>SWKU01000023.1:0-478383 GCA_011058905.1 Curvularia kusanoi
CTACTACTACTACTACTACTACTACTACTACTACTACTACTACTACTACTACTACTACTACTACTACTACTACTACTACTACTACTACTACTAAAGCTAAAACTACCTTAACTTCCTTATTTTCTAATAATAATACTTTAGTACTTTTAGTACATTCTAACTTAGCTACTTCTACTAGTATTTTATAAGTAGTAACTTTAACTTCTACTACTCTTTCTACTTATATATTTTAGTAATCGAAACTTCTACCTATACCTAATAATAATAAGGAGGAACCTAAGCTTATACTTAATTATAATAAGAAAGAGCCTAAGCTTAAGGATAATAAAGAGAAGCCTAATTTTAATCTTCTTAATACTAATAATAACTAAGAGATATAGAACTTTCTAAATAATAAGTTTACTATAGTTAGTTAAACGGGTATTAATATTAATCCCTATAATTCTTAGTAGCCTTCTATTACTAATTTAGCTTCTAAAGTTAGTTCTAGTTAGTAAAATACTATCTTAGCTCCTATTACTACTCTGTCTAATAAAGTTAGTTCTAGTAAGTAGGATACTAATCTAGCTTTAGAGTGGCTTATAGCTAAGTCTTGTAATAAGCCTATACTTACTTTCTAGAATCTAATAAGTATACTTTTTTATTATTTTATACTTTTATAGAATTAGGCTAATTTTAGTAATTTGAAAGTACTAGGAATTTAGTAATCTCTACTTTATAAGTAGTAACTTCCTTAAATCCTAACTTTAATGTTATTATAACTAGTATAATTTTATACTTACCTCTATATATCTAGCCTACTATTAATACCTTTTAGATCCTTACCTAAGTAGTAGTATTTTAAATAACTAGGCTATTATGAAGTAATAATAATATAAAGATACGGAATATTGATAATAATAAAGGTAATTAAGAAGCAAAAGATATAAATTTTAACTAATTTATTAACCCTGAAGTGTATACTAACTCAAGCTTATTATTATTAGAAGATTCTCTAATAATTATACCTTTAGGTATTACTACTATATATATTAAGGCCTTGACTAGAAGTAATAAATCCTGTAGTAGTTAATCTAAGCTAGATATAACTAGTTTCTTCTTATATAGGGTTTCTTAAAACTTAAGTACTATTAGTTTTATAAATAAGTTAAGCTTCTTAGCTTCTTTATAATTAATACTTTAGCCTTTTTAAATCTTTATATATATTATTATAGGTTTTAAAGTTCTTAATTATCTAATATCTTTTAGCTATAGCTATTGAAATTACTAGCAGCTACTAGTCTACTCTATATCTACCTTCTAAAGAAGGTACTGATAGTATTATAAGTACTAGTCAGTAGAGTTCTAAAGAGCCTATAGCTTTTACTACTTAAGTAGGTATTAGATTTCATAAATCTCTACTTTTTTTTTAGCTAATCTATATTATAGTGGATTTTTCAAGTACCTACTAGTTTTATAAGTAGTATCTCTTAAGTTTATAGCTTTAACTACTACTTTACTAATAAGATTCTTAACTCTATAATCTAGAAGGCTACCTCTAAGGTAAGAGTATAGTTAATAGCTACTTATATCTATAATCTAGAAGAAAATAAATTTCTTACTCTACTAGATATTATTATCTCTACTACTTTATAATTTCATATATGTTTTTAGTATTCTTCCTTAGAAACTTAATATCTTAACTATTTCTATAGTAGGACAATAATAAAGCTCTACTACTTCTAAGAGTAGAGCTTTATTACTTCTCTACTTGTAAATACTTATTTATACTCTTTACTTAATACTATCTAATATTTATTCTACTAAAGAGGTATTTAGTACTATATTAAGTAAAGAAATTAAAGTCTTTACTTATAAAGCTTATTACTGAGTAAGAAATAAGTATAAAGTAATAGATATATAAGTAGATGAAGAATATAATAAGATAATAGCTAGTATACCTTTTACTACTTATACTTCTAATAAAAGGTATAGCACTACTACTTTAGGTTTTTTAGTAGCTTTATCCTTTTCTTTTTACTAATAATAAGAAGTAAGTAAGTATTAAAGCTATATTAGGATTTTACTATAGTATTCTTAGTAAGAGTCTTACTTATAATTAGTTTACTCTAAGTACTCTTTAAGTAAAGCTTTATAAAAAGTAAGCTTACTTAGTATTATAATATATACTTTTTCTACTTATAACTACTATACTCTACTTACTAGTACCTTTATTTTAGTATATTGATACTATTAATGTATAGCTATGTATAATTACTAAAGATATAGTTAATAAGAAGAAGAAAGCAGAGAGAAGAGAGTAAAAAGTAAAAGATAAAAAGAAAAAAGAGATAGGTAGTACTTAGTCTAGTACTAAGGGTAGTAATAAAGAGGTATTAGTTTAGCCTAGAGTAATATATTAGTAAACCATAGTATATCTTTAACCTATTTAAGCTAAGATCTTACCTTTACCTAGTTTTTTACCTACTAAAGTTAACAAACTTAACTATAAAAAGTAATCTCCTATAAAGCCTTAGTATGATAGCACTATTTAGTACCTATATAATTAGCCCCCCCTTTATAGAAGGTAATTACCCCTATTTTAATTACCTTAAAAAAGATAGCTATATTAGTAAACTTTATAATTACTATTACCTTTAATATATCTCTTCTATTTCCTTAGAAGCTAGCTTTAGGTATTATTATATTATTATAAGGTTAAAGTTAGGTACTAGCTACTATTTAAACTATATTAAAAGTAATAAGTATAGAGTATATTCTACTTTCTTTACTAATCTTACTAATAAATATAAGAAGTATAGCTTAAAAAGTAACTAGGAAGTAAGTAGCTCTAAGAGGGTAGATTTACTAAATCTCTACTCTTAATACTTAGATTTTTCCTTTTCTATACTAATATATTATATAGAATACTTATAAGTTTAAGAGACTTTTTAAGGCCCTGTACTATAAGCTTAATATTATTAACCTTTTTATAGAGTTCAAGTTATTTAGTAGTTCTTCTAGTTTCTATCTTCTAGAGGTAGCTATATAAATAAGTAAGTAGAAGTATCTCAATATTATTAGTAACTTTATTACTTAGAGAGCTATATTAGATACTATGATTTAAAGTTATTAAACCTATATATAGAGTTCTACCTATACCTCTAGAGCTATAGCTACTCTTACTTCTACCTTTATACCGACTCTTTCTTAAAGTAAAGTTATATACTTATAAGCTAAGAGTAATATTCCTAAGAACTGTAAAAAAGAAGAAGAAGTTTAAAGTAGTATTTAATAGTACTAAATACCTACTTATTATAAGCTAGCTTTTATAGTTTCCCTACTTAATCTATAATAAATAAGCCTATATTATATAAATTTAAATGCTCTTAAAACTACTTAAAGGCCTAACTTAGTAGGGCTTTAGTAAGACTATCTACTCGTATTTTACTAGTCTTTAGGTACTTTACTTTAAATATTTCTTTAGTATACTCTTACTTGAACTATATATTCTATATATTTATATAGTAGAGCTTATTTATAAAGTACTTATTTTCTTCTATAACTAGATAGATTATTTACTAATTATTATAGAAAATTTTCTAAGTAATACTTAGGTCTAGCTATAGTTCTTTAAGGAAAAACTTTAGTACTATACTTTCCTTTACTATATATTTTAGAGTCAGAAGCTTAGCTTCTATAGTAGATATAGTAACTATAGCCTACTTTACTACTTTCTAGATAATAGGTTTCCTAAATAGTTAGACTATATAGCCTTAAAAGGGATACCTAATCTCTTTATTATTAGTAAATAATATATCTCTATATAAGAGTAATTAGCTTCCTTTATACCTACTATACTTTAGTCTAAAATACTTAGTCCTATATAGGTATATAATAACTTAGTTAGCTACTTTAAAGTACTTAGGTTCTAGGTTTCTTAAGTAGTATAATAACTATAATACTATATATATAATATCTAGATAGATTATAATAGCTATATATAAAATTAAGCTAACGTACTCCTAGAAAGCCTTAATCTCTACTCTAGAAGTAGGGTTTTAGTGCTTTCGAAGCTCTTCTACTAGAAATAGTATATTAGAAAAAGAGCCTTTATCTACTATTCTAAACTTATTAGCTACCTTCTTAATATAAGAGTTATAAGCTAGTGTAATAGTTTAATTTATTCTATCTCTTAGAATATATATTCTAAAGAACTATTCTACCAGTTTATAATCTTCTATTTAGTAGAGACTCTTTAGTAAATCTATAAAGGATTCAGCTAACTCTCTATTATCTTAGTAGTATGCTAGTAGTATATTATCTACATAGAATAGTAAGAATATCCTCCTTTCCTTATTATAGAAGAGACATAGCTCCTTTTTAGAGGTAATAAGCCTTGACTTCTTTAAGGTATTAGATAATTCCTCGTACTATAAGAGTAGTAAATCTCTTAGCCTATATAGGGCTTGTAGTAATTTTATATACTTTCTAAGCTTAGTAAAGCTATTCAGTAACTTATAGAGTATACTTAGTTAGTTTTCCCTACTTATATTAAGGAAGGCACTAGCTATATTATACTACTCTACTTCTAAGTTAAACTGTACTATAATTATAATCATAGGTCTAAATCATCTTACTATAAGTATTGTAGTATATATTAACTATATAGAATTATTTACCTAAAAGTCCCTTTATATATATATATAGGCATTATACTTTAGAAAGAAGCTATCTTAGTTAAACTTATATATAAATACCTACTTTAGTAAAAGAGGCTAGTAATTAGTATCTTCTTAATCTACTTCTATCTAAGTCCCTTTTTCTAAGAAGGTGTATATTTTATTCTCTACTACTTATATAAACAGCGCCCTATATAGGTAATATTTAAGATCTTTCTATTTTATTAGTAGTAGTAGGAGTTTATCTTTATATACTTACTAAGTAGTAATTACTATTTTTACTACTTAAAGGGAAGTAGCTATTATAACTAAATAGACTGTTATAAGTTCCCTCTATAATTCTCTATACCCTTTATCTAGTATAATAGTATAAAGTAACTAGTTCCTATAAAATTGTCTAGATTAGTAATAGCTCTATAAATTCTGTGTAGGAATAATATTATAAAATATCTATTAACATAATTACATTTATTATTGTTCTAAGAATTCTAGTCTTAAATTTACTAGCTTAAGTAGGAAGTAGGAGGATATATATGTTAAGTATTTCTCCTTCTTATCCTTAACGCCAACCACCACCGGATGGCGCACCCCACCGGAATGGCGCACCTTGCCAAGACCACACCTCTTTTAACCACCACCAACAATGTCGCAACAAATTGATCTTGAATTACTTTCTTGTGAAGAGAGAATTAAGCTTACTATTAGAGCTATTAATTCTAACGCAAACCTAAGCCAGCAACGCGCTGCTGCTGTCTACAACGTGCCTGAAAGTACTCTTTAAAGGCAACGCGCTAAACTAGCTTCTTAACGCGTTATCTACCCTAATTGCTCTAGGCTTACAAAGCAAGAAGAGGAGGTGCTTATTTAACATATAAAAAAGCTTAACGCGCAAGGGTTTGCCCCTACGCTTACTTATGTGCGAGAGATAGCTAATTAACTGTTAGCTGCTCGTAATAGGGGTAAGGTTGGAGAAAACTAGACCTACAGGTTTATCTAGCGGAAACCTAAGGTTAAGTCTTAGGTTTCTAGACTAAGAGATTACTAGAGAGTTCTATGCAGCGATATAGTAATTATTAGTCCCTAGTTCAACCTTATACGCAACGTTAAAGCTAAGTATAGCATCCTAGACTAAGATACCTACAACTTTAACAAGACTAGCTTCTAGATAGGCGTTAGAGGGTTAGTTAAGGTAGTAACTGCGTCTAAGAGACATTGTGCACCACTTAGCCTTTAGCCTAGCAATTATAAGTAGATAACTTTAATTACTTGTATTAACGCAATAGGCTAGTCTGTCCTACCCTTCTTTATTCTTAAAGTAAAGCACTACAACAAGGCCTAGTACGTTAATAACCTAAAAGATTAAAGGATTAGGGTTAGTAAGAATAGCTAAACTACTAATAAGCATAGTCTTGCCTAGCTAAAGCACTTTATCTAGCACACAGAGGCTGCTACTATAGGTAGCTATTAGCTACTAATTATTAATAGCTACAAGAGTTATAAGTTACTTAAATTCTAGAATCTCTGCAAGGAAAGCAAGATTATTACCCTCTGTATGCCTCTACACGCCTCTTACATCCTGTAGCTACTTAATATTAAGTACTTTGCCCTGCTAAAGCAGGCGTATAAGAAGGAAATTAAAAGCTTAGTAGACAGTTACATTACCTACGTAGATAAAAAGGCCTTCTTAGTAACGTTTTAACTAGTATACAACAAGGCTATCTCAAAGAGCAACATCTTATTAAGCTTTAGAGCAACTAGCCTAGTCCTACTTAACCTAGAGGTGGTGCTATTAAGGCTTAAAGTTAAGCCTTGTACGCCAACACCACCTCTACCTAGGCCTACTAACTAGCAACCTAAAACACTAACTAACGTAATTAAAATTAATAGCTAAATAACTCTAATTATTAAGAGGATAAGAGAATATAAGAGTTCCTCTCCTAACTTAATTATTAAGATAGTCCTACAGGTTGAAAGGGGGTCTGTAAAGAGGGACTATTCGCACACGCTGCTAGAGGCAAGGATAGCCTAGCTTAAGTAGGCAAACAAGGCTGCTTCTAAGCGTAAGAAGCGTAAAAAGAAGTAGATTTAGGAAGGCAGGACTCTCTCGCAGGCAGAGGCAGAAGAAATACTAGAGAAAGACGCTGAGGCTGAGGCTGAGGGAGAAGGTACGCAGGTAGGTAGCAGCAGTAAAGTTAAACAGCGCTGTACAACGTGCGGCAAGACAGGGCACAATAAGCGCACCTGTTAGCAAGATATAATAGAGATAGAGGATTAATTTAAGCTATCGTACGTCTTAATTGCTTGTTGTAGTGTTAAAATATTAAGGTGTAAAGATAAATTTGCAACAAGGTGCGCTATTCCGGTGGGGTGCGCCATCCGGTGGTGGTTGGCGTTACTTATAATAGCTCTAGATCTTTACTAATCTCTACTTAGAGAGTAGAGTTTAGTAATATCTCTACTTATGTAGCTAGGATAATAACTCTTACAAGATCTAATAGTAACAAAGTCCTACTCCTATAAGATAGAGGCTGTTAAGCTAGTATTACTACTCAAATAGAACTTTATAGTAGTAAGTATACTAATTTATTAGTATCTTTATCTAGTTTATAGTTATATTAACTCTAGTTATTTTAACTTTATAAACCTTCTAGCCTACTTTTATTTATAGTTAAGTATACTTCCTATTAGTTACTAGTATAATTACTCTCCTTATTAGAAGCTTCTAGAGTATTCCTTTCTAGGCCTTCTAGCTCTAGTGTTAGGTTTAGTAAAAGTAGACCTAGCTTTCTACGTAATGTAAGGATCTCTTATAGCTTACTAGCTAAGCTTTCTATACTTATATTATATATCTTCTCTACTTCTAGAACGTCTAACTAGCTTTTAAGAGGTTCTGTTTACTATAAAGATACACCCCTAAGCTACTACTTAGTAGGTATAGTAGGCTATAGGTTATACTCCTTGGTAGATAGTAGATTAACTACTTCTACTATATTATATATATTATTAGGCTTATAAAGGATGTTAACTAATTTAGTTAGTTCCTCTATAGAGATTGCAGCTTCTTTACTACTTTCTATATAGAATATTAACTTATTAAAGGTAATATTCTATATAATAATTACCTAATAAAGCTAGAGTACCTAAATTTAGTAGATATTAGAGGCTTTATAACTAACCAAATAACTAATATATTTCTAAAGAGTTACTTTAAATCTCCTCTTATTACGCCCTACTGCGCAATCCTAATTTAATAGGTATATATAATAGCTATATATATAGATTCTACTCTAATCTAGTCTTAAGTCTGCTATTAATTACCTTAATATTATAGGCTAATACTATTTAAAATATCCTATAAACTATTCACCTAAAACCTTGTCTAGAGAATGCATATTTCTAGTAGGAGAAGAACTTTCATTATATAGTATTACTACTAATTCAATAATAAATAGCTATAGGTACTCTAGTAGATTTACACTAGTTCTTATCTTAATTAACTTTGTAATAATTTTCTAGCCTACTCTCTCTACGCTACTATTAGGCTTATAAGTATACACTAGCACCCTTTTAATATCTATTCCTTCCTCTACAGCTTATTCCTTATACCTTAATATACTACACTATAGAAGTATAGCTATGTTATTATCCTATAGTATTTTACAAACTCTAAGCTAGAATTAGGTATAAACCTAGCTTATAAAGTACTATATCAAGTAGAGAATCTCTTCTAGAGTTTTAGTTTATAGTAGGTATATATATAACTTACTACTAAAGTATTCTTTAATTAAGAGAATCTACTATTTACCCCTCTAGCCTATTAGTATATTAAAGAGATCCTATAATATTTACTAGTATAGTTTAGCTAGAATTTCTTTTAGTTTATAAGAAATTACCTACTTTATATAGGTAGTTATATAGTACTTATACTTACTTTATAGAATTCTCTTAAATTTTACTTTTTATATACTAGATTCTAGTACTCTTAAAGTAGTAGTACCTAGGTACTCTACTCTTAGATACTAGACATACTTAAAGTCTATTTAAAGATTTATACGCTATAAGGTATAGGCTATATAGTAGGTCTACTTATTTACCTAAATTTACTCTTATAAATAGTATAGAACTAGCTTAACGTGTTTTACAAGCGAGCGGGAACCCCAACCGAGCGGGAACCCCAATACCAGCGCACCAACTTCAACGCATTATCACGCACTCTTATTGCAGTTAACAAACTACTGTAATATACCAAATTAATCGCCAGAATCGCTGCTATTATTTAAACTACTAATTTTGACTGCGCAGGCATAGGCGTTGTACCTAGTCCCCTTGCAACGCCCACACTGCCTCTCCTTCTGTACCTTCTTTAACGCACTTTCCCTATTACTATAGCTGCTACCCTCCTATTCAGCTAATAATTCTTACATCTTACCTACTGTAAGAGTCTTATCTGTCTATATATACCACTGCTTACAGCTCTTACGCTTATTTAATTTGTCTAGACTCTGTTAAAGGGTAGCTATTTACTCTATTATTAGGGTTATCTTGTACGCTATTTGCTAAGCCCCCTTACTTAACTACGCAACTTTCTTATTAAGAGAATTTGTAGAAGAACTACAGCTCTCTCTTACTCTCTTTTAAATAAGAGTACTTTATGCCTTAACCTCGTGCACGTTGTGTAGTGTCTGCGCCTCCTAGGTACTCTCTTATTAAGGTAACTGTGCTAGCGTCTGTAGTACTATATTAAGCTTTAATAGCACAGCCTGTAGGTAGACTGGTTGTCGGGTCGCCACCGGGTACCAAATCGGGTAGCTAAATAACTTCTCCAATCTTCAAGATACAGCCTAGTAATATACTACACGATAGAAGCGCCTAAATCAGCGCTTTAGAATAAGCTACCACTTGCCCAATTTGGACTAGTATAGGCTGAGATATATCGCAAAAACCTCGAAAAAGACCGCACTACCCACCGTGACCTAACCCCAGCGGGTAGTACATTAAGGCCCTCTATTCAGCGCGATATAACTTAGCTTATACTAGTCTAAATTAGGCAAGTAGTAGCTTATTCTAAAGCGCTGATTTAGGTGCTTCTATCGTGTAGTATATCACTAGGCTGTATCTTAAAGATTAAAGAAGTTATTCTAGAAAGAAGACTTTCTCTCTATGTATAGGCACAACCCGTTCAACCAGTCTACTTTAGCTTTATTAGAATAATACTTTACTCTAGTATTCTAATTCTTAGGGTGTAGTTATAGCCTTAATACTATAGTAACTTATAGACTAGCGAATAGGGTTTAGGTACCTAGGCTAGGGTTTAGGTTAGGTTTATGGTCGCACGGATTACTAGTATAGGTTAGGTAGTGGTTGCACGGGCCAGTGGCATAGGTTTAGGTATAGTTGCACGGACTAGTAGCATAGGTTTGGTTTAGTAGGGCACTTTAGTATTTAAGTTAGATCAATTACTGCTGCTTATTATCACGCTCTTAATTCGCTCGATTAAATTTTAGTTACCAGTACCTATACCACTGGTCTGTGTGACCACTACCTAAACCTAAACCCGCTTGGCACAGACTAGCGCAGGGTTATGCCAGGGTATAGGTTAGGTTATCACGTGACTATACCTAACCTAAACCCAACCTATACCTATTTGCTAGTCTAGTAACTTATTATTAAGGCGCGCTTTAGAGACTATATTAATATAAAATCTCTCTACTACTATTATATCTTTAAGGTATAGATTTTTAGTTCTAGTACCCTTCTTACTATTAAGTACCTATTTTAGGATCTAATCTCTATATCTAAGGATAGGAAAGGCCTAAGTACTAGCCTCTACTATCTCTATATCTTACGCAGGTTAGAAAGTACCTAGTATAAGTATATCTATAGTGTTAACTAGGTAAGTAGTAGTACTATTATCTAGGATAGTACTCTAAAAAAGAAAGTATATATTAAAATCTATAATATTATACATGCCTAGACTCTAAGCTAGGTATATTAAACTTAAGTTAATTAGTATAGCTTAAATCTCACTAAGGGAGCTTAGGGAGCTTAAATCCTTATATTTAGTACTTTTATCTTCTATAAGTAGACTCTATTCTACCTTCTTAAGCTTTTCTTTTAGGAATTTAAACTCTTTCTAGCTAAGCTATTAAAGGATCTTTTGTATAATTATCCTTTATTTTAATTAAAGGGCTTAAGCTACTAGTAAATACTATTTTCAGGTATCTATAGTCCTTTAAAGTTTATTTATAGTAAGTATAATTAGAAGGCTTATAAAAGTATTTTCACAACTTACTAGAGCTAGAATTCCATTAATCCTTATTCTTATTAGAGTAGTAACCTAGTGTAGTGAATACTCTAGGAGTATTCTTTTCTACTCTTACTATATATTTTTGTAAAAGAGTCCTCTAAAAATCTAACTAACTTAGTTAAGAGTTAAGTTTTTAACCTCTATAATACTATTCTCTATAATCCTTTAATATATAAGTCTTAACTGTTCTAGAGCTATATAAGGTGCTAATATATCTAAGAAGTTTTATACTCTAAGCTAGTCTTTAATATTATAGATCTTATATACTTTAGCTCTTATATAAAGGAATATAAGCTTTTAGTACTAGTCTTAAAGTATAATTTTTAACTATTAAGCACTATTTAGGTAGGCTTAATACTTAGTTCTTATAAGGTTATAAATATTAGTATCTAATAGTCTAAACTCTTACGTAAGGATTTAAATAAGTGCCTAAAGAGTAGTCTTCTATTTTTATATAAGCTTAATTATAAGTATTACTATAATACCTACAGCTATTATAGTATTAACCTAGTTCTATACTACTTAAAGGTTATAGGCCTTAGAGGTCTACTTACTTACTACTATCTTATATTCTAATAGCTCTTACTAGTATTACTCTATTAACTTTATAGTCTACTAGGTAGTAGGTATAGGTAAAGACCTTAAGTAGTGTAATAATACCCCTTTTCCTATAGAAGAGTTATTAAGTTCTATAGTAATCTCTACTTATAAGAGTTAAGGTATAGGTATAATACTACTTAGGTTATTTATTATATCCAGCGCGTCTTTAGCGTCCAGATTAATAAAGTCCTATATAGCTTTTATCTAGGCTTAGAATTAAAGTTAGCTATACTAAGTAGGCTAGTTCTTTTAAGACTTAAGATAGTAGAATCCTGTAAGGATTTATCTACTACCTCTACTAACTAGTTTAGTTATATTAAGCAGTTTAGTTCTTTTAGTTCTAAACTCTATAAGTAGGGATTCTAAGTTTTATTACTTAGAGTAGTTCTAGTACTTAGTATTCCTAGCTTAATTAGCTAAGTATATAGGGGGATCTCTACTATTAGAAAGCTAGACTTATAACTATTAATAAGCTAGGTAACTATTATACTAGTAATTAAATTAATTAATTAGTAACCACTAAAAGATTAGATAAATAGTATTTATAAATATAAGAAAATTAGCCTATTATAAGGTTATGTGCGTACTTACTTATAAGTACACTCTATAGAAATCTCTACTTAGTAAGTAGAGACTAATTAGAGCTCTACTCTTATACTAAGTAGATCTATATAAATAGTACTCTCTAGAGTACTATAATAGAGTATATATCTAGTATACCTTAAGGTAGTTATATACTACAATACTATAAGAAGTACTTTCTTCCTTCTTTATAGTAAGAGGCCTAGGTTACTAGAAAAAAGATATTTTATAAATAGTAATTGACTTTAATAGAAAGCAATATTATAGTATAGATATAATTAATACCATAATAGATAAAAGGTAATCTAAATTTACAAATTGTATAGGCAGATAATAGTACTAGGTTAAATTATTATTACTAGGTAAGAATCTTCTATAGATTCTGACCTCTTCTATATAATTGAATACAAGTGTTCTAGAAGAAAACTTTTATAGTACTAAAGTACTACTAACGAATTTAAGAGTGAAAATTGCATAGATTCTTCCTTTACAATTTAGTTTAATAATTCAACCTTTGATTGGGTTATAAAATTTTACTAAAATTTAATTTAACAACTTCATAAAAAGTAACTAATTTTAGAATTAGTCTAGCGCCTCTCATATTACAGCTATCGACTGAATTTTTAATTATTCGGAATCGCGCTAGTATAATTAACCTATCCTGAGTCCAGTAGGTAGTAGGTACTATTACGTAATTTTATAATTCCAATTCTAGTAAAATTGCTAAAAGTAATTTTCTTAAGTATTTAGTTAAATCCTTATACTTTAGTAATTTTACAAGTTATATATATACTTACTTATAAGTATACTCTATAGAAAACTCTACCTAGTAAGTAGAGACTAATTAGACTTCTACTCTTATAGTAAGTAGGTCTTGTTAAAGTCGTAAACTTAGCAAGCTAGGTAAACAGTTCTAGTTAGTTCTTAGGTTAATATAAACGGTTACAAGTGCTCGTAGGGGTGTTAGGGTTTTATACAAGTAAAACACTTCTTGCACAGGTAGTAATAAGTAGTACGCTTAGTCTAGCTTAAGAGCTAGTAAGAATTAAATACAAGTATATTATCTAGTTAATAACTTAGGTTAAATACAAACTATAAGAGCTTATATTTCTACTAACTATATACTAAGGAGATATGCAGAGTCATTAGTAGTTATAAGGTACTAATTATTCTAATTATTAATTGTACTAATTCCTAATTACACTAATTACTAATTGTACTAATTATGCTAAGTCTAATTACTTAGTTATATAACTATAGTCCGCTTTTACTACTTACGCTTCTATCTACTTGCTTACTTATAATTCCTCTATTGTGCATCCTTGCTATACTGTATAGTAGCTTGTAATTCTTAACAAGGGGTTCTATATTATTAGATTGTAACTAGACTAGCGAAAAGGGTTGTAGTACTTAGACTGGTTGAACGGGTTGTGCCCATACATAGAGAGAAAGTCTTCTTTCTAGAATAACTTCTTTAATCTTTAAGATACAGCCTAGTGATATACTACACGATAGAAGCACCTAAATCAGCGCTTTAGAATAAGCTACTGCTTGCCTAATTTAGACTAGTATAAGCTAAGTTATATCGCGCTGAATAGAGGGCCTTAATGTACTACCCGCTGGGGTTAGGTCACGGTGGGTAGTGCGGTCTTTTTCGAGGTTTTTGCGATATATCTCAGCCTATACTAGTCCAAATTGGGCAAGTGGTAGCTTATTCTAAAGCGCTGATTTAGGCGCTTCTATCGTGTAGTATATTACTAGGCTGTATCTTAAAGATTGGAGAAGTTATTTAGCTACCCGATTTGGTACCCGGTGGCGACCCGACAACCAGTCTAGTAGTACTATAGTTGGGTTTTTAGTTTGGTATATAGTTGCACGGACCAGGCCCTTAGGTTTAGTTTTGGTCGCCCGGACCTAGCCCTTAGGTTTTAGTATAGTTGCACAGACCAGGCCCTTTGGTTTTGGTATAGTCGCACAGACCAGGCCCTTAGGTATAGTTAGGTAGGGCACTTTAGTCTTTAAGTTGGATTAATTACTACAGCTTATTATTGCGTTCTTAATTCGTAGGATTAGGTTTTAGTTACTAAAACCTAAGGGCCTAGTCCGTGCAACTATATACTAAACTAAAGGGCCTGGTCTGTGCGACCAAACTAAAACTAAAACCCGCTTGGCATTAATTAGCGCGGGTTTATCGTTAGGTTTTGGTTTAGTTTTTACGTGACTATACTAAACTATAACTAAACCTATACCTATTTGCTAGTCTAATTATAACAACTACTTCCTAAGTATCTTCTAGAGCATTATTATATATTATTACGTTAAGTTATTGTAACACCTTGTTCTTAGAGCAACAATTTCTAGTATAGTAGCCTTACTTACTATAGCTATAACAAGTTACTAAAGACTTATCCTTCCTGTTACTACCTAGTTTCTTGTTCTATTATTTAGTTAGGCCTTTGTTAATATTAGAAAGGTCTATAGCTTTAACGCTATAGTAGCTATTATTAGTTCTAGTGTATACGCAATATAAAGAGTTAGGCTAATAGTATCTACTACATAATCCTTGATGTAGTCTATTTTATCTCTATAGGTTACGTTGTTATTACGTAATAGAGCTTCTAAATAGGGTTTAGATTCTATAGCTAAGTTTATAGTTAAGTTTATAGAGTTAGTTATTAATATTAATAGTTTCCTTAATAAGATTGTCTAAGGTATTAAGAGATACGCTAGTACGCATAAGTTCTTCCTTAACTTAAGGCTTAAGGCCTTGTTAGAATATAGTTATAAGAGCAGTATTATCCTAGTTAGTATTAGCTGTAAGTTATAAAAAGTTAGCTGCGTAGTTAGCTACAGACTAACGTTAGTAGATATATTAAATTCTGCGTCTAGCTACTAAAGGTTTGTTAATAACTCTAAAGATTATCTTAATCTTTTCTTTAAACTAATTAGGGTTACGCATCTATGTGTTAACCTTATTAGGAGCTTTACTAGTAGTGTATTACTAAAGAAATAGCTTAATCTATTCAAGGGCTTAGTTATGTATATAACTAGCTATAAGCGTAACGCGCTAGATCTTAGGTATATTCTAGCTTTAGAAGGTAAAGAACAAGTCCTACTAAAGAAGCTATTTATTAAGCTTATTACAGTTACCCTTATAAAGGTTAAGTTAAGTAATAGTAATATTATAGCTATTAGGTGCAGCTTTATACACTAGTAGAGCTTTATTAGAGCTACTACTTAGGGTAGCACAAGTACCTAAGGTTATAGATCTCTTAAGAGTGTTTAAAATGTTAAAGTTGTAAACTTAGCAAGCTAGGTAAATAGTTCTAGTTAGTTCTTAGGGAATGTCTTTAGTTACAAGTGCTTATAGAGGTATAGGGGGTTATACTAAGTAAAACACCTCTTATACAGATAGCAATAAGTAGTACGCTCAGTCTAGCTTAGACTGGCGAATAGGGTTTAGGTACCTAGGCTAGGGTTTAGGTTAGGTTTATAGTCGCACGGATTACTAGTATAGGTTAGGTAGTAGTTGCACGGGCTAGTGGCATAGGTTTAGGTATAGTTGCATAGACTAGTGGTATAAGTTTAGTTTAGTGGGGCACTTTAGTATTTGAGTTGGATTAATTACTGCTGCTTATTATTACGCTCTTAATTCGCTTAATTGAATTTTAGTTACTAGTACCTATACTACTAGTCTGTGCGACTACTACCTAAACCTAAACCCGCTTGGCACAGACTAGCGCAGGGTTATGCCAGGGTATAGGTTAGGTTATCACGTGACTATACCTAACCTAAACCTAACCTATACCTATTTGCTAGTCTAGTCTAGCTTAAGAGCTAGGTAAGAATTAAATATAAGTGTATTATCTAGTTAGTAACTTAGGTTAAACACAAACTGTAAGAGCTTGCGTTCCTAATAGCTATATACTAAGGAGATAACTTTAGTAATTAGTAGAATACTGTAGGTAATTAGTAGTACTAATTGCAATAATTACTAATTACACTAATTGCACTAATTAGGATCTACTAATTATACTAATTACTTCTAGCTTGCTAAGACTAATTACTTTAGTTACATAATCCTAGCCTACTAGCTATACTACAGCATAGAGGTCCGTTTAGTAATTGTTCTTAACTCGTTTAGTTGCTGTACTGCAACTAGCTGTAATTCTTTGTAGGCGTAGTGC
Source organism: Curvularia kusanoi (assembly GCA_011058905.1). NCBI lineage: Eukaryota > Fungi > Ascomycota > Dothideomycetes > Pleosporales > Pleosporaceae > Curvularia > Curvularia kusanoi. The sequence goes on from SWKU01000023.1 coordinate 16,338, forward strand.
CTCGAACCTAGGTTCGTAACAGGTCTATATAGTTCTTACTCTCTAGTATACTATAATAGAGTATATATCTAGTATACTTCTAGGTAATTATATACTATAATAATATCAAGACTAGCTTACTAGCTACTTGATATATTTCTAATAAAAATAATCTAAGTTAATTTGATTTTCTAAAAATTTAAAAAAAGATTTAATACTCTAAAATATATAGAAAACTATTTTTACTAGTAAAGTATATATAAACTTTTAAATCTTAAGTAGAAAAAGTAAAAAGTATAGCTATAAAAGCTATATTCTATAAGTACTTAGTTAGTATCTACTACCTATAATAAGAAGTAGCTAATTTTATTTACTTTTATTTTAACTTTTATAAAAATACTATAAAGTTAATAAAAGCTTATTTAAGTAATTAAGAAATTATAGTAATATTGTCAGACCCTCTGAGCCAGAGAGTCCCGAGTTGGACCACGAAGGTACATGATGAGGTACTTTGGTCCATGATACAGTACTTTGGTACTGTGAGGGGTAGACTATGCATATATACTCCTTGAAGGACTGTTCCTGCTCAGCAGCGAACAGTCTACAGTCTGAATATACCTTGTTGGCTGTACTTGCGATCTACCTTGTGTGTTTCGATACTTCCTTTAATACCTCCCAGCCTCAGGGCTTGACAAATATTCTACTTAAAATTGAATAGAAAAAATATCTATAGAGAGTACTAGAGTATAAATCTACTAGTACTATTCTAGCTTAGAAAAAAAATTAGATAACTATATACTAGTATACTTTCTACTCTATAAAGCTTACTTTAAGTATTTATAAAATACTTTACTATAATAACTTTAAAAAAGCTAATAAAATATAAGTAAGCTTTAGTTTCTCTTTTTCTAGTCTCTATTCTTATATTAACTTTTCTAACTTTGAACTATTTGAAAATTAAAAATATATTTTCCTAAATTATATTTAATAGTACTAGTAAAATAGCTTGAAATTTTATTCAAGCTAGTATTAAATTACTAGGTTTTAGGTATATAAGAAAAATAGTAGATAAAATAGCTTTTATTTAATTTTCTTATAATTAAATAACTTATTAGTTATAAGCTAGTATAGATAGTTACTAATTAATAATATTAAGCTCTAGTAAAGTAGTTTTCTTTAGTTAGTAGTAAAATCTATTATTTTATAAACTTTAAAAGCTTTACTTTTACTAAAGTTATAGTTATTTAAAATTAGATTAAACTAAAGCTACTATACAATAGCATAGATAGAGTCTATTGGTATGCTATATACTATCTAGTCGGTTTTCCAATGGCTGGTAAGTCTGCTGTCATCGTCAGCTTTGGAAATCTGAAGTTCGACTGCATAGAGGCCCATAGTCACGGCAAGGTTGATCCACCTCCACATGTTTCCGCCTGCATCTCCACCTTGATTAGTCCACCACTCGCCAGTGACAGCGCTGCCATCCGTGCCATTGCCGCTGGCAAAATGTTGCATCAACAGGCTTGTGTATACGGCGATAATTATACTTGGACTGAACCATGTCAAGAATCCCAGGATCTTAGACGTCTCGTCATCGTCGTCTAAACTGGGTTCTTGCGACAGAGCTCTTGCTCCACTGTCTCTTATAGCAGGAATAATTCGAGCTGCTGCGTACATGACAAAGACGCGGTACGCGAGCGAGATAATGACTGAGGGAGTAATCGTCATGATAGCGCCGACCATCAAATTGAAGCCGGTGTGGATGATTGAGGGCAAAGAACCCAGGGCATGGAGAAGGGTGGTGTATGAAGCCATAATGATGGGCGGAAGAGGGGGCAGAGCTGGTTCTGATGTCGCAGCACCTGCTGCTGTCGAACCTGGTGTGGGCTGGTAATCTGTGAAGATCTGGTAGATGCAGAGGGTAACGTAGGCAAACTGATTCATGTCAGTGAATGGTTCCAATATCCCATGGTAGCAGCCCATACCAATAATGCTGACTCGACAGGATTGCCACGCGCGCTCGCGATGCCCCATCCACCTAGGAAGATAGCTGTGGTGATGGCCGCGCCAATAAGGATCGCATCGACGTTGCTTATCTCTGGGAAGGTGGTGATGCGCCAGAGAAAGTAAACCGACGTAGAGATGACCGAAGCGGATGCGATGAGCAGACCAATCTGCGACTAGGTTAGCAGGAGCTCCAAGACGGGTGGGAAGATTAAAGTCTCTTACCATCCAGCTATCCCCGCGTTCTCTGTTCACGACCCAACGTGTGATTTGGCCTGCAGCTTGGATAACCAACAGGCTGCAAAAGCCCTCGCCAATCTGGAAAACAGGCGTGCTGTACCTCAGCGTCTTATCCCAGGCGCCAATGGAGAAGTTTTGCAGCAGGCCCTCGGATCCAAAGATCCAATCGTATATTGAGGTGTAATCAGACCTCTTGCCGCCAAAAGTACGCTCAACCCAACCCGCATTATTGGCCGCATCGATGGAGAACTTGTTCAGGCTCCAAATGAGCAACGTTGGTATCGCTAGCCACTGTGCCCAAGCTAGCGAATTGCAAAGAAACCATCTGACGCGTGAACGGTCCGGTGTAGCAAGTCGCAGGCACGAGTAGAGGAAGTAGTAGATGCTGAGCGACAACGAGAAGGCCAGGCCACAAGTGCGGCCGCCGATATCGAATGCTAGCGGGATGGTGAAGATGATGGCGCCGAGGAAGAAGGTCGACGAGAGGACACGTGCAAACCACATCTGCAGGCGCCGTTGGTGGCAAGCTCGTACTGGGACGAGCTTGACCAGCGAGCGCTGCTACTGCTGTAGATTGAGCGGTAGTCGTGACGTTGTATGACTGCGTGCTTTGGAAAGAGCACACACCGCTCGGCGGGGAGGCGGTGTTTTCACGTGCTAACGGCGCGGCGCTCTCCTGCGGGCTCGTTCGATTCGCGGGCGCAGGGCGGCGGACAGTTGATGGTGCGTGAAGAGACGTGAGCGGGCGGAGCGGGCGGAGCGGACTGCGGGTGTGCAGACTCGGGCAGGTGTGTGCGCGGGTGTCGAGGTGGTGGATCCAGGCACAGAAGTGGGCGATTGGCGCGTGCTGTCGCGTGCTGGGCTGGATATTGCGTTGCGCTGCACTGTGGTGAAAACAAGCGGGCGCGCGCAAGCACTTGACACTAGACAGTTACTACCGGCACCTACACCGGGCCGTAGCCGTTCGCTGTCGCCGCAGCCTACGTTGACGACACTACCAGCACCAGATATTCAATTCCCTGGAGAGACACAGAAGAGGACAGGTGGCGGTGCGCTGCTGCGCTGCGATATAGTGCGGCGCGTCGCGGTGCGGCGTGAAGATGGCTGCATGCCGGGATTGGACTTGATCGTTGTAATCTGTAGCGCCCGCAGCGTGTGGCACCAGCCTGCCAAGTCAGCCGCAGTCCCCACCATTGGGAAACTTTCTCGAAGCTCGATTCTGTCCGCCTGTGCCAGTGCTGCCATTCTGCATGACACTGCTGCCTCTTCGACCTCTCCCCCTCCTCGGCAGTTCCCTCGTCACGCGTACGCTCCGAACCACCTGCACCCTTCGAACCTGTAGGCCCTCCCTCGGTCCCATCCGCATCGCCGCCGCTCAACACCGCCCCATGTCCGCAGAGCACCCCGCAAAGAAGATCAACATGTCCACCATCAAGATTGGAACGCACAAGTAAGTAGGCACCAGTTCTCGAGGCCAATGGCACGCACAGTGCGAGATTGGGAACCGGCTCGGACACTGACACTCGCGCAGTGGCCACTTCCACGCCGACGAGTCGCTGGCCGTCGCCATGCTGAAGAACCTTCCCACCTACGCTGACGCTGAGCTCGTCCGTACCCGTGATCCCGCCCGCCTTGCCGAGTGCCACACCGTCGTCGATGTCGGCGGCGAGTACGACGACAATGCGAAGCGCTACGACCACCATCAGCGCGGCTTCGACACCGTCTTCCCTGGCCACACCACGAAGCTCTCCTCCGCTGGTTTGGTCTATCTCCACTTCGGCAAGGACATTATCTCTGCCGTGACAGGCCTGCCGGAAGGTGGCGATCGTGACCTCCTCTTTGAGAAGATCTACACCGACTTCATCGAGGCATTCGATGCTAACGACAACGGCGTCAACGTCTTCTCGCCCAAGGATGTCGAGAAGGCTGGCATCCAGAAGCAGTTCGAGGACCGCGGCTTCAGCATTGCGAGCGTCGTCAACCGCTTTAACTACGGCCCATCCACCGGCGAAGCCAGCACAGAGGCGGAGAAGCAGGCGCGAGAGGACCAGCGCTTTTTGAAGGCATCACAATTCGTTGGTGAGCAGTTCACGATCGAAGTCACCGACCGCGCACAGTCGTGGCTTCCCGCCCGTCATAACGTCAAGGCCGCATACGACAACCGTCTGCAGTACGATCCCCAGGGTCGCATTCTAGTTCTGCCCGAGGGCATGCCCTGGGCTGATCACCTCTACACCCTTGAGAAGGAGTCGCAAATTCCTGACGGTGTTGCGCCCCAAGTTTTATATGTTCTCTTTCCCGAGGACAAGCCCGAGGGCAAGTGGCGCATCCGCGCTGTTAGCAAGGAGAATGGCGGCTTCCAGAATCGCAAGGACCTTCCTGACGCCTGGAAAGGTGTACGCGATGCAGAGCTTGACAAGGTCTCTGGCATTGAGGGATGTGTATTCGTCCACGCTGCCGGTTTCATTGGAGGCAACAAGACTTTTGATGGCACCCTTGCAATGGCAAAGAAGGCTCTGGAACTATGAGAGCGTGTCACATTGGGGCAAGCATGATAGAGGATTGGGTAATTGTACGGAAGAAGAGCATTCATAGATGCCTCCTCCCCTGCGTGTGCATGGTTTGGCGTTCTGGGGACTTCACACAAAAGTTTTGATACCAACCATATACCTGTGACTAGACGAAAGCGTGTTGTATCATAACATGAGCACAAACAGCTCAAATTACAATTGTTGCAGACGTCCAGCTTGGTTCGTTACGCCTCAGTGAGTTCAGCCTGATGTGATACCTGTTTGCTGTTTGCAGGAGCAGGGTCTCCCTAGTGCTAGCTCATGAATGTCACCCAGCCTCACCGATACGCGGTGAGTAGCCGACCCTGGGGTAGCGCACAAACATAAAGGACGTCTCGGACCAGAGGCAGACCAGGCTTCCTAACGCCTGGAGTAGTCGTGTTATTCTGCCGTCACCGACCGACGACCAACCAACCGACGGCGACCGTCCGCGTTCGAGGAACGTCATCGGGTGGACTCGGACTGAGTCAGGTCACGTGTCTTGTCTCTCATTCGCTGGAGTGCGAACCCTGCGCGTTGATCATTAGCTTCCGCAGTATGTCGTTGGGTAAGTCAGCTTGTGGCGCAAATGCGCTCTTATGTTGAAGCCGATGATCTGTGGAGTTGAAGACTCAAGCCGATAGCGCCTCTCAATAACTAGACGTTTCCTTCTGTGTATATTATCGATTCATTCCGTCGTCGCCTTCTACCAATCTACCATCCCAAAAGTCGTCGCCGCCAAAATCTTTCGGTCACGAGCAAATCACTTGGCCAACAAGAGTCTCGGCTTATCAAAGACCCGCACTTCCCCGACCCCCGTTCTCGCTCAGACGCTCGACGGTCCGCGCTCAAGAATTTCATCAAGGCTCCCCTTTCACAAGCCAACAGTCGCCCCTCGCCCACGATCCCCTCCACACACGCGCCGACGTTCAGAGTCATCGCGTCAGACTCATTAATTTGACCGTCTGACCTGCCTGTTGCATTCGCATTGCTATTCACAATACCGATCTACCGGCACGCGACCAAGCACACGACTTTACGATGAAGTACTTTCAGCAGTCTGTCGACTTCGACTACTCGTGGGAGGAAGTTTCGACAAGCAATTGGCAGAAGTACGGGCCATGGAATGAGAAGACGCCGCACGTCATTGCTGTCGACACCTTAAGTCGATCGGTTGATCCGAGTACCGGCATAGTGAGTGACTCCTCTCAACTGCATAGCAAAGCGCGGCAGGTGCTTTGCGCTCTGCGCTCTGCATCTTGCACTCTATCGCGCCACATCCCTTTGCAAAGCAAGATACTGATACTTATCATAGCTGCGCACCGAGCGACTTATTACTTGCCAGCAATCTGCGCCGAAATGGGTAACCGCTATCCTTGGCGGTATCGAGACCTCGATGGTCTATGAAACATCTTACGTTGACCCCAACGCTAAGAGACTCACCATGTGCTCAATGAACATCACTTGGGCAGACTTGCTCCAAGTCCGCGAGACCTGTGTCTATACCCCCCAGTCGGCGTCTCCGTCCAACAAAACAACTTTCACACAACGTGCCGAGATTACTGCGTTTTGCGGAGGATGGCAAAAGATCAAAAATAGCATCGAGCAGTTCACTGTCGATCGCTTTCAACAGAATGCGCAGGCTGGAAAAGAGGGATTCGAAATGGTATTAGAGCGTGCCCGACAGGTCTTTCAAGAACAAAGAGAGATCTTAGCTCTGCAGCAGAACAGTCGTATTCTGAGAGAGGCTAAGATGTGAAGTGATCCTGCGCTTTCACGCTCATCTTCGGGATCGAGATGCAAACACTCTTTTCGACCAACCCATTCACGATTTTCTTCTTGCACGCATCTTCTCGTGTCTTAGCGATTGCTAGTGCACCATCTACGATCAAAAGTCTACTTCACTGGCGTTCTCAAAAGCATTGGAATGGCGTTTATACCCTCTTCCCAGTTTCTAGAAGAAGTTCTAGATATGATAGATCTGTTAGACCTGATAAATACGATTCACTTGGAGAGTAAAAAATACACCTTGTTACTCATACGGTGCTTTTGCCTACGTCAACACTAGTGTCTCATCAAGAAATCGCCAGCCTCTCTCCGCTTGCAGTCAATTTTCGTTCATGGTAAGAGCTCTCCAGTCCCCGTGCAAGAGGTGCGTCATCGGCCCGATCTATACATGTGTGAGAGTCGTGGACTGTGTATCGTCATGCCTATGTCGGACCCATTCACCCTTCGCTGCTTGGACATCAGCTTTGCTGAAATTGACCTCCTTTATATCCACTTTTCTGAGGATCATATCAATACCTTACGCGACGAAATACCACGTTGATACCATACGGGAAATGTGTGTGTTCTAGGTAAAAGATCGTTCTGTAGGATTTGTACGGTTGCCTTTTGATTGGCCCATAGTCACCAAAGTGCCCGTCCGAATCCACATTACGACTGCAGCTGGCATGAAGACTGTAATGCTGTGATGGTAAATTGAAACTCCACGCAGGAATCAGCCTGATCTATTTGCAGCTATTGTCCCGGAGTATCGTCTTGCCTGACATGCCTAGGGACTTCGTTAAATGACCCTTCTCGCATCATTGCACCACAGTGCATTTGCACGTATGTACAGGCTTACGCATTGCTTGGTCTGCAAACACCATGCTGTATGAATCAAGCGATGTAACTTCCGCCTCGTGTACCTTGTGAATGACCCTATAATATGCTCATCTTCTCCCTATACAATGTGACAACAGTACGAAAGCGTCGGGGTCAATCGGAGCCTTGGTGGCTGAGTCATCTGTTGGGGGTTAGGAAAGTTTGCAATTAGTTGTTTTGTGAATCAATCGAACTCCGCTCCTCGACACTGGAGCTATGAAAAAAAAACCTTTGGGGAGCTCTGGTGTCGCCGAGCTCTGTCATTACTGCTATCCTGTCTCGTGCTAGTTTGGTGTATTTCGCTACGATTCTAACTGGCACTAATGGATCGAAAGCTATCAGCAAGTGGTGCCTTGGGAGCGACAGTGTTATTATCCTCCACAACGAGTGACACCACCGTACTTTGATGTAGAAGTCCTCCAAGACTTGCGGGCGCGTCTTTGTTCGGCTATGGGTCAGGCTATGATGCAACATCCAATACTGAGTGGGGATTGAGCCCACGCGAGGAAGAAAACGTGCTTCAGTACTCCGTAAGAGAAACTGTGACAGGAGACCATGAAACTGATGATGACCTCACGATAAACAGCAAGACGGAACCGCACCTGTAGGCTGAGTGAGTCTGACTCACTTAGATCGTCACGAAACAGATACGGACCACATGTTCTGGGGAATACTTGGGTGTTGTTTGGGCACGCTTTCTTGCTACGCATTATCAACATGCACATTCTCCTGAATAGATACTATCAGTCAGGGGGTTTCTCGGTTCTGGGAACCAGTCATAAGCGCCGATGCAGACGCTGCAATCGTTTTGGAATATTGAGCCAACCACCCGGCAAGTGTATATGTTATAAGAGCTCAGTGAATGGCCTTAGATGCTATCATTCCTAAGCTTGACTCGACCAGTGCTCTGTTCCACTGAGCAATGTCGAGTTTCGCAATGATATATGTGAGATACTCAACCAGTGCTTATCTCCGATCATGGCATTTGATTGTTCCGCCTCGACCTGTTCCGGCCAAGACGGAAAAGGCTGCGACGTGCACATTAGGTCAGAACTAGAAGCGTATCGAGGATCGAAATTCTGTCAGTCCGTTGTAGGAAATCTCCGGCAATAGAACGAATTATCATGACAAATGCCGAACAAGAAGACACAGCAAGTAAGAAAGGTCTTATTAATGATATGCTTGATGCAGCAGAAAGGTCGATACTCTGAACCTTGCCCTGTAACTCGAGCGCCGCCATCACCACTCCAACTTGACGTCTGCGACAGATACCTGACGGCGTGGAAGTGGTACCAAGACTTCGTCGATCTAGACGCTCCAAATCGCCATCCGTATCCCCGGCTGACGATCCGATAATCGACGTTTTGTTTCGCGATGAGCACAATGCTGTCATGTGTTGTGGAGAAATCTACCCTGCGACATTTGGAGAGTGGTCTTGGTGTGTCAAGGTTATGAAGGCCTGCCAGCCTTCTCACATTCGGAAGGTAGCATGAACGCTGGAGGTGGCATAGGGCGACCTGTTGAGCCAGTTTCGTTTCGAACAGACGACTGTTCCTAGAGCGGGACGATCCGTTTGCTTGCGACGTGACAGCCGCACATGGGTTGCTGTGGTCAGTGTAATGAGAGGGAAGTCTTGGTATGGGTCTGCGATGCGTAGCCTGGCTGTCAATGACGAACGTTTATGGATTTCAGCAGGCCAATGCATGGACCAGAAAGCCAGATAATGTTTCAAGATGTCAAACTCACAATCCCACATCAGCGCGCCTGTTTCAAACGACACTGGCGCTCTGATTGGCAGAAGATTGAAGTACGGATACGCTTTGGATGTGAGTGCGGTCCTGAAGCGTGCCCAGCATGGATATACAACAGTCTTCCTCTTGCGATCGTCGACGACGGCCGAACCATTGAGAAGAATCTGGATCGAGTTTGCACAAGCGTGTTACAGCCGTCTTCCCAATGAGGATTAGGCACAGTCATGGAATCTGGATCGCAACTGAACGATTAGAGCAGCTGCTTGCATGGCAATTACAGACACGAACACGAACACGGTGGCGGGAGCAGCAAAAGTAACGGGTCAGTCCTTCTTGTCTACTCGGCTGCAATCTTGTGAGCCAGCCGAGACATGTCGCATGTGCATCATGCTGCAGGATGATAGCGAGATGGAAGGTCGGCGAGCCAGAAGCTCTGTGGCCGCTCCAAATGACATGTCGTGAGACAAGAGCTTTCACAGCACAGTTGAAGTCGATGGTGAGATCATGGACAGTGTCTCATCAAGGTTGCCTGGTCCCCCGTGCGGTTGGGGGGACGGTGGCTGTGTATTCATGCGATGACCGTCTGGCATGTGCTGGGTGTCGCAAGGCTTCGGCGCGGGGACGCCCCGGCTGAGGCGCGCAAGTGGGCTGCTGAGTAAAGAAGGTTGTGGCTTCGTTTGTGGCGGCCGTTTGAAGTACGACAAGGGCCCGGCTCTTCAGGAGAAGAGTCTAAGGGTACCTACCTACCTGTCTAACGGCTACCAACCGGCGGATACGACGCAACGCAAATAACCATGTTCGTAGCTATTCCCGGCAAAAGGTCTCGAACGCCAGCCCCCGGTGTGTGCTGCCGATGCATGCTGTACATAGTACTTACTCCTATAAAGGTCACGTCAAGGTGAGCAGGGTGCATGCAATGTCACCACTAAGAGTGCCAGAGTAGATGTGCAAATTGTGCGGGCAGGAGTAGCTGGGCGTCGCACCTGCGCGCTTTTGGGAAGGCTTACAGGCTGGGGCTAAGCTCGCTCCTCGAAACACGCTCTGATGACGCCAATCGAGCGCGGCCCGCTCGCAACGAGTACGACCAACGTGCCCGCCGTCGTACAGCAACAGACAATGCTGCACAAGGCTCCCACCGCGGCCGCACACGAGCTTAGTACGACCATGGCACTGCAGGCTATCCAGGTTCCTGCTTCATGGTAGGTAGCAGGAGCGCGGCGCTTGTGGTGCGGCTCCTTTTGAGCACGGCATTCTCGTCGCCATCGTCCACTGCACCCGCTAGGTAGAAGGTACCCGCTTGCTTCCGAATGTGCTCAAGCAGGGAGGATCATCGCAGGGTGTGTGTCTGTTGTCGGCCAAGCGCCATGAAACGCAATTTGGATCCGCCTCAGGCCAGTCACCGAGGCAGCAGCAGCTGGCGACAGTCGGCAGCATGAATCGCTGCGCCCAGTCGACAGCGCTGTCACTGCATGAGACCGCCGGCGCAGGTGGGCGATCGCGACAGATGACGCCGTCGCCCTCACCATGGCCGCCATCCATCCCGGCGGCAGCATGGGCGACAATCAGCCTCACCACCCATGGCCAGCATCGAGCTGCGCTGCAGCTGCGCGGCGCGTCCAGGAGCGCTGTCTACCCGCCGCCCTCTCCTGACTGGCTGCCGCGTATACCTCCCCAGCCGCACCCCGGTCGTCGTACCTGGACTAAAAACACCATGGCCCACTTGCATAGAGCCATCCTTGCCGCTCAATGGTCCCTGCTTGCGCCCGTCCCTGACCGAAATTAACAGCCGCCAGGGGGCAGGCTTCCAGTGCATGCATTCGTTTCCTTGGCCTCCACTGCAGACCGCCCGCTCATTCATATATCGCCAGTCGTCCGCCGTCTGGCTCTTTCATCACGACAAGGCTCACTTTCCTTTCAACACACTCACTTTTGCTTCAGTCTTCGGACTTGCCATTCGTTAACAAGCCCAGTCACTCTTTCCTGGGTCTTCAGCCTCCTGGACGGGACTAGACAACCTTTGATACACACATCACAGCATTTTTTTAGCACCAAGGACCAGTCTCGATCAGCCAAGATGATGAAGCTCACTGTTGCTTTCCTCGCTGCCCTCGCGGCCGCTGACGCTGCTGAGGCTCGCTCCACCCGCCAGCAGCGCCGTCAGTACGGTACCGGCTACGGTACAGGCAGTGGTTACGGTAACGGATATGGCACAGGCGAGGTTCCCTCAGCCCCTGCTGTTCCCTCCGTTCCCTCTTCTTCAGCTGTTCCCTCCGTTCCCTCTTCTGCAGCTGTCCCCTCTGCCCCTGCTTCCAGCAGCACTCCTCTCGCAGCGACCACACCCTATCCCTCCAGCTCCGTTGTCGTCCCTGTTAGCTCCTCCACTCCTCTCGCTGCATCGAGCTCTGCCATTCCCGCTTCGTCGGCACCCGCTGCCTCCTCCAGCGTGATTGACTACGGCAACGGCTACCCCGTCCCCTCTCCGCCTGCCGGTGGTGCCTCCAGCTCTGTCGCCGTCCCTGTCAGCTCTGCCACACCTTCCGCTGAGACCCCCTCCAGCGCGGTTCCCGCCAGCAGCACTCCTGCTGCTGAGACCACCAGCTACCCCGTTGGTGGTGGTGCCTCAAGCTCCGTTGTTGTTGCCAGCTCCAGCTCTGCTGTGGTCGCCAGCTCCAGCTCCGTCGTTGTTGCCAGCTCCTCGACTCCCGCTGCCGTCGAGTCTTCCTCGCTCCCTGCTTCGTCTGCGCCCGCTGCTTCCTCTAGCGTAATTGACTACGGCAACGGCTACCCCGTTCCTTCCCCACCTGCTGGTGGTGCCTCCAGCTCCGTCAAGGTGCCCGCCAGCTCGTCTACTCCCGCCGGCGCTGAGAGCACCCCTGCCAGCGGTGTCTACCCTCCCAGCTCCGTCTATGTTCCCACTGGCGCCTCTTCCTCCACACCCGCTGGCGCTGAGAGCACCCCGGCCACTGGTGTCTATCCTCCCAGCTCTGTCTACGTCCCTACTGGCGCGTCTGCCTCCACTGCCTCGACTCCTCTCGCATCCGAGTCCTCCAAGATCATCTACCCCAGCGGTGGCTACCCTACAGGCACTGGAGCCCGCCCTACTGGCCTCACTGCCTACCCCTCTGGCACTGGCTCTGGTTTCAAGCCCGAGACTACCTCCATGAGCGACTACGTCACCTCGGTCATCTACAGCACCCAGATCTTCACCGTCACTGCCTGCCCCTCGACCGTTTCCGACTGCCCCGCCCGCTCGACTTCGCTCGTCACCAGCGTTGTTGCTGTCGGCACCACCGTCTGCCCGGAGTCTGACCTCACCAAGGCCACCCCTGCGCCCTCGGCTCCTGCTTCCAAGGACACCGTCGTCACCAGCTCCTACGCTGTCTCCGAGGTCCCCCACGTGACCACTGAGACTCTCGTCTACACCGTTGGTGTTGGCTCGACTGCTCACCCCGTCACCACTGAGGTCACCTCGACCTCCACCCAGACCATCTACAAGACTGTCGTCGTCACAAAGGAGAAGGCTTCGTCCACCCAGCCCGCTGGCTCGTACCCCACTGGCCCCGCTGGCGGCGAGGCCGTTCCCTCTTCCTCTACACCTGCTGGTGAGCAGTCTTACCCCACCGGCCCTGCTGGTGGCGAGGGTGCTTACCCTACCGGTCCCGCCGGCGGCGAGCAGACTGGCACCACCACTCTGAAGTCCACTCAGACCCAAACCCGCTACGTCACCGTCAAGCCCACTCCCTCTGGTTCTTCTGATGTCCCTGTCGGCGAGGAGGGCCACCCCACCGGTCCCGCTGGTGGTGAGGGTGCTTACCCTACCGGCCCTGCCGGCGGCAACGGCGTTTCCACTCCTGTTGGCGAGCAGACTACTCCGACCACCCCTGCTGGTGGCGAGGGCGAGGGTGAGGACTGCGCCGCTCCTGTCACCGTCACCGTCACCGCTAAGGAGACCGTCACCGTCACTGCTGGCCAGCAATCTGGGACTGCCACTCCCGATTCCGAGAAGCCCACCGCTCCCGCTGGTGGCGAGGGTGCTTACCCCACTGGCCCTGCTGGAGGAGCGGCTGTCCCCTCTTCTTCCACTCCCGCTGGCGAGCAGTCTCATCCCACTGGCCCTGCCGGTGGTGTCTCCGCCCCCTACCCTACCGGTAACGGCACTGCTCCTTACCCTGCTGGCCCCACTGGTTTCTCTACCCTGACCAAGCCTTCTTACCCCACCGGCACCGGCGCTGTTCCCAGCCAGACCTCTGAGCTCCCCAGCTTCTCGTTCGTCTCAGAGGTTCCCTCTGCTTCCGCTCCTGCCTCTTCCGTCCAGACTGAGGCTGCCAGCTCCTCCACCCCTGCCGGTGAGAAGGCCACATCCAGCGCTGTTGAGTACCCTGCCTACCCTACCGGACCTGCCGGTGGCAAGGCTTCCTCGACTCCTGCTGCCGTCGAGACTCCTTCCTCCACCCCCGCTGTCGTGATTCCTTCCTCCACCCCTGCTGGTGAGGAGGTCTCGTCCACCCCCGCCGCTACCCCTACCGCGGGCTCCGGCTACGGTTCCGGCTACGGCACTGGTTATGGCTCCGGCTACGGCACCTACTAAACGTACCCGGCGCTTAGCTTTGGTTGATACGACGTTTTATCTGTATAAATTCCAACGGGTCGCTTGACCTCTTTCTTGTCTTGTCTGCGTTCTGCCGCGTTGATGTCTCCTCGGGCAGGGACTCAAACTGTTTGGGAGGAAGCAATGTTTGTAGGTATTCTCAGAAAATCTAAAGAAAGCCGACAATACTACTAGCTTGATTTACACACGAGTACTTTGCGCGCAGTTGGCTGACTGGCAATCGGGCGTAGACACAGTCATGATCATTTTTGACCTAGATTTCGAGATCTCAAAGTCGCTTCCATTATTTTCCTTTGTCATATGCGAGTCAGACCCCGAGGCATTCTACGTTTATTCCCTGTAGCATATTAGAATTCCAACTTTCATGTAGACTGTTCATTACCTTTGACATGTGAGCCGTAGCACCTTTCCTCGCAGTCGACTTACATCACCGCGCTCACGTTACGTTAGAGTAATGATCGTATCTGGAAAGCTTACTTGTCCCGTGTTTCAGGTGCCGTGCTACCGAGCAAGCCATGTGTCGCACGTTGACCCCTCGACCAAATTACCCACTCTGCTTCGCCACTTCCTGAAATTATGTTTAAATTCGATCTGTAATTTAGGCCTGCATAATGACACCGATCATTAGTGCACAATCTTTGCGGGATTCAAGAGCACATCATCCATAAATAGGAGCGGCGGTTCCTTGGAGACAATGCCCCGGTGTCCTGTGCGCCCTATTCCACGCAAGAGGCGATCAGGTCCTCACTAACACTCTTGGATCGATAGAAAGACACTCGATTGCTAGGGTTCTGTATGTATTGTCGAGGTCGACATTGCGTGCGTAGCTACCTACAGCACATGTCTTCCACCTTAACGCAACTACGATAAAGCTAGGCTTGTATCCAATAGTGCGAACAAATGCCATTCGGGCTGTGCTTGTGTAGGCCTGTGCAGGAAGCGCTGACGCGTCGATAATTTGTGGTACTGTTGTCAGCACTGAGTAGCGAAACGCTATAACGAATAACGATAAATAATAAACGAGCGATGCGCTATAATCGCACTTGCAAGGTCGGTGTCACAACGCCGGACACGATCTGCTGTGCGACTCTCTATGATGATGTGCGATGCAGACGCACGATACTGCTAAGCTCCTGTGGCCACTAAAGCAGGGTCCAGGGGGTTCCGAGTGCTGCTACTACATTGGTAGTCTTGCAGGCAGACGTCTTGCGGTACAATTCAAGTGCAAGATTTCTGTCATTCGGGCAGAACAGAAAATTTTATTCCTCTCGAAGGTGTCTTCGATGTAAGCTGGCCAAGCGAACTTCTTTGATCAGATGAACACAGCCGATATTGATTAGATATCTCCACTCACGAAAGTCTCGATGAGCAGGAACCGAGGATTCTTAAGTAAAGACAGCAGTATAGCGATCGGACCTGTGTCAAAGGCTTATCAGTCAGTTCTGGAATGAAACTAAGATAAACCAGTACATTGGCAGGTTTTGTAGTGGCAGATGCCCGTGAGTCGGCATTCAAAGGATGGTCCAGATACTCTACAAATCGACAGGCTAGACAACATTTCAGATCATATACAGGAACTTCTGAAGTAGCTGACCTGACTATATTTACTCGGCACAGCACTTTGGGATGGACAGAGAGATATGCCAGTTGTGGCCAAGAGCGAACAGAGAGGGCACTCGATGCCCAATGCGTACAGTATAGCTATATTGTCCTATCCAGTGTTCGAAGCTAGGCACCTGCCCACTTGTACTCTCGAGTTATTGCTAAGAAGGCCCTGGCTTTGCTGTATATTAAGATATGCTAACATCAAACACTTCGAGCAATGCACTATGCGTGTTTCTTTAATGCTTGACTTTCGCCCATAGTTCCTTGATGGTGGAGACGTCATGCTGTACCGAATCGCTATCTTCTGAGTGATTCTCTTTTTCAAGCTTCGATCTCAACCGAGCAATCATCAGGTCACGCGCAATCTTCGGTGATACCAGTCGAATCTCTTCTTCCAGTTTAGCTTGACTGATGATCTTGCCATTGCAAAGCTCTTTAACGAGGTTCTCGGTAAGATGCTGGCAATTGTTGGAGAGCAGATTGTAACGTTTATTTGCAGCAATGAAATTTTCCCCTGTAATATCATCAACAAAAAACTTGCTGCAGCTATATGTTCAGTAAACCTACCAAGCACCTGGATCTCTTCGTGCCTCTTTGTCGTCTCACCAACATAGTAACAAGAGCTCCATGTAGCGATGAACTCCTCGCCGGCTTCATACACGCGAAAGTAGTTGTTCATAAGCATCTGGACCTTCAACTGATCGCTCATTAGGTCGTATGCAAAGGTCGGTCCAAGCCCACGATCTACAACCACAACAGCCCAGTGGGATATGCTGTTCATACTCATCCCAAAGTGCTTCGCTAGTAGGTTATAGGTTTTCCTGGAGAGCTCGAGTTTGCCAAAAGCGATTGGTGTAGTTATCAAAAAGACTGCACGGCCGGACGTTTGGGGGGTGCATATCAGCGGTGGCACCTCAGATTCGGAATTCCCGGTGATTTTTGCTGCGATCTGTTTGAGGTGGAGATTCTTTTGGCGGACAGCCTCCACCAGCTGTGCATCAGGCGAGCCCTTCTTCCTTTCCAGCCTTCAGCGACTGCAGTCAGTTGCTTGCACGTGATCTTGTATCAATATGCAGACCATACCATTTCTGCTGGAATGACTTCCAGGCGGTCTCACCGGCCTTGGTCAACTTTGATATAGCATCCGATCCCATCTAACTTTGCGTGATACATAGGGGTGAAGAAAGACTCTGAGTTGGAAACTTGGAAGGAGCTGACCGCATGACGCTAAATTTGGCGCTTGCGGGCCGAGTCCCTTGGACTTCAGACGCGTGTATGATACGTTGCACAACGAAGGCTGCGGTCTTCCAACATCGCAAACCAAGCACAGGAAATAGAAGTTAATGAGGGTAACCGTTGTTGTGTACTTGCCAACGCCCTCCACAATGAGGATTCTAGAGCACCAAAACACCGTTGCTGTGATTGACAGAGCACATTTCTCTGGATGTTAATGGGTAGTGTTATAGGCCCAAAGCTGGGACGTAACATAAGACATGCATCTTCACTCTGATGCTGAGATCTCCTGATTACGAACGAGATGATTTCGTTTATCCTGGAACAAATTCACCTTGGGTTATTTCATAGCTCGCGAAGTGGTGGATGGAATCGAGGTTCCGTTGCACAAAGTGTTACTGTGATAGACTTGACATGCGCATTCGCAAAAACATATCGTTGAATGTGCGTGGTCAGAGGGCATCGAAAGCGCGGACGCCCTCAATGTGTCAGCCTTGACCGTAGTATAAGTGCTCAAGATAACGACACGGAAATCAGAGCACCATGATGGGTTTCCAAAATCACGCGGACAACAATGCTAGCTAACACGATTCCAGAGAACAACACTTCAAAGCAATACAATCAAGGTCAGAATTGTTACTCTTATTCAATTGGTCAAATTCAAGCCATGCTCTTCTTCTGTGAGATTCGGTACCTGAAAACATCAGTCTTGGTACAGACACATATCGAGTTGGGGACAACCTACAAGAACAATCTTTCCTTAGACCAGATTGGCTTATCGGGATCATCGTCGACCTCTTGCACATCGAACATTTTCGCAGCGGTTTTCATGAACGTCAAATCTGCCCTTCGTCTTCTCTTGAAGCAGAAGTAGCATACGGTATTGGGTCCGATGATGTCCTTCAACGTCTTTTGCAGGAGCGGGAAGGCCGGTTCGAAATAAACACAATCAGCTGCGAGGATGATATCTGGATGCTGAGGCAAGTTGGACGGCGTAGGCTGTCCCCAGTCGTATATGGACGCCGATACGCGGCCTGAAAGATCATTGAGCTCAATGTTCTTCTTCATGAGCTCAAACATCTCGTCTTGATCGGTGATGTGGAGGGTCTCTGTGACATCACATCCGATCGCTACTGCAAGCCCGACTAAACCGCCCCCAGCACCCAATTCGAGACTGGAAAAATCAACGTAATTCGGCCAGAGGAGGTCCATGTATACACGTACACACTTTTGCCTGCAAGGCTGTCTTGATGTTTTCGCAGCATATATTTACCGAGCACCATACCGGCCGGCCACAGTTGCCCACCACAGCCATTCTTGAGATCCTCGTGAACCTTTAGTGGGGGCGAAAGCACACCGTCAAAGTCGACTTCCGCTACACCAGCAGCCTTGATGGGCGCCGGAGGAACGAAGTCTAGTTGATGCGCCCCGAAAATGTCGTTTTCTTCGTCGTCTGAAGCTGTCATTTTTGCGCAGTGATATGCGAGTGGAAGGTGTAAAGATGCATTTTGTTGTGGTCTAGATCGATCTAGCTACAGTAGCGGGAGCAAGTGGGGCTTTTCTTCAACCCTCGCCGGGTGTCGCATATTCCCTTGGTCTTGACCTTAAGTACGCAGAGCGCAACATTCAAACATACTGTATGACATCTTGATTAGGCTTAAATTATCTCTGCATCCGCCGTCGATATGTCGGCCTATGGAAGAGGCACCCTTATCTTATCGTATGCCAGTCATCCTCTTATCTATGTTCCACCAATTGTAACGATTCGTCTATGCGTCGTATCGCGAGCCGGGAACCTGGACAGCTTGAAAGAGGCGAACAACTTCCCCGGCTGTGCCTGACCAAGACTACCTGTGGCATGCGAAGCTCTGCATTCACAACTTAAACTTATCTGGTCGATTCTGTGTACAAGCAGTCTTACGAGGCTCTTTAGACCGCCCATTCGACGTCTAGACCACCTGCAATGGGTCTTCCTAAGGACGTACTCGAGGCCTGGGAAGCGTGCGATCGTATCGATACGCTGTTCGTGCTCGTGTGCTGCGTCTTGTGTATGTCTGTTCCATCACTTTGTCTGTCAGATATTGGATAAGAACACCTGATCCAGCTTTTCAGTTGCACTGACCGGTCTTATCCAGGCTGGGGAATAATACCTGCAGTTGGAATCGCATACTCCGGTTACACTACGCGATCAAATTCGCTCGCGGCGATCATACCTTCTATTCTTGCTGTCATCGTCTGCAGTATTCAGTGGTTCCTCATCGGTTACACACTGACATACGGCGAAGGCGGTCCTGTTTTTGGTAACTTTACCTATGTCTTGCATCGCAGCGTACTCTCCGAGCCGGTCGGCACTATTCCAGCGATTTTGTTCAGTTTCTTCCAGCTCATCTTTCAGGCCACAGTGTGTGCTATCGCTGTTGGTGGTGCTTGTGAAAGA
Organism: Curvularia kusanoi; assembly: GCA_011058905.1. Taxonomy (NCBI): domain Eukaryota; kingdom Fungi; phylum Ascomycota; class Dothideomycetes; order Pleosporales; family Pleosporaceae; genus Curvularia; species Curvularia kusanoi. Next base: position 35,391 of record SWKU01000023.1, read on the forward strand.
GGTCGGATCTTACCCCTGATCCCCTTCATTTTCGTATGTAACGCAAGCGACATTACTTGAGTAAGATGCTGAAAATTGTACTAGCTTTGGTCAACATTCGTATACAATCCACTCGCGCATATGGTCTGGGGCGGTGGCTTCCTGCAGAACCTCGGTGTTCTCGACTTTGCAGGTGGTACCCCCGTACATATCAACAGTGGTGCGACTTGCACAGCGATGAGCATCTACCTTTCGTACCCACTCTTCCGCTCCCGAAAATCTGCTCTCCGTACCCCTTCGCATCTGGTTATCCATCGGCCTGTCAATTCCCTTTGTCAACTGCTGGCTCTGATAAGCATTTGGGGTTCGTGGCTCGCTTTCGACGCGGGCACTGCTTTGGCCTTGAACTTCAAAGCTATTCTAGCACTTAGCGTAACCAACTTGTGCGCTGCAAGTGGCGCGCTGACCTGGATGGTGTACACATATGTTGAAGTTGGTCGGTGGAGTCTGGACTCATGCTTCATGGGTGCCATCTCTGGACTTATCATGATCACGCCCTCAGCTGGCTTCATCGATATGCCATCAGCAATGCTATTTGGGGCTTTTGGCGCGCTATTCTGTCGGCAAACACTGCGAATCAAGTTCACTGATTTCGCGCGTCGATGGAGGTGGGTGGACCATGGGGACACTTTTGCAACGCATTGCTTGGGTGGCTTCTTGGCGACGATCGGAACAGGCTGTCTCGCAAGAAGAGAGGTTGCGGGATACGATGGGGTGACTGAGATAGCAGGAGGTGTGTTTTTTGACGGAAACGTGAAGCAGCTTTGGACTCAAATGATGGAAGCCATGCTCGGGTTCATATGGTCATTTGTTGGGAGCTATGTAATCTACGCGCTCATAGACTGCGTACCAGGTTTCGAGGTTCTGGCAGAGGACAAGTGAGTGAAATGGTATGATTCAAAGCCGTCAGCTGACATGAAAGCAGGGATATTATCGCCGGTTTGGATGCAAGCCAGATGGACGAGGAGACGTTGTGGACGGAGACGCAGAAGTATTCTCCTTATGCGGAGCCAAGTGGCGAATTGCATCTTGATTGAAGAATGGAACTGAAGGAGCAAGTCAATGCGACAGTATTTGAATAGGGAGTTTATCCTGATGAGTGATACACAATGGTATTTGTTCTATGCTTTTCATGATGCCGTGTTGTGAGTAGTCACTTGATGAATCGATCGGCGGAGTAAATCATACGTGAAAGATCTCTGTAGGGTTCGAAATTTAGTAATCGTCCCCACGACTAATGACTTCCTTGACATTCGGTCGAAGTATGAGTGTCTGTCGAACGTTAGCTTTTCTATTTTGCTGGTTGTAGTCGCTTGACTTACGTGCTCGCTCTGCGCGGTGTAGCTGCCTTTGATATCACACAGCGGAGGGTACGCTTCGACAATGCCAGCGGAGACTAGATTGTTCAAACCCAACAGATACTTGTCATGACCCAGGCGATCTAAGTAGCGCCTGCACCATGGCAGAGTGCCAAAGTTCTTGGTGATGGAGTTGAGTAGCGTTTTGGCGCTCGAGACCCTTAGCGCAACCTTGGGTGCGTCCGGACGAAGGGCATAGTGGCTCGTCTCCATATCATCACGCACGTAACCCTTGCCGGTAGATCCGAAGGTTTCAATAGCAAAAGTCTCCCCCTCTTCCATCTTAGTCTGATCGCTGCCCTTGACAATAGGGACGGTTTTGCCGCCGTGAATGGTGTAGTGCCCTATGCTGTGACCATTGAGGTTACGGATACACTTGACGGGCAGCATCTGGCCCTTGATCTCAACCTCGTAGCTCTCCATGACTTCTTGGATAGCAGCGCCAATATCACTCATGCGCACATCGATGCCGGCCTCTTTGACACCAGCGTTGGTTGCTGCTTTGCAGGCTTCGACGAGGTTGTCGTATACAGGATCGAAAGTCACAGTGAAGGCGCTGTCAACAATACGGCCGTTGATGTGGACACCAAAGTCGACTTTCATAACGTCTTCATAATTGACGACCATCTTGTTACCCGCATTGGGGGTGTAGTGAGCAGCGCAGTGGTTGATGCTCAGACCTGTGGGAAAGCCCATGCCGGCAATCTGAGCATCTCCCAGCTCAAGGCCCATGTGGCCTGTGAGGCGACGCACGGAATCCTCAATACCCTCGGCAATCTCAGTGAGCCCCATGCCCGGCTTGATCCAGTTCTGCGCCCACTGCCTGACCTGACGGTGGATCTCTGCGCCCTTGCGGTATTCGTTGAGGAAGTCATTGTTCATGCGGTCGAGGTGGCGCTTCTCCTCGCTGGTGGTGCGGAAGCTGTTCTCATCGCGATACTCCTCAATCTCGCCCTCGGGATAGACGTTGTTGGGGTAGAGGTCAGAGAGGGGCACGCTGGGAGGGGAGGTTTGGGTTTTGGCACCGCCTGCGCCGGCCTTCTTCTTCTTCCTGGGCTTTCTCTTCTTCTTCTTCTTGGCGGCACCCTCGCCGGCGCCCTCGGCCTCGTTGTCGTTGTCGTTGTCGTCGTCCGAGTCGTCGTGGTTGGCGGCGTCGGCAGGCTTGTCGCTGTTTTGCGCTGCGCCGTTTGTGGGCTTGCTTTGCGCGTCGTGGTCCACTGCTGGCCGTCAGCTCTGCGTCGTCGTTGTCTGCAAGCGCGCGCACGTACACTTCAGGTCGGCGACGCCGTTCTCTATTTGGGCCGCCATGGTGTGCTTGGTTGCTGTTGCGGGTGCGCGCGAGACCAGATTTTGTACGGCTTGCGGGCGCAGCCTCGAATCTCGAATTCCAGCAGCGGAGGGACGGGCCTTCGGCTGCACTTGCCCTGCACAGAGTCGGCCGTCATGACATCAGACCTGCCAGGCTCGTCTGTCACCAGTGACGACCACAATTCCCCAGCGCTGTCGACCGCCAGCCAGCTCTTGTCCAGACCCCGCCCTGACAATCGGAATGGGCAATGCCAGTCCGCCCTTTTTCCTGCGTTCAGCTACCCGCGCGCCTCTTTGGACCTGCCAGTCGTGTCGTGCGCACGCTCGAGTGCTGCCCGTGAGGGCGCCGCGTTTCTTCCATGCGACAGCGCCCCGTCTCTCCGATAGCACGCCGAATCACTACGAAACACTTCAGGTCGCACCCACAGCGGACGCAAAAGAGATCAAGAGGCAATTCTATGCCTTGTCTAAGAAGAACCATCCAGACCACAACAAGGACGATCCCACCGCGTCCACTCGCTTCGTCGCCATAAGCGAGGCCTATCACACCCTCTCCGTGCCAGAGAAGCGCGCTCAGTACGATGCACATCTGCATCAGGTTGAGAGGAGGTCAGGGTGGGGTAGAGGCGGAGGCGGAGGCGGTGGCGGAGCGCACCCCCGAGGGAGCCACAGCTCCGCAAGCTATGCTGGGTCGAGGCCAGCTACTGGCTTGAACAAGAAGAGAGGCACGTTTCGTGGTCCGCCTCCGAGCTTTTACAACAGCGGCGGCTACGGCAGCCATGGTGCAAAGCGTGCAGAATACGCGCATCGTGATCCGAACCCCAACAGCGGCGAGACAGGCCCTGGCAACTACGGAGAAGAAGGCGGCTATGGGCCAGGTCAACAGCGCCAGGGACAAGAGGTTCCACACTTCGACAATATGCGACATCAGCAGAGCCACGAGCAGGTACACGAGCATATACTAAAGGGGCGGCGGCGCTCGAGACTCTACCGTAGAGATGAGGAATACGCCCGAGGAGGAAGCCACTTGGCGAGGTTCCTGATCGTTTCCGGCATCATCGGTTCTATAGGTGCATTTGTCAAGGTCTTCGAGGATCAAGGAGACAAGAAGCAGCGGAAAGCTGTCACGTAGACTTGGAAAATCAGATAGAGGGGAAATGGGTACAAGGACCAGGTTTCGAAATATCGCATTGAGACAATGTTGTACATGCCAAGAAGACATACTACAGTCGCTCACTGCTTTGCACATTGAGACGCTTCGCCACAGGACCAAATTGGAATCTAGAACGATCACTGTCTTGGAACCTCTACTATACACAGATACCACTGCTTAACCCTCAAATGTAAAGCTGGTACCGAGCTTGTGACCAGCCTCGTTAAGCTTCTGGGTATCGAAAGAGCCGCCAATGCCGAAGGTCAGACCGCTGTTGACCTTGGTGTTGTAGGCAAGGGAAGCAATGCCGAGGTTGTTGATCTTGGCCTGCAAATGGTCAGTTCATCCCAAGTCTTGGGTTTCCGAGAACAACGCACCTTAGCGAAGGAAGCAGGGTCAAGCTTGTACTTGGCAGCAAGCTCGAGCCCGACGTTGGAGCCGGACTTGGAGTCCCAAGTGGCCTTGGCACCAGCCTCAACAGCAGGGTTGACCTTCTGGTAGTAGGCAGCGGAGAAGACGCTCAACGAGTTGGTGGCAGTGATGGCAGCGTTGTAAAGAGGGGTGGTGTAACCAACAGCGGCGCTGTACTTGGTAATGGTGGCCTTCTGAACGTCGTAGCCAACCTCACCACCAACGACGAAGCCCTCGTGGGAGACGACAGCGTCGGCGATGGCGCCGATGGCGCCGGCAGCAGAGTAGTCGGCGAAGACACGGCCGTGGAAGTTGGGCTGCTTGAAGTGGAAGTTGACCTTCTGGCCCTTGTTGCCGGCAGCAGGGCTGAAGTTGGAGAGGACTTCGGTCTTCAGGCCGCTGGCAAAGGTGTCATTGAGCTCGACCTTGGTAGCGAGAACGTTGGCAGTGTTCCACGACTGGGTGATGCTGATGCCTGGGCATTTTGTCGTCAGCAAGGTGATACGATAGCCGGTGACGGTACTTGTTCCGCCCGGAGGTTGAGATACGTGAAAGATGCTGCTGTGCAGTGATGTCGAGTCGTGGACTTGTATGAAAAGTGACAGCAAACGGGGAGTGAAGGAAGTGGGTTTTGTACCGTTGGAAAGCGCCTTCTTGCCCTCAAGCTGTGTGTTTTGTAAGTCCAAGAGCTTTACCGTTGGACGTGGGTATGCATACCGAAGAGGCGACAGGGCCAGAGTGAGGGGAAACACCCTTGGCGGTGAAGTTGACACCGTTAGGAGCCTTGAGCTTGACCTCGAGGGCAGCTGGAGAGTGGTCAGCGCGCGCCGCTGAGGCCCAATGAGTTATCCCGACCTGCGGCAGTGTGGTAGAAGTCCTTGTTGATGAGCTGCGCAGGCCCAAGTCAGCTATCGCATCACTTGGAAGCTCCAGATAGGCAGTCCAAACATACGTCGTTCGATGCCTTGGCGATGTCGCCAAACGCCGGCGGCGGGAACTTGGGAACAATCTTCTCGACCTTGACGAATTCAGTCATGATGGATGATGGTGGAACTGTGTATGGGTGGGTGGAGGATGAGCAGATGTGGTGATAGCAGTCGAAAAGGAAAGTTTGCGATGAAAACACCGCAGCCGTGAGCTCAGGGTCCGCGAAGGCGCTAAGACCAATGACGGGTCAAGACGGGTTGTTAGTTGTAGCCGCCAAACACATGACACATCTGGAAACGTGCCCCCATCGCGATCCCCTCATTACTCCCCAGGCGCTATAGCTTTTGGTATCGGTGTCGTCGTTTGACCCTGTTGCGCGAGTCGCACCTTTGCCCTTGTCTGCGCTTCCGATTTGCCATAGGCCATCCAAACTTGTCACTTCCGCTTGCCCTCAACGCAGCCATGGGTGGCATTGACCCTATACATTGTCAACTTTGCTGGTTGTGATGCATTAGATAGCAGCCCTTCATACTGTGGTTGAGGAGATGGTAATCGCGTCACATCTTGTTGCATTCAATGTCTTTGCTTCGGACTGCTTTCTCCATCTCAAGATCCTTGACGACGTCATGTTACTCGCTCACTGAATCGAGAGTATGAGGCATGGGTCATCATCTGAAGTGGCTCTCTTTCTCGCACTATACTTTTGCTCTCCTTCTCAAGAGCTGAATGCAGCATAGCGATACCACAAATGGGATAACCGAAACACACGACATGTAGGCCTTTACTTCATCCGCGGTATCCTTCCTTCCTCTGATTCAATGAGCACCATATACGAGATTGTAGGAGGCCTCTTTGTAGTAGGTAGGGTTGAAGCCTGTCAACGCGCCTTAGACACCGAGTCGCATATCTATTGACGTGCAGTAGTCGGCGGAGCGGCTCAGGCGACCGACGCATACAAATAGGCATTAACTGCATCAATCTTGCCGCGCATGGACAGAGCTTAGGAACTATCTCTGTCTGTTTTGTGTCGTGGCTCTGATGCTTTGAGTGCTCTCTCCCAAACCGTCTATGTCGGGCACAACGATCAAATCAGATAGGGCAGTTCATCGAAGTCTAGTATCGCCGTTGAATATGGATCGGTTCTCCTCTCAGCGTGCCAGCGATAGAGTGTTGATGATGCATTCAGCCTTACGCGTTCGGGCCGGTCGCGGAGGTCAATGAATAGAGATCGCGCCCCGCCAAACAATAATTTCTTGAAGTGACTCCAACATCTGCCCCAACACCAAACTCGTTTCTCGTTGCATACGTCATCGCTTGAAACCAAAGAGTCTGCAAAGGACTGTCTTGGTCTCTCACATACATCGGACATAATTGGGCGTCGGTTTGCAGAGTAACGCATCGCAGAAGAGCTGAATAGCGTTGCGCCGCCACAGCTATGTCAACTTTTGGTCAACACTTCAGGGTAACCACGTAAGTTGAAGACACTGGAAAACCTATATTCGGCTGACTCCTGTTTAGTTATGGCGAATCCCACTGCCTCAGCGTCGGCGCCATCATTGATGGCTGCCCCCCCGGCATGGCCCTTACCGAAGCTGACATTCAGCCCCAAATGACTCGACGACGACCCGGTCAGTCTGCGATCACAACGCCGCGTAATGAGAAGGATAAGGTCGAAATTCAATCGGGCACCGAGTTCGGTATCACATTGGGCACGCCAATCGGCATCAGGGTGATGAATGAGAATCAGCGTCCCAAGGACTACGGTAACAAGACAATGGACTTGTACCCCAGGCCAAGCCACGCAGACTGGACCTACCTTGAGAAGTATGGAGTGAAGGCTAGCTCTGGCGGAGGAAGGAGCAGCGCCCGCGAGACCATCGGTGAGTTGCTCATGTGACGGAGTTGCCAGGACTTTATTTGACGCATCAAAGGACGTGTCGCTGCCGGTGCGATTGCAGAGAAGTATCTGCGCGAAGCCTTTGGCGTCGAGATTGTCGCTTTCACAGCCTCCATCGGTAATGAATTCCTTTTCCCTCCTTCACCGACACACCCCACCGCGTCCACCAACCCGGAGTACCTGAAGATGATTGACAGCATTGACCGCAAGACTGTGGACTCATTCCTGCCCGTGCGATGCCCACACGAGGAGAGCAATCAGCGCATGGAGAAGCTGATCGGAGAATACAAGGAGCGAGAGGACAGCATTGGTGGCACAGTGACATGTGTCATTCGCAATTGTCCTACTGGATTGGGAGAGCCCTGCTTCGATAAACTTGAGGCAAAGCTCGCACATGCCATGCTTTCTATCCCAGCAACTAAGGGTTTCGAGATCGGATCTGGTTTTGGCGGCGCCCAAGTACCTGGCTCAATCCACAACGACGCCTTCATCAAGGCGCCCGCGATTCCCGCGGGCGAAAATGGCATTTCAAGCTACCCACGACCAAGGCTCACTACCAAGACAAATAACTCGGGAGGCATTCAGGGAGGCATCACTAACGGCGCACCGATTTACTTCAACGTTGCCTTCAAGCCCCCTGCCACAATTGGCCAGGCTCAGGCAACAGCAACCTACGATGAGTCGGAGGGCGTTCTCGAGGCCAAGGGTCGACACGATCCTTGTGTCGTGCCTCGTGCAGTGCCCATCGTCGAGACCATGGCCGCACTAGTCATTATGGATGCGGTCTTGGCGCAGCAGGCGAGAGCAGGCGCTAGAAGTTTGTTGCCGGCTCGCGAGGGCGTTGTGCCCGTGCGGAAGTAGATGTCCTGGAATGTCGGTGATTGCTTTCTATCGTCACCGATGAAATATGTATAAAATTGAGTACAGTGGAATTTGACATGGATCGTCTCGAAATGCGTGCTCATTTGGGCGTTGTAAAGTGCCAGTGCCATGGGCGTGAGGCTGTATGGTCGTCGCTCATCTTCGAGAATGAATCAAACATCAGTCACAACACTCGTCCGCGCTTATCTTGACATAGTTGAATTATCGTGTTTACACTACCTTTGACACTGGCTAAGCCAAGGTCACACTGGATCTCGTTGTTTTCGGTCCTTTTTGTAGAACCAAGCGTCTGAGAACCCCGATTGCTAAGTCCAACGTCCGATCATCAATAACTCAGCTAAGAAGAGCTGAGGAACTGCAATGACGTCGCTGTCGGATCCGTGAACAACAGGACTTTCCTTGGTCTTTGTCAATCAGTATAAAACTTGGCGCAGGTCGCGCGAAAGTGGTTGCAGGCCGCGGCTCGCCATGGGTTTATTGTAGTGTTGCGACATTCGGACACCTAGATGGACTGGCACCAAACGATGAAGAGGCCAACAGCGGTTCGGACCTCCGACATGAACTGCAACCGTCAAGCAAGCCTGGATTTCCTTCCTCATCTAAGACCTTGCACAGCATATTCGGCCCGTTTACTTCAGCAACCTGACAGCCAACAGGAGCCGCGTTTGCAAAAGCTCAATTCTCTCGAAAGCGTTCATCACACGCATGAAGCTGATGCATTCTTTCGTCGCGTGCCCTTCCCTGCGCAGCGAGAGCCATCTACGCTGCACTAGTATCACCTAGTATCGCCCCAGCAGATTCTCGGGGTACGAGGCAGGCGAAGCAGTGATGCTCTGCTACGGGCGATGCCAGAAGCTTTGCCACCTCGATGCCGACTGGGTCTGGCGAGCCAGCTGAAGCGTTCTGGAGCGCGGGTGATAGTCTTCATCCGGCAGCTGACGAGGACATGGGCGCCATAGCTTGGTGTTCTCGGCTGAACCTCCTTGCACCGCTGGCAGTGGAATGTCTAGACCCTGAAGAGAGACGGGGTGCGCTCGGCTAAAACATGGGAATGTTTTGTTTTCGATTCGAATTCCCATAAGCATATGGGGATTCCCATCACCCGAGCGGCATACTTCACCGAGAGCAAATCCTAGGCCCGGTTTGCGACAGCTCAGATGCAGATCCTCGCGCAAACCTCCCGAGACTGCCCACCTTTTGGTTCCTATCGATTGTGCTTCTAGATAGGCTTCGCCACAGGCTCCAGTGCCGATTCTGATCGCAGGTAGCTGGCTAGGCTTGCCGAACGGCCACCTAACGGCAGGCGCGTTGATTCGAAGGCCTCTAGTCGCACGTCACATCTACCGAATCCGATTACACCTGCCGCCCCAAACAGGCATTGGCTAACCCTTCGTTGCGAAATTCAATCTCACAGCCCTAGCATGACAAGAACTTAGATCCTGCCCACCCTGGAGCGCGCGTGAATCCCTTTCCACCTTTTGTTGCACATCGAGCTACCATGGCCCGCGGCGCTGCAGCGACTCAACCCGATGAAGGCAATGTACAGCATGGCGAGTCCAAAGGTACAAAGAGACGCTGCGTACAGTCGGCATGCGTGCCATGTCGCAAACGCAAGTCAAAGGTCAGTGAGCATTCAATGTATTTGGTTTAACAGATCTCATGAATTAAGGGGTGGGCTGGTGTGGACGTTTGCCTCCGCGGACTGCTGCTGCAGTCAATCCACCCAACTTTCACGGCCGGTTAGAGTGGGCGCGTGTTGGATGCATAGCAAGTGGAGTGGATGCTGACGATACTGACAGTGTGACGGCGCGACGCCATACTGCGCAACGTGCACAGCGGTTTACAAGACTCCGTGTCATTACGATGCTGAGAGCGAAAGTCGGCGCTCCAAGTCGTCGTCCGCGGCCTCATCTGGCACCAAGCGTGAAGCCTCTGCCGCAGTCGCGTCGCACACAGGAGATGCACTAACCGTCGACGCCATTATCTCCTCCATCAGGACTCTTCCAGAGGAACATGTCTTGGAGCTGATCCAGCAGATTAGAAACGATCCCAAAGCCGATGTTGCGGCTCTGACCGGCTCATGGCGCAACAGCAACGTCTCACTCGCCCAGCCGCCCTCTCCATTTGACGTGCAAAGTCTAGAGTCGGACCTGAGCGTACTGCTAGGTAAACCAGCTGTCACATTGACGGGGCAAAGCAGGCACTTTGGCCATACAGCTAACCTTGGCTTGGTGGCTGAAGATGAGGATTATGGCGGCGGCCCTGCTCGAGAGCACACCTCCGACATCCCCAGACGAGGAACGACCTGGACATCTGTGACAGATGATCTCGCCTTCGTCAATCGGCTGCTCACCCTATACTTCACCTGGAGTCATCCCTTTTACATCATCTTCAGTCGCGAGAGCTTCTACAAAGACTTTCATGAGGGGCGGAGCAAGTACTGTTCACCATTACTGGTCAACGCCATTTGCGCGTACGCCTGCCACTTCTCGGACGAACCCGCGGCACGAACGAACCCCATCAACTCCCGTACAGCAGGCGATCACTTTTTTGCTGAAGCCAAACGTTTGCTCCACGAGGACGAATCCCCTAGTCTCACAACAGTGCAGGCCTTGTGTATCATGGCCATGCGCGAGCCGAGCACTGGACGCGACAGCTCCGGCTTTGCTTATATCGGGAGATGCATTCGCATGTGTGTCGAGCTGGGTCTTCATCTGAACAATAGCGCCAGCCCCGCCTTGGGTCTCACCTTGAGTGAAATCGAGGTCAGGAAAGTCACATTTTGGGGATGTTTTACAGTCGACTCGTAGGTGCGTGCCATTCCTATCATGGCCATAGCTAACTCCATGCAGAGTCTGGTCCATTTGCGCCGGCCGAATCTCTCAGCTGCCCCGAGCAGCCATAACGCTCGACAAGCCGATCCTCGAAGAGTCCAACGGACCCCTGGAGGCAAATCAGGGCGCAAATAGAGTAATCACTACACGCATGTTTTTGCAGGAGTTTTCTGCTCTTTCAGAACTCATCAACGACAACAACTATATGTTTTTCGCGCCTAAAGAACGACTTACAAGCACTAGGCTGCTAGACTGTTACCACAAATACCAGGCATGGTACAGAAAGCTGCCAGCTCTCATGAGGCTGGAGGGGCGACAGCCTGAACCCCACACAATCACTTTGCAGTATGTTAAAGGCCTCTCTATCAGATTGATGGCTACTGACTATTCAAAGTATGTTATACTGGACTGTAATTGTCCACCTCTTCCGCCCAATGCTAAAGATCGACCTCGTACATTCAGATGTTCACCCTCGCGAGAAATGCATCGAAGCAGCAAACAAAGTTTCAGAACTCACTAGATTATATCGCTCGTTGTACGATTTCCGCACCGCACATCTAGCGATTTCTCACATCCTTCTTTCGGTTACAATCGTACACCTCCTGTACTCGAAGGATTTCCCGACTTCGCGTCAAAATCTCGTAGAAGGCTTGCAGGGCTTAGAGGCGCTTCATGAATGCCACTATTTCGGAGCGAGAAGCTTCCGCATCATACACACCCTGGCCAAGACGTGGAACCTGCCTTGGCCTGAAGAATTGAAAACGTCCAGGCTCACGCCTCGAGTCGACCTCAACAGACCCCGGGGGACAATTAGCCCACCTGCCGATCCGCTTTTGGTGGCTCCCAACACGGCTTCGCTTCGGACTCGTACAGGACCGGGTGAGTTCTCTCAGGTTCATGAGCCTCACAGGAGGGGTAGTCTATCAATGTTTGCAAATCGGAATCTGCACGTCAACACGCATAATGTGTCGCGATCAGGGCCTGTGGCTGGTGGTCAGCACCACGGGTCGCCAGTAGTGTCAGAGACAGCTACTCAGCCAGCTTTCGGCACCGGTATACCTTTGGGATCGTACTCGTACTCGCACTCCATGTCAATGGCAGTTCCAGAAACCAGCACTGCGACCTCAAATGCAACCGATGCTATGTTCTGGACGCCGATTGCTGGCATGCCAGCGCCTATTCTTCCTCGATCCAACTATCATCAGATAAGTCCCATGGGTCTGGAGAGCGTTTTGCACACGGGAGATATGGAGCGTGATGGGTTTAAGATCAACGAAGATTGGCAACATAGTGGAGCCAATGGATTTGGAAACAGTGCATCTGGATATGAAGCAGGGCATTCTAGTGGATCTTATACCGTATCTTACCAACGCAGCAGCCATAGCGGGCAGCACGGACAGACGCAGGAAGCTTTCGAAGCCCCGTGGTGGCCGAACGGAACGGGAAATTCTGGCCAGATAAGCTGATAGAGGCGAGGCAGAGTAAGAGTCCCTTCAGATAGGGTGTGCATCTTTGCTATTGTTTGACACCCTTTGAAGATGGCGCGTGGACTCAAAGTTGGACAAGACAGTTGCACGTGCACATATAACGCCATCCATGTCTGTTGAAGGTGTCACTCTCATCGATTATTATTATTATTTTGCGGCGACAGGAGATTCACAAATAATAGTAACACACAGGGCCGGCGTTGGGCGATGGTTGATCAGGTTGTGTAAATGCATTCCAAACTTGGATTCTTGGGCACGTAGCTGTGATGGAGTGAGGTCAATTTAAGTGCAGTCAGAGCTGTCGGCGCGTTGTGCCGATGACCTATCATGGTGGTGAAGGCCAGCGAAGGAATGGCGGGCAGGCAGCCACGGGCCCCTTGACAAGCGGGGTGTGGCTTGCCCCCGATCCCTTCTCCTGTTCTGTTCTGACCAAACGTCATTTGTTTACGGCACCATCCGCTGGACTTTAGGTGCCAGCACCAGGGCTCCGCATTCTCCGCCAGCACACTCGGTGCTGCGAGTCCTGTTCTGCTGCTGTTCTGCTGCTTTTGCGCCTGCTCCTGCGCCTGCTCCTGCGCCTGCTCCTGCGCCTGTCTCCGCCCCTGCGCCCGCGCCTGCTCCCGTGCTTGCAGTCGCCGTGCCGTCGCCATGAGCGGGATGCGTGCGCACCTTGCGAGCCGGCTCCGCAGTTCGTCGCTCTCCGCCGTTCCCCCCTCTCGCCAGAGCTCTGATTATTCAGTCGACCTCGCCCGGGCGGCTGCCTCGATCCTCTACCGCAGCCCCATCGGCTCCAAGGAAGGAAGGCCCGTGTTTGTGCTCAACGCGGCCGCCCTGCCGGACACGCACGACACCGACTTTGACCAGCTGCTGCCGTACGTTCTCGCACGGCTGCCCGAGGAGGACGACCTGCTCAAGGGCTACGAGTACGAGGTCGTCTTCTTCGCAGGCGACGGCGATGGCTCCGTCACCGCCAAGAAGCATCGCCCAGGCTGGGGCTGGTTCCTGCAGGCGTACCACGTGCTGTCGCGCGCCATGCGCAAGCGTCTGCAGCGCCTTTACATTGTGCACGAGAAGGCTTGGGTGCGCATCTTGACCGAGATCTTCTCCACCATCGTCAGCCCCAAGTTCCGCCGCAAGATCTTCCACGCCTCCAGCCTGACCCAGCTCGCCCTCTACATCCCCATCGAGAACCTCCTGATCCCCCCGTCCACCTACCTCACCGACCGCCGCATCTCCGACGACATCTTTGCCCCCTATGCCAGCGGCCGCCGCGCCTTTGCTGCCCGCAACCCTTTTCCCTACACGGCCCGAGCCACCACCCGTTTCCCGCGCGTGCTCCGCGAGACCACGGCTTTCCTGCTGCTCGATGAGAACATCACCTCGGAGGGCTTGTTCCGCATCCCCGCACACTCCAAGCTGCGAGATGTACTGAAGGAAGCATATGACCGCGGCCAGAAGTACATTATATGGAAGGACAACGGCGTCGTGCTGCCTGCGCCCCCATACCCTGAAGCTGAGCACCAGGACGAAATCATCGCAGAGATCGACCCGAGGGATGCCTACTCCGTCTTCATGGCAGCTGCGCTAATCAAAGCCTGGTATGCCAGCCTACGACAACCCATCTTCCCGGCCGACTCGTATCGAGACCTGAAGCGCTTGTTTGGTGACCCTCAGCAGATCCCTACCCTTGAGCAGCTTCGCGATCTATTCTCGCCTGCCTCTCAATGGTCTTTCTTGCCTGCCATTTCGAGGGAGGTTGTGGTGAGGCATCTTCTGCCGCTCCTGCACGAGGTTGCATTGCGCCAAGATCAGAACAAGATGACCGCCGAGAACCTAGCTGTGTGCTTTGCCCCCGCTCTGCTGTGCGGGCCAGACCAAATTGAAGACGCCAAGATGTCTTCTGTCATTCGAAGAATCTTCACTCATGCTGTTTATATGTGGGATCACGGCCTCCGAGAGGCGTGCGACCAGGAAGCGAACGCCTTCAGGAACCAACTGGCGCTACCGACCGACATGAGCGAATGGGAGGATCCAGTCGAGGTCAAACGAGTCAACAGCAGAGATTCTGTAGACGAGCAGATGAGTGGCATTATACTGCAAGACAACGAGAAGGCACCTGAAGCGTATGCGGATTATCCAGAAGCCACTTCGTCTGCAACAAAACCTCCCCCTCTACCGCCCCGATCGCGTATACCATCGGCCAAGTCGTCTGGCGATTCTATACAAAGAAAGCCGGCTCCACCTCTAGCAGTACCTCCACGGTATTCAACAGTAATTTCGGATGCATCTGAGGATACTGCTGAATCACCCATAACCTACGCAGCGACCACGGATGGCTTCTCGCCTCATCGCCAAGAGTTTGATCAAGTACATCGGGCAATGTATCCTGCCGAGAAGAAGTCTGGTACGACAGCTCATGTTCCTATTCTTGCTTCTAAGGATGTGGCACCGACACCGTCGGCTGCTCTCATCCCCACTCACACTCCTCAGATAATTCTTCCTAAGAGGAAAGCCCTGACTCCAGCGCAGGTTGACAACGTTGAGAAGTCCACGGACAAGCAAAAGGAGGCACGCCAGGTCTCTGAATACGGCCTCGACCGCTTCGTTCCACGTGCTCAGGCGCTGCCAGGCCTTGCAGACCTACCGGGTCTCGATACAACGAGTGACAAAAGGAAGTGGATGGGTCCAATGTCTCACACCCAAAGTGAGGCAATTTCTCCCAATATGACTCTGTCACCTGCTCAGTTGGACCCAAAACCTGCTTCAGCAACAGAATTTCGCAGGCCTAGTGTTCCTTTCGCAACTCGCACACCTCAGATCACAGGTCTTGCTCGACCAGTATATCCAGCACCAACCACAAACACGTACATGAACCCCACCACTGGCCGCCCCCCATCCAAATCTACCAGTCTTCCCGTTCCCGCAACAAAGCCTCGGACAATCAGTCCAGGCCTGCTAAAGCGGATGCCCAGCCTGGAACAAACAAACAGGCCTGAGACGGAGCGACTGGCTCCAAAGAAGCTCAACTTGAAGAAGACGTCTGTAGAAGATTTGAGAAGGCTCTACGAGGAGAGGGCAGGGACGGCGAATGTTCTGGTCGAGGTCAGTAGACAGAGAAGTCCAAGCGTCAGTCCCAGTATAAGGGAGTGATGTGGACCTTAATTGTACTCTGTGTGAGCATATCGTTCAATACCCCTATTCGAGCACAGGTCCTTTTTGGTAGACTTGTCGCCTTTGTAATTGCGTTTCTCATGCATCTACACTTCCCCCAAACAAGTCCAGGATCTATTCTATTGTCATGATAACATCAAGGCATGTTTCCTGTTCATCGTGTTGACAAGCTTCCCATGGCGTAACCTCCGCAAGACCAGTTGAGCCCAAGTCAGCGGGCTGTCATCCCTCATCATGGCTCTCGCTCCGCCGCTGGATTTCACACATCCGACTCCTCATCCTCCTGCAGTCCTTCCGCCCGCCCTTCACCCTCAAAAACAACCTGTACACCTACATCCTGCAGCCGCGCGCGTACGACCTGGAACCTCTCACTGTTGCGGCGGAACTCGTCCAGACTGCTCCCACCCTCCTGTAACGCGCGCACGAGGTTCTCCTCGGTCAACCCCCCGCCAACCAGACCTTCAATGTCAATGCTTTGAAAATAGCGCCGCAGATCCTCCAGATCGGAGAGCAGAGCGTTGCGGTCACTGGTCGAACGCTGGCCGCGCGCACCGGATATGCTGGAAGCGTCGTACGAGGCATTGTTATTGACCGGCGGCAACGGGTCCGAGACAGATGTGTATTGCTCCTTGACTTTTGTATCGATAAGGGAAATCAGACTCTGGTCGTCGGTAAGGATGACGTGGCGCGCAAGGTCCAATTCGTTGATGGATTGAAGCCAGTACGGGTCTGCGCCGTCGCTCAGAGGCTCATCAAATGAGTAACAGATCTCGACCAGTAAAGAGGTACCTTCCGTGGTGTTCCAAAGGTCCTTTGCACGGGGTGCATAGAGCTGAGTAAGTAACTCTTGGAAGTCATCAATTGGTTCCTTGCCCCAGACAGGTTTTGGTATCGGCGAGATGTCCAATTCTTTGCACAGCCGGGCGGCAAGCCAGGGATATTCGCGGACTGCAGTTTTGAGCGTGGTGCGTGCTTTGACAGGATCTTTCAGGCGTAGGTGAGCGAGAGACACGGAGAAGGCAATGTTCGGAGGAATTTTCCATGCGCGCTCCAGGACATCAGATTCTGCTATGGCAACCAAGGACTCGGGAGAGCGGCCGCGGAGAGCAAGCTGGTCTACAGTAAGACGCATGCAGTACGGGTCTTCTTCAGGTGCAAGCGAGAGCATAAGGCGAGCCCACTCAAGGGCGGTGCGGAAAGTCGCACGGACGCAAAGCGTGGCAATATACCGCCAGATTGCGAGGAAGAATTCTCTGTTCTCTGGGCGAGAGAACGACAAGCGGGCCTTGCCAGCGGAGAGTGTGGTCGAAAAGGTCGAGTGGACGCTGCGACCAAAGGTGAAGAGGGCGCGCTCAAGAAGGTCGGAGGCAGAAGCATTGTCACGTTGTTGCTTTGCAATTTCGGATACCTGGAGGAGCGTCGAGATATGATATGGGTTTGTGTGAAGAAGTTGGATCATGCGTTCGGGATCGTAGCTCGCGACGCAGACGTGAAATTGGCGCTGCGTCTCTTGGTAGGAACTATTGTGTACAAAGCGGTACTCTACTGTGCCGTCATCGTGCTTGGCTACAATTTCCATGCCAAGTCCGCCCGAAGTTGCTCGCGGCCACTCCTCTTTGCCCTGAATGAAGATGTTACGACGCAAGCTAAGTCCAGTGAGGCGCGAGCCGGGCTGATTGCGCCCGTTAACACGGGCAGCGATACCTTGTGCGCCGCGCTGGCGCGGCTCATCATCGTCAGCATGCTGTAGCGCGGTGCGTCCAAATAGCTTCTTCATTTCGTTTGCGGCGTGGAGGTGGGTTGTGTCTATCTTGAGGGCGGAGCACAGCTGCTCGGT
Source organism: Curvularia kusanoi (assembly GCA_011058905.1). NCBI lineage: Eukaryota > Fungi > Ascomycota > Dothideomycetes > Pleosporales > Pleosporaceae > Curvularia > Curvularia kusanoi. The sequence goes on from SWKU01000023.1 coordinate 52,695, forward strand.
CTCTTCGCTAACAGCAGGTTGGAGAGGCTCGCCAGTGGCCTTGTTCCCGCTAGAAGTGACTCTGAGAGCAAGGAGAGCCTGGTCTATCTCGTCAAGTCCGGAGTCTGTTGCGTCTTTTTGAGGGGTAGCAATGTTGCTCTTGTTCTTGCCCTTCTTTTTCTTCTTTTTGCTCTTCTTGGCAGGCTTCAAGGGCCGCGAAAGCTCAACAACAGGTTCTTGTGCGAGCTCATTTTGCTCCTGGTCGTCGTCATCATCCTCGTCATCCTGGTCGTCCTTGTCCTGGTCATCCTCTACGTCTCCCAGCATGGCAAAGAGACTCGGTTTCGCTTGCGATTTGGGCGCTACTTCCTCTTCTGACTCGTCATCGCTCTGCTCCAGCTGAGCAAGCCGGTCCTGCAAGGCCTTCTCTTCCTGCTCCTTCTGCGCTCGTCGCAACGCACGTGACGACATGGCTAGATGTCCCCAGCCGACCACTGACTGGGAGGGAATTTGGTGGGGCTGGAAGTTTGCTTGTTAGGCTGATCAGTTAGGATCCTCGGACAATGCGTGCTTGCTGCAGCAATGGCCGCGCGCGGTGATATTGCAGTGAAAGCTACGAATTCAGTGTGGCTAGCTGAGTGTGCAATTGCTTTGTGGCGGTCGAAGATGACGTCGATGCGGTGGTGGACGCTCGCTCGCTCATAGCCGCGTTTAGTACGAGTTGAGCAGGCGCTGATTGGCGATGCGGAGCGGTGACGGCGACTGGGGCTTGATCTCACTCAACTCGACCCGACTCACCCTCACTGCAGCGGTCGTGCGAGCCAGAGCCAGAGCCAGCGCCAGAGCCAAAGTCAGCCCCCCATGCGTCGGGCGGCCTTCCAAGCAGCGCGCTCCGCTCGCCGCCCGTGTCTGCGCAAGCTTGTGCGCAGCCGTGTTGCCTTTTCGTTCGCGACGCCGAGCACGGTGCTAGCCCACCGCAGCGTGCACCACAGCGGACGCTCGCGTGCATCGCTGTCGCTGTCGCCGTCGCCGCCCATCCTCACCTCGTCGATGCAGTTCCGCGCCATCACGGGTGCGCTGGTAGCCGCCGCCGTCGCCTCGGGTGCCTTCTACGCTTACAACGGCAATCAGTCTTCGAACGCAACCGCTTCGCCCACCGCCCTCCAGCACCAGCACCAGCATCAGGCGGCTGCCCTCAGCACACAGGCAGGCGCCGAGCACACCAGGAAGGCCCTCGTGGTTGGGCAGGGCGAGCTGTACACGGGCACCATCACGGGGTCGGGCCCCATCTCCAAGGAGACGGACGAGTACGGCCGGCGTGTGGTCGAGATGTTGAACCCCGAGCAGGCCACGGCCAAGCTGCGCAAGAACGAGGAGTCATGGCTGGTCGGCCGTGGAGCGGGTGTCGTGCGCTACGATGTGGTGCAATGCCCCAGCAACTCACCCATTGAGGATGACCACGCTGAGAAGATCATCGAGGTGCCCTCTACCCTGGCGGCCACCGATAATGGCGCCGCCGCGAGCGACTGGATGTTCTGGGGTGTGTTCGACGGGCACAGTGGCTGGGTAACCTCTGCCAAACTGCGCCAGACCTTGATCTCCTATGTTGCTCGCGAGCTCAACGCGACCTACAAGAACGCCCTTGCCGACCCCGCTCAGCGGATTCCCACTCCTGAATCTATCGACAAGGCCATCAAGAGCGGCTTCGTGCTCCTTGACGACGAAATTGTCCACGAGTCGGTGAAGAAAGTGCGACAGGCAAAGTCCAAGATCGCTGCTGCCGAGCTCCTGGCTCCTGCCCTTTCTGGATCCTGTGCTCTGCTGTCCTTCTACGACAGCCGGTCTAAACTTCTCCGCGTGGCTTGCACTGGTGACTCCCGCGCTGTGCTCGGCCGCCGGAGCGCCAATGGCAAGTGGACTGCCACCCCTCTCTCTGAGGATCAGACCGGCGGCACCACCAGCGAGGCCGAGCGGCTACGTAAGGAGCATCCCGGCGAGCCCAACGTCGTCAGAAACGGTCGCATTCTTGGTGGACTGGAGCCCTCTCGTGCTTTTGGTGATGCTTCCTACAAATGGTCTCTCGAGACCAACGCTGAACTGAAGAAGTCATACTTTGCCCGTTCGCCCTCAGCCCTCTTGAAGACCCCTCCTTATGTCACTGCCGAGCCCATCATCACCACCACCAAGATCGAGCCTGAGAAAGGCGATTTTGTAGTCATGGCCACAGATGGTCTGTGGGAGATGCTTACCAACGAAGAGGTCGTAGGACTTGTGGGCCAGTGGCTCGATACACAGGGTAGCGTCAATGGTGGAAGTGCTCAAACGCAATCATGGTTGAAGAGCTGGTGGTCCTCCGAGAAGCAGCTGCCTATCGATCAGAAAGGCAACGGCGCCGGCGCCGGTCAGCGCGCTCCCATACGCCAGCAGCAATGGGGTACCAAGACCAACCTCAACGAACGCTTTGTTGTGGAAGACAAGAACGCAGCGACTCATCTTGTACGCAATGCTCTTGGCGGGAAGGACCAGGATCAATTAAGCGCGCTGCTTACTCTACCCAGTCCGTTTTCCAGACGTTATAGGTACGATTTGACCACTGAAAAAAAGAAGACATTATAATCCTAATCTATTATAGGGACGATCTCACAGTTGAGGTCATTTTCTTCGGGGAAGGAGCAGCAAACGGCAGCGTAACGTTGAACAAGGAAGCCAGCGCCCCGGCTTCTGAAGCAAAGGCGAAGCTGTAGAGCCATAAAGCATGGTCTCTTTAATATACAAAATCAGCATATACAGCACGGCGTTTATATGGAGTATGAATGAGGAGCTTGCGACACTCTCATGGTGTGTATTATTAGACCTCTGCGGGGATAGGTGGGTAGTGTGTCCTGTCGTGCACTGTCCACCTATCCCCGCAGACTTCAATGTCAGTTTGCACGTATTCTTCTGGACTTCCGCCTACTGCTGTATAGCTTGGATGAATTTGGCATGTGAAACTTGACATGAGCTACCTACAATCTATTTCTCATGTGCTCACCAAACATTGGTCGCATGATAGGAGAGCAGGGATGGTAATCCAGATGTTCCTGAAAGTGGTATTCCAGATGTTTCTGACATTCGAAATATGACATATAAAGAGTCAAAATCGCAGCAAGTCTGGCTCGGCTCGCATGCTTTTCCCCGTTGAAGCTAGAGGCCACAGGTTCCGTTGGTGATGTCATGGCGACGCGTGCCCACGTCGAAGTAACGAAACACGCCTGTCAAACTTCACACTTGCAACCTACAATTTTGCCTGCTGCGTATCCAACCATTCTCATTCGCACTCACCGACAGCATGTCCGAATCATTGGCCGCTTTTCGTACTGGACGCAGCAAGGACCTTGCGAAGCTTGCGGAATCGCACATCGAGCATGAGTAGGCATGGTGAAGCAGCTCTGCATAGCTCGATCTAACGACACGCAGCTTAAGCCAGCAAGACCAGGAGCTCCTGAAGAGCGCGGCTAAGAAGGTCGGAACTCACGCCACCATTGCCTCGATGGCTGGCCTCGGTCTGGGTGTCTTTGCCGCCATTCGGCTGCGCAGCATGCGTGTAGCGTATTTCAAGGCTTTCAGGGCCATGGAGAAGCCCGTCGAGCTCCGCTTCGCTGACGGCCGGACTGGTGAGTTGCAATGTGGGAAAAGGAACGACACCAACGTTGACATGTGCGCAGAGCCCATCCCCGACATCTCCGCGCAGCTTGCTCCTTCGAAATGGGGTGATGCTGCAACTTACTTCTTCTTCTCCGTCGCCGGTCTTTTTCTCGGCGGCGAGCTCGGGTTGATCACTGGGACCGCGTCAGCGACAAGGACTATCACGAGGGATCCGGCGGCAAAGGAGCGCATCGAGCGGGCTTTCAAGAATTACCGCGTCGATGTCCTGAAGCGCGAGATCAAGACGTTGGAGGGCAAGAGCACATTTGAGCAGATGTTCTCTAGTTCGGCGTGACTAGGGGAGATCTCAGGGTTGAGGAGAGTTGTGCATTTTCTGCTTTACTGGAAGCCGCATTGACGAGCTCAACAGAACGTTTCCCTTCTTCCTTCTTAGTATATACCTATCAATCACAGCTTGAATCTATAGCCTATCCCCTGGTTCTACACGTCTTGGCGAACTGGCACAATTGTGAATTGAATGACAACTAACAGTGCAGGATGCAATGCATCTGTGCAGCCCCCAGGATATGTAGATTCCCCTTCCCCAGCAGCCCCATAACTTGCGACGATCCAGACCTCATTACGTGGTGCGCTAAAGGGGCGGTCGGCAAGGCTCGTGCGGCTCTGCAATTGAGTGGCTGAGATGGTGCGGCTCCCAGGCTTAGCTTGCGTGGAACTGAGCTACTACGTCACAACAAGGAGGCTGTTGCAGGCCAATGCCTAGTTTTGAAAAGCACTGCCGCTGCGCTCTGACTTGGGTCTCAACAACCGCCTGTTGTCGTTTGCTTGCTGTTCGTGCCTGGCTTTTTGCGCGACGCCCTTCGCTGATAGCTGTTTGTTTTGACAATAACGCGTTTCCGCGATTTCGACCTTCTTGTATCGCTACTACTTACTACATCCTTCTAGACCTGGCTCCATTGTACATCCGCTATAATTACACTCGACCCTGCGTCGATCATGAGAGGCACGACACTATCTCTGTTATGGCTTGCAGGCCTCGTCGCGGGCCAGAGTAGCTCGTCCTCCGCGTCGCCGTCTGTCATTACTCTGACCGGCACTCAGAGGCAGCAGTCTGGCGCTGAGTTTGGCGGTTCCGTCACAGTGCCGTCAGACTTTGAAGGCAGCACTTTTGCGACCCTGACCAGCGCGCCATCGGGAAGCACTGCATCCGCAAACGCGACTATATCAGCTTCTTCAAGCGACTCAGTCATCAATATCGGTGGTGGAAATAGGACCAGGACACCTACCGGATCTGCTACGGGCTCGGCAGCCTTGCCGCAAAACACACAGCCATGCAATAACTACCTCGAATTCTGCAATCGCAAATACTCCAACATTACCGAGGTTGCTGCTCACAACTCCATGTTCACTAAGGAGCGCAATGTCGGCCGTAATCAGGACTACGGCGTGACTCAACAGTTGAACGATGGAATCCGGATGCTTCAGGGTCAGGCACACTATGTTAACGGTACTCTGTACTACTGTCACACCTCTTGCGATCTTCTTAATGCTGGCACCGTCGAGGATTACTTGAAAGAAGTCGTAGCATGGGTTGAGGGGCACCCATTCGATGTCGTAACTATCATCTTCGGCAACTATGACTACGAGAAGCAAGGCGCAGATGGCAAACCGCTTGTCACAGCTTCCAACTTCGACGGGCCGATCAGGTCTTCTGGCCTGTACCAATATATATATCAGCCACCAAAGACTGCTATGGAGCTCGCTGACTGGCCGACTCTCGGACAAATGTTACTTCAGCAGAAGCGCGTTGTGACCTTTATCGACTACAACTTCGACACCGACGCCGTGCCTTACCTTCTCTGGGAGTTTTACAACATGTGGGAGACACCCTACTCGCCGACTGACGCGAATTTCCCGTGCACGATTGGACGACCTGAAGGTGTTAGTGACGAGAAGGCGCGGGACATGCTCTACATGGCCAATCATAATCTAAATGTTGAGATTGCCATTGCTGGTTTAAATTTGTTGGTCCCCAACGTTGCCGCGACCAACACTACCAACGGACTCGAAGGCGCCGGCAGTCTTGGGCTTATGGCCAACCAGTGCACCTGTAAGCTTTTGTCGGTCTGGGAGAAGACATATCGTTTGCTAACCCCACACAGCTGACTGGGGCCGCCCACCGAACTTCCTCCTCGTCGATTTCTACAACCAGGGACCTGTTAATGGCTCCGTCTTCGAGGTCGCTGCTCGCGCGAACAACGTAACATATAACCGCGAATGCTGTGGTAGGGCCACATCGCTGGCAACTTTGCTTATGGTGCCACCCGCGACCTATTTCGCATTCTTGACAGTTGTTACTGGAATACTTCTGATATAAAGGCACACGCAGACAAGAGCTGATGAAGGGGCATTACGAAAACTGGTGTAGCGTGGGGCATTGTATGGCTTGATCGATTGATTGATTTCGGCTTAACGTGAACTATGGTAACTATTTACCTGACCTCCCATGGGGTACTTTGTCACGCCTGAAGCCTGCAGAGGCAAAAAGAGGATGACCCCCTCTTTTTGAGCCGCAGAAACAGGAATTCTAGTAGGGGCATTGTATGGTGTTCAGCGTATAGAAGCATTTGCATAGCATAATTTCGTCTGAACTTTGGCGATTATCATACCAATGTGCATACCCAAGAGCTCAGCTTTGTTATTAATCGCAACCTTCAGCCCTGGCTTACCTGCACATAGACTCTCAGGATGCCGGCGGATACCACAATTACGCTCTCGGATCCTGTCGTATGAAGCGATTATCCGTCAAGCGCCATGCATATTCCGACAGGAATCTTGGAAGCTCCGAAGCTATGAGGACAGAGAGGAACTGTAAGTTTGGATAGACTGTTACTTGGACTAAAGAATCGAGTCAACGGGAGATCTGCATACCCAACATACATATCCTACTTGCTTACAAGCTTTACTAGACTGGCTTTGCTATTTCGATCTACTGTCTCGTGCCAATACAAATATTCCTATAAATAATTTGTTGTAGAACAGATACATTGCTCCAACAGGATCGAGGTTAAGTATCACAATGTCAACTTGTCTCGACGCAAATCGAACCCCAAACACTGCATCGAGTCTACGCTCACTTCACAGGGCCAGATATAAAATTCGGTACTCTCTCACTAGGTCCCACTTGCGTATGGCTAGCATGTCTGTAGAAGCTTCTCAATGCACCCATATCGCCGTAGGCCTGGTATGCCAGTCCTTGTGTCAGGTACTTTGACATGTGCTTTGCAAGTCTTTTAAACTGTGTAGACTCAGAAGTATACAATATCTGAAGCACGTAGCCAGGAACTTGATAGCATTGGCGAGTCGTCGGTAGTCGTATCTATTCTTTCCTTGTCTGTTAAACTCCCAAGGATTTCTTGGATAAGCCAGGATCATGCGAAGCGTCACGCGCAGATCCAAAAAAATATCATGGGGTCCGCGAAAATAACAATCTGTCGACTGAGCATAATAAGAAGGCGATCGAATCTGAACCATTGTTGGAGTAGCTCGTACCTGCGATACCCATACCATCGAGTAAACTAATCTAGACCTTCACCCAAGCGAACGCTCATACCGTACCCTGTTCGTCCACCGTGCGACTTTTGATCATCACCCCTGGGCTCGCAAGCTTTGGTCAGATTTCAGGGTCGAAGGATTCGCAACATGGGCTGAGCCAATTCTGGCACCGTGCGCACCAAGACGGCTTGTGCGTGCCGACGCCTGCAGCCGGCCAAGTGATCCAAGACGGAACAATTTGGGTCATGGTTATGATTGAGTGACTTCATCCGCCAGAAGCGCCTCTGCACAACTCTCTTGAAGATTGATGGAGATCAGTATCAATCACTAGCCTAATTGTTTAGATGTGGGTGACTGGTGTACTTGCAAGTACGGAGCAGCCCTGACTTTTGGTTTGGTTGGATTTGACACGTCGCGTGCTATTAGCAAATAATAATATATAGAAGAATATAATGTATATACAAAGGATGGTTATATCCACAATACCGCCTTAGCGAACAGGACCCGCCATATCTCTACCTACCACCCGAGAGTAGGTGGAAAGCTTACAAACGTCCATAGCCAGCAGTGTTCTTCACGTTCTTGGCGGCGGTGGCGGTAGCAGCCGAGGCGACGTTCTTGCCGTTGAAGTTGGAGAAGAAGCTGGTGTCAGAGCCTGACAGAGTGCCAGAGCTACCGAAAGCATTGGGCTCACAGTTGTGGCCGAGGGAAGCCTTGCATGCAGCGTTGTTACCGGTAGAAGCAAAGATCTTGCCAGGAAGGCCAGCCTGAGCAGGTGCATCAACATTCTGGAAAACGTTACCCTCTGCAACAATGTTGGAGCCAGAGTCAGCTTCGAAAGCGTGAGCAATGGCGTAGAAGTAGTTGTTGACGGCGTGGAGGAGCGTATTGCCAGCAACCTTGGGCGATCGACCAGAGGTGTGGTGGATGTAGTTGTTCTTGAAGGTGACGGTGTCAGAGGAGCCGGTGAAGTACAGGCCCCAGTAATGACGGCCATCGCAGGTAGCAGACCAGGAGGTGGCACCGTTGATCTCGTTGTTGGAAATGGTCACACGGTTAGAGGCAGAGTTACCGAGGACGATGTGCTGGCGAGCGATCAGGTCGGTGGTAACGTGGTCGATCCAAACAAGATCGGCACCGTCAATGGTAATAGCATCACCACCCCAGACATACTGGGGGTTGATATCGGTGAAACGAACGTTCTGAATGATGACGTTCTTTGCACCAGATACGATACGGACACCCTTGCCCTTAATAATACCCTTGGAACCCTGCCCGATCAAGGACTTGTTGGAGCCAATGGTCATGCCGAGCACACCAGCCTTATCGTACTTGATGTTGGACACCTTGGGTGCGTTGGGCTGATAGTTATCGCACCAACCATCCTTGTTGATAGCCTTCTGGCAGGCGGATCCAGTGCCCCAGGGAGCACAACCAGCAGAGGTAGTAGTGCCCTCAGTTCCCGTGAAGTCGAAGGTCTTGGTCAGGACAATGACACGGGGAGAGGAGTCGGCAAGATAGCTGATGAGTTGAGCAGTGGTAGATGGATAGACTGGAGCGGCGCTTCCACCTCCAGTAACGCCCTTGGCGAAACCCTCAGCAGCACCCTTGACGGCATCAGCACCAAAGGCTGTACCTGCAAGGGCTGCAACAGCAGCGAAAACAGAGAACTTCATCGTCGCAGTATAAAGTAAATACAGAATGAATGAACAGCAAACACAGTTTGCCTTATAGAAGGAAGAAGGTTGAAAGAGTGAATGGATGTCAAGGCGGGGCTTGAGGAGCGATGGATTGGCGGATTAATCTTCCTTTATAATTTATGATTCTCGGCTTGAGGTTGTACGAACTAATTGGAGGACAATTCTATTGAGAGCCGATGCCAGTTCCACCACCACCGGAAAATCGGTGGCTGCATGGCAATCACACCTACGCCTACGAGTAATGTATACAGTGGGGGTGTTCTTCCGTTACTTCTGGTTTATTCCGTGGTTGTGCCACATGCTGCACTTCACACAGGGGAGTCGCCACGCCGGATGTGAACTCGATCAGGGAATGGTTGCACTGCGAGTAGAATAGCATCGGAAGGATTGAATGTGCTGGGATAGCATCGGAGAAAAGGTGTCTAGTTTGTTTCATGTCGCAATGAGCTTTGATGAAGTATGCCGGGCAAGGCTGCCGCTAGACGCCTTCTACTCAACTGACCATACCATTTACGGCTTAGTAAACTCTGTGTTTCATGAGCTCATGGTAATTAAGATTGTATGTATGCAAAGGATGAGGACCTAGATGCGTCTCATCCACATCAAATACGATAGGAGGTGGAGTCGGTATGTGTTGCGCGATGTTGTTGGCTTGGGTGACGTGCTCAAAGTCCAACTGCTTGTCAATGTGAGCGTAGTGTTGACAATTTGCCCGTCTCTGATGTTTACGACATGTAGAAAGAGATAAGTTTGTGCAGAAGCTTTGTGAGTCCACCAGAAGCGAGTGCAGTCGCCTGTTAATGCGGTTGAAAATTGTGCGACTTGATAGTTGTATGTTGGCGGTCGTCATCGGCATGTGTTGCGATGTCATTGAAGAGGAGGATCAGACCACGGGATGTCTTGAAAGCACTTGCCGCTGTCATCCAGAACCGGCTAGCTCGAATCCCGGATAGTGGTTCTACATACATGAGAAGGAAACATGATGAAACATGGCCGCCAAAGCAGTAGGACTATTGCACCTGAACGTGGTGCGGCAGGCAGCCTGTAAGCTGCACCACGTTCATCACCTTTCCTGACTTCTCCCACATATATTGTAATTCTGACATACGGATAAATAAGTCCGAGGTCTCCCTTCGCGAAGCCATTATGTAGCCTCTGGTGATCTCCAAGTGTCACTAACAAATGCTGGTCAAGAGTCAGGATTTACGTTCGCCCCTCTCGAGGCAAACTATAGCTCGGAATGGCTCGTACTTGCCCTGTGTCGCTCGTACGAGAGAGGGATCCCACCAGCAAAATATAAACAGGTGACCCTCCGATTTTGGCAGTCCGAGCGACAACTGACAGTACCAGGCAATCAATAGAGTTTGGGTATCTGGGCCTTCGACATTATGTAGCACTTAGAGGCCACTGAAACACAGTCAAAGAGTAGGAGCAAACAGCAGTGAGCGACGATATCCCGTTGACTGACCAATTTCGATTTCGTTCACTCCTACCATATTGTATTTATTTAGAGGCAGGAATGTCTAAGCCATTCACGAGGCGTTAACACTATCCTCAAGGAGGATGAACCCATAGTCCCTGATCACGAACGAAGGTCAGACTGACTCGTTGCAGTGATCTTGAGAAGTTCCGAAAGATACATCTAGGTGACGAGTCAGTTGCTCGGAAAGAGTTACCCACTCGTTCAGCGTCGCTCTTGATCTCGGATTGTTCTGGAGATGAAGGCTTCATAGCCCTCTCTCGAAGCTGACACGTATTGCCACCCACAATACTCGCGAAATTCAACGGTGCCTCTACGGATCTAAGACTGGTATCCTTGATAATCGTCAATACCCATTAGACCCTGACAAGATTCGCCATTGTGTACGTGCAGAAACACGGATTGGGCTAGTGTCGGATGCCACGTAGGCAGGCTGCACGTGTCTGCTGCGCAACCTCCACAATCGTATCCGGTACATTGTCAGTAGCAGCACCTCGCAAAGGTCGATAACGCAATACACTCCGCTGAATTACACAACCTGTCAGTGGCTTCGTTATTCATATTTCTGACTCTGCAAGGCTGAGGTTTTGCGCATCTGAGATGAGTTCCAAGTATTCCCGGCTTACAAAGAATGCCAACCATACTCGACCTTTGGAAAGGCATTATGGAGAGTACCAGCCTGAGCAATCAGAGTCTCGCGAGCGCCAAAACTCTGGAGCCATCGACTCCGAACAGCTTCAACCAAGACGTAGACGATGGGCTGCAGGATACATAAACAGTCGTTCATGTCCGTCATATGCATATATCGAAAGCCGGTCTAGACTTTCAGATGACCAAGGACCATCTAACGCAGAGTACATTGAACCATGGGCAAATCGCGACGACGACTATATTGAAGGCCGAGGCCATCCCAGGTCCAGTGAGTCATACTCGAGGACGCGCACTGAAAAGGAGACGAGCCGTTCACGGCGAACAGGCGGATTTGAGGGCCATGTAGGAGCTCATGGAACCAAAATTATATATGGATCCGACGTCGAGGAGATCAGCGATCACTCTTGGGACCCTAGGATATATCCGATTCAAAGATCAACAAGCTCTGATATAGATGAAGGGAAAGCGATCGACATTATCGACACAGCGCGAGATCTTGGCTCAGACGTGGCTTCAGTCTGTAGCATGCAGAGCTCCCGCAGTCAGTCTGACCGTGATTTTGTCAAACTGAGGAATCTTGCGTCGGAAGAGAGAACAATGGACATCAGTGGGAGTGATAGCGATGGAGACTATATCTCACTTGACGACTATATTGCAGGACGGAGTGACTGCGTCTCAGTTCGCATGTTATCCGAGGACGACGGTGAAGGTAGTGATGCAGTAGGGAGTGATATAGAATTAAGGAGCGATGTTGGCGACGGAGGCGACGTGGCGTCTGACCCTGACTACGAACGATATAACTATGAGGACGACTGTATCGAGAGCTACAGCGATGACTATTGTGGCAGTCGAGAAGAGTATTGACTGGTTCAGGCATATTGAGATTTATGAATAGGCAGACCCACGCTCAGTGAGCATCGGCAGGTATTCTGGCGTCAATTGTAGCATATTACTACATAGTGAAGTCCATTCCTAATCCTGACCGTCTCCGTCGTAATCTTGTGTAGCTCTTACATGTTGTACACAGCTCTATACCACGTTTCCTCTGGCTAGAGCTGACAGTCATATTTTACGAGGCTCATCTTGGTCTCGTCGTCAGTCAAACGCGTTCAAGCTGCGGCAGTAGCTGACTCGACAGGTTCCGCAGTCTCTGCAATCGGCGCAAGCTCCGCAATGCTCATGGGCCCCTTGGGCCAAGGTTTGCCGAGCGCATCCTGAACCTTCAGGATCTGGTTCTTGGGCCCAGGCACACAGCCGGAAACAACGATCAAGCCATTCAGCTCATCGACTTGCAGCACCTTGAGGTTTTTAACTGTGACGCTCTCATTACCCATGTTGCCAGCCATGCGCTTTCCAGGCAGCACACGGGAACCAGAGCCCTGAGATCCTCCAGCGGAACCCATGGCGCGGTGCGTGAGCGAGTTACCATGGGACGCGGGCTGACCACCGAAACCGTGACGTTTCATACCCTAGATTCCATTGTCAGCATACTCTACATGTTCCGCCTGGTAGGTCTTGTAATGGAAATGGGCACACTTACACCAGCGAAACCCATACCTCTCGAGATACCCCTGACGTCCACCCATTGCCCTGGCGCAAACCAATTTGCACCTACACGCTCGCCTACACTCAACCCTAGCCCCGTCCCATCCTTGACTTTGAACTCCGCCAAATGTCTCTTCGGGCTGACACCTGCCTGCGCAAAATGACCCAACATGGGCCGTGTGACATTCCTAGGTTCCTTCTGCCCCGCACCGATCTGCACCGCCCAGTAGCCGTGCTGTTCCCTCGTCTTATGAGCAACAACTTCGTTTCGATCGACCTGTAGAACTGTACAAGGTGTGCGCTTCCCAGTCTCCGCATCGTAAAGGGCGGTCATGCCGCGCTTGAGGGCAAGAAGGCCTGTACGCAGGGGCGTCGAATGCGCTTTCCGTTCTAATGCCGCGGTGGATGTAGAGTTTAAAGCAGGCATGTCATGGCGGTGCGCAAAGCGATCTCGTTTGGGGCCAAATGTTGATTTGATGCCGCGCGCACTCGTGTAGGAGAGCACTGGTGTCGCGGCATTGTGGTGAGCGAGCGGAATGAGCGAACGCGTTGCGGATGGTATTAGAGGCGACGAGCCCCAATTGAGGGGTGCCCTTGGCGGCATGGTGTAGGTTTCAGTGATGTGGATAGGCGGTGTTGCTGATCGCGAAGTTCCAAGTCTGGATACTTTTTGGCGCTAAAAGAAGGTGCACGTGATGGGCGTAGAAAGCGCCCGTGGGGCCTCATCCTCTGGCAATGAGCACGATCAAATATCCGGGAAAGGACGTTTTCACGGTACGTGCGGTCATGTAGCCATGATTATACGAGGTAAAGACTCAAATCTTACAGATTTCCGCCCACATGACAACTACAGAATCTACAACAACAGTCTGCCCTTAGGCCTGCAAAGAGCCTTCGTCCGACATTGCGCACCTTTGTGCATCCTCTGCTCAGATGCTTATTTCATACCTCTTACAGTATCCAATCTCCGCTTTTTGAACACTGCCAGGCTCAGGCGAACCAAAATGGAATACGATAATCAGGGTATCCTCCAATGAAAATGCTTGAACGCCATAGAACACCTACGCCACGCAGCGGCGCTTAAAAGAGACATTATGGTGAAATTGTATACTTGTTGTTTGACCTTCTCGTCATGTCTGGCCTTTAGTCTGTCCAATTGACTTGTCGTACTTCGGCCGGATTGCCGACAGCAACACAGTCGGCTGGAATATCCTGGAAACAGTTAGCTTCGGTCTGACCAAACTTCGACAATGTGAGAATATATGCACTTACTCGAACGACAACCGAACCGGCCCTAATTATAGCATTGTTACCGATGCGCACGCCAGCTTCGATTAGGCACCCATCGCCAATGTAGACATTCTCCCCAATATAAACTTCGCGAGCAATCTCAGTCCCCTTACTGCCCTTTAACATCTTGGTGTCAGAGGGTGTTTTGACTGTGGAGATGGTCACGCGGGCGCCGATTCTGGTGTTTCTTCCAATGGCAATTCTACTGGAATCGAGCAACTGAGAGTTGGGACCGATGACGACATTGTCTCCAACGGAGATGTTGTAGCCGTAATCGCAATGGAATGGTATGGCGACATTGACTCCGCCGCCAAGATGGCCAGTGACTCGAAGTTCACCAGGGCGAGGATATATCCATCTGGCTGCTACGATATACTCGAACAGGCGCTCACGCTCGCTCGCGCTAATCTGCACGGCAGCATTGTTGAGGCTGTTAAAGCGATACACTGCTCCCGCGCAGTTCGTACGCTCATCGATGAGCTGATCGGTGTAGGGCAGAAAAGGCTCGCCAGCAAGCATCTTGTCCTTCTCGCTCTTTGGAGGCAAAGGGGGATGCGAGTACCGTGATGGTGAAGGCGCTGGAGGCGCAGCTGCCATTGGAGGTATCGCCGATGTTGGAGGCGGTGGCGGCCGAGACGTATGGTGGTCATGAACTGGAGCAGAAGGTGGGAGCTGCGGGTATTGTGCAGGCTGTGTTGCCATAGAAGAGTGACCGGGGGCTGCCTGGCTCATAGTCTGTGGAGTATGATGATACACACGAGAACTGTGCTGCCGTTGCGGGGGTGGAGGTGGTGGTGGATGCTCTGAATGGTATCGAGGTGATTCTGTCCATGTCTTGGTCCAACTGTTCGGTGTACTTAAAATCACAGTGTCAGCAAAGGGTATGGCCCAAGAACACATGTTGATACTTACGGTGGTTTACGTTCTTGCTCATCTACACTGACAGGCCTGCCTCGGGCATTGTCGCTGCCATTGGACTCTGAATATTTGTGAGTCGATTCGCAATGGGGAATGTGCACTTGGCTGCAAACGGTACACCTTGCATAGTGAGCAGGTATCTCGGCTGATGATACACGCTCTTTCGCCTGCAGTGCTGGTGGGGCTTTTGAGGCTCCTTCTTTGGCCCATGGGATCTTGGTGGCGTATCCTGCGCATTCGAAGTTGCCACGCGTACAGTTGTTGCATTTTGGTTTGGCTTCGTCACACTTCTTCTTGCGTCTTCTGCAGGTACCGCATCCTGTCTTGGTCCTGTTGGCAAACTGACGTTTTCGACCGGTCTTTCTCTGATCGGGGTGTTGATCGATCCTGTTCAAGTCCGAGGCATTCTCTTCATATTCGTGCGGATCGCTCATATGAGATGGAGGCATGTGGTAGGGTGGCTCGATAGGGCGAGAATGATGCTCCTGATACTCACTGGGGTCGGCAGTCCAGCGCCTCTCAGCTTGCAATTGATCAATGGGGGGTAGTGTACGCTGATGCGGCTCCAGGCTTGGCCTCTGCTCCGGATAGGATACTGTCGGTGAAGGCCCAGCAGGTGTCGGCCATTCCTTGGAAGAGCCGCGGGGCTGCTGATCCTCTGGCGAGCGAGATCGTTTCCTTCTGAATGGGCTATCAGGAGATCTGTCTCGGTTGGTCATGGTGGGCGAGATGGAATGGCTGGCTGGACGAGAGTTGGGCTCTCGTGACACAGGACCCCAGGCTGTCACGCCGCGCGTTCCGGTAGAAGTGTGTGGCGAAGATGGTGAAGGACGTCCATTGACTGCAGTGAAGGCAGGCGCAAATGGATCCCCAAGCTTCTCTTTCAAGAACGGAGCAGTGTTGATTGCGGGCATGTGCAGCACAGCAGACATAGTACCTGAATGGGGGCCGCTATACAGAGGCAATCCGAGTTGATGTTTCCAGGTGGGTTGTTAAGCAGCTGTGCGCGGTTTCAAGAGGTGCCTTCCCCTTCCTTCTGGAAGCGGTGGTTGTTGCGTGTTGTTTTTGTTGTTATTGTAGGTTGCGGGTGGGCTTGAATGTTTACAGCTAAGTCATGAAGCAGCCCAAGCGTGTCTGCGACCGACGACACGGAACAGACGGTACGTGACACGACGAGCTGATGATGTTTTGCGGTTCCACGACACAACAGGCGGCTTTCGCGCTTACAGCTGACGTTGAGGTGGTTGCGGCCCAAGTATTGAAGCAGAAGTCTGAGCGCAGCGCAGCGTGGTGCAGTGCGATGTTGGTGGCCTCTTGCGCGGTATGGACCGGCGGCGAGCAGAATGGAGATGCCAAACAGTCGAGTGCAGTGCTTACTGTGTACCAACGGATGATCGAGTCTATGCGGGGCGTGGGTTGAGATGCCAATCGGGAGCAGAGCCACCCGCAGCGGCGAGAGCAGTGTATAAGACAATAGAGTCGGAGGAGTTCTGCCCTGGCCTGGAGAGGGGCGTCCCGACGTAGGCGCAGCTGCCAGCGGATGGGGCAGCAGAGATCACGAAGGCGGCTGTTCCTCTGGCTTGCCTGCTGGAGCACAGATGTCCTACCCCGGTCGGCCCTTGTGATTGGCCGCGTTGGCCCGCCCCTGCGCGCTTGTCCCACACACGATCTCCAGCGAACGACGACAGAACGCAGCATAGACGAGCTAAAAGCGCGGTTCCTTCGACTACCACGTAACCGCCCCTGCATTGGAGCTCCAAACCACGTTTTTTCGCGAAAAAATCGCGTCTACAGCCCTAAAGCTCATCGCTGGGTGTACTGGAGGGGTGATAGCTGTCCCACCGTACATGGATAGCACGGGGCAGAGGGCCTCCCAAGCGTCTCCCGGCGTTACGGCATGCGAGGATGATCGCCAGACAGCGTTAGCCAGCCAGCCGCCGCGGAAAGCTTTCACACTGCGTACGCTGCGAGGCGCACGCGGGCCGTGATTGGTGTTGCATGCAGGCGACAAAGACAAAGATTGGATGGCCCGGCTGGAGTGTGCTGCAGCGCCTCGCAGCGCCAAAACTGTGTGGCCACGCCGTCCGGTTCTGCATCAGCCGCGCAGCGCAGGTAGGCGCGCCGGCTGCTGCTGCTGCTGCTGTTGCTACCCACTGTCACTGTCACTGCTGCTGCCCGTTGATGCGATGCAGCTGCCTCCGGTGCTTTCGTCATGACCCGGCCGCGCTGCCGCTGCCGCTGCACTGCCTCTGCCTCTGTCTCTGTTTCTGTCTATGCCTTTGCCTTTGCCTCTGCCTCTGCCTGCCTATGCCAGTCTGCCGCTGCCTCTGCGTCCACCTCCGTCGCTGCCTCCTCGCAGCACGGTGACTGCCGTCGTGCCTCTCCACTACACATGTCACCACCCCACTTCACTTACTCAACTCACTAACTCGCCGCCGCCGCCGCCGCAGCACCACCACTGCGCGGCTGCAGCCCTCCACATGGACGTCATGGCTGTTCCTGCGTATCGCCCGCCTTCTCGCGCGCGTCGGCCAGGAGCAGCCTCGACACTGCGTTTCCCCTTCCCTGTGCTTACGCTGGATTAACCGCCTGTCGAGTGTCTGACGGGTCGCTGCTACCATGCCCCAAACAAGAAAGCAGCCTTGGCCTTGCCAATGTTTCATTAGCCCGTGCCACGCCGCACCCCAAGCTCCCTCCCATAGCCTGCCCGTAGCCTGCCGTGGCCTGCCCGTGGCATGGTGTCGGCCTGGCTCGTCGGCCCTTTGGCTTGATTTTCACCTCACCTCAATACTAATAGCAGGTAGGTGCGCCCATTTGTTGCCGCGCTGCCACTCTATCCGCCTACCGTCGTGTCTTCCCCTTGTGATGCACCATATATGTACACGGCATAGTGTTCAGCGCCGGACATTTCGCCGCTGGCCGCTCGGCCCGCGTGTGAAGCCGCACCCTCTGCGCCAGCCTGCCCAAGTCTCAGCCGTCTCCCATGCACCTAGCTCCGGCGAGCCGCGATTCTGTGTCGGTTAAAGTAACCACTACAGCAGTCTAGCCGTGGTCAGTTGGACTCCGGCTTTTGTTCATCACCAGGCGCACTCTGATCGGTCACGCTTCTGTGCATTCCTGCGAAGAAGGCCAATATGACTTGTGGCCCCTTTAGTCGTCCTGCATCGGCTGACGAGACTCAGACCATCTTGTCCGCGGCTGCATCTCGGCGACTTTGCGCTGTGAGCGTCTTAATTCAAGTGACAGCACTGACTTTGAATGACACATGTTGTTCCAGCGCAATCCAGCAGTGTGTTTCCTGAACGTGCGCCCCGTTCCGCTCCCGTTAGCGATCAAACAATCCACTGGTACGTTGGCACTGCGCCCCCGCTGTGCCGGTATTCATCTATTGTGACTTCATCATCCCTTACGGCGAGCAAGAATCAACCATGCCACGCTGAGCATCGCTCGTCCTCGGGATTCGTGCGCTTACCTTCGCCTGCAATCCTACCGCTGCCGATTCGGCTAGCGAGATTGAGTCGCCGCCGTTGGCTTGTAAACGCGGACCCACGCGTTTATTATTTTCAACGTTCCCTGCCGCTTGTGTCTAAATCAAGCCTGGGCTCCGGCCGACCCTCTTGACTGTCAGCTGTCTCCCATTTGCTCCATGGGAGATGACTACCAACATATAGCACTTTCGAGTATGCACATTTATGAACCTGATACTAGGAGCGACTTCACCATGACGAGTTGCTTTCATATTTAAACCAACATCACGTACTTCACATCTGCAAGAGCCTCGCTGTTTGTGCCCCAGGCAGAACTATTGCTGACCAACAGGGATGCGCGCAAAATTGTAGGCTCAGCCCCACCTGTGAAGTGTCAAACCACTCCTCCTCGGGGTGCTTTGTGGGAACAGCGGAGGGATAATATCTTTGTCGGAGCGATTGACCCGGACTTAGACGGATCGAGGCACAAGACGCGATAAGCTAAAGGACTGTTGCACCAAACGAGCATCCGCACTGGGTATGTCTGCCTGTCAGGTCAGGACCCATGGCGATGGCACCAAGACAGTATGCAAGGGGCACTACGGCAAGATGTCGAAGCATGCCAAACATCAACCCGAGTGATTGTTACGACAGAATAGTGGCTAACGAACTGATGATAGCCACCATTATTTCCGTCTGCTCTACTATCTCACGCGTACGGTTGGGTTGTCAGGCTGCAAGCGATCCTTCTTGTCCTAAGTACTCGACTACGATTCAATTTGCCCTGTCTGCGTAATCACAGCCTCGCCAACCGCACCCATCTTGGCTTGTCTAATTTGAGATTCTGGATTTCGTGAAAGGCATCCCGCCTGTGGCACAGCGTCTGTCCGTTCTTCCACAACAGGCCTAGATTTCGTGGTGATTGCGCGGTTGCAGACTCTATCGTGCTGAGAGTTCGAATCCATACTCCCACAAGTTCATGATGAAACCTTGAGGACGTATTGGGCGATGCGTTTTGGCCTCCTCTCGAGCCGCACACCAGCACCTTGCGTCGTGTCAAACTGCGCAGCAACTTGACCCGCCTTCTTACTAATCCAGCCGATCTAAGCGCCAGTGTTTGTGCGCTGTGGTTCTCCTAATGCTACAACGGCTAGGCGCTCTTCTGTGCGACACACGTATGCCGAAAATCTGCGCACATCTCCATCTATTGTTCGCATTTCGCGCGTCGCCCGAATTGCCTTGTTGGTTGGAAGCTCTTAGCTGAAACGTCAATTCTGATATTGTGAGGTTTGCACCCTTTTTACACAGAAATTGGAGATTGATCGCAAACAACATTGCTTTGATGGGCTGCTCAGATTGTGGCTCAAAAAAGATGGGTTGACGATTACAGTATGTTATGTACTTTCATCCCGGCACATGCTTCTCGAATTTCAAGTTACGTCTAACAACAACAGTGGGCGAGTCAGAGCAAGCTGGTTGCAATCAGCAGCGTCTATCTGACACCAAAGCCATCTCATTGAGGCGCCGACGATCTGGCCCTGCATGACTTGCGCATCTCCCGCTTTGTGACGTCCTCCGCAGGACAATCGTCCGCTCTCCTACATCGGCGAACGCGACTCATGACAACCCGGTTCATATTTTAGAGTTCAAGGTAGAAATTCAGGGTTTCATTCTTCAGAATAGGGCTCCAATTCTTACCAATGCAGTAGAGCCCTAGGTCGGTCCTACTTCTCTTTAAGGATGATCGAGGATATGAGACAATCTAGCGTCCGCCATGAGGTCAAGAAGCTTCAATGTGTGGAGTGACATTCTCGGTACTGACAATCGGTTGCTGTAGATGTAATGGCTGTGCTAGCGCCCAAGAAAAAAACACTGCCCAGGTCTTCAAGGTCCAGTACACCACCGGAAGGATTCGAAGCACGCATCGATCCCACCCCTAGTGCAATTTTGATTCTCTACAAAAGAAAGATACAACATGACACTTGTGACTGTATCAAACGGTGTTGCGCGTACGCACGTGGCGCCTCTCCACAGCGGCAACGACAAATAACACCGACGTAAGGCCTTCCCGCGTGCGCCTTGTGGTCAAGCAGGCCTCGGAGCCTCTTCTTGCGATTGACAGAAGAGCGCGCGTCTATTTCCAAACGCAGAGCTGGTGTTCGGGCTTTACGTATGCGCTGCACTTGGCACGTTCCCGATTCGCTGTTTGAACTGAATGCAAGGTTTGCACACCGATGAGGCATAGACAGGCAGATACAGGGCCGACACGTGGATAAGGCTGCTGATGCTGCTTGAAACATTGTTGTCTACCTAGCGCTTGTAAAGTTGGCGCTAGGCATCATTGCTTTTTCAGGGCGTCAAGGCGGCAGACTTCATGCTGTACGATTGATCGATCGCCGGCGGTGATGGCGGTGACGATGACAGCAGAAGCCCGGATTTTTCTTGGAAGCTTACTTTCAACTTATCAGTTTCGTATATCTGACATTAGAGTATCCGTAAGCGCTGCTTGCTTTCATTCGCCTTACTGTCAGATAGCCTTGCCAGCAGGCATTTCGTACTGTCGTTACGCAGCGAAGTATGTTAAGACGGTCCATTTGATCTATAACAGACTGGTTGTGGACATGTTTGTACAAAATAAGTGACAATTGCTTGTAATGCGAAGAGCATACCAAGCACGTATATATAGGAGGTGATCACTACCTTAGATCTTTAGCGAAGCCAATACTCTATCTAGGACTCAGAGTAGTGAATTAAAAAAAACCCTCCCAACTGCACGTCATGCCTGTTTATCCGGATATTACCGGCACACAACTGTGGTCGCCCAACTGAGAACACACACAAGTGCCTCTTGTTTGGATGTATCGTGCACTGTCATGCACCACCGAGAATGGTTGAGATTGCTCTTCAGACGAATCCAATCTTAACATGTACATCGAGGGTACAGATCAGCATAAGTCGAGTTCGTCCATGTATTGAACAACGCATGGCAGCAGTCCATGTCATAAATGATAGCTCGCGTCTATGCATCTGCTGCCGCATGCCAACATTGCGAGGCGGCTGTTTGTCTAGGCATGTTTACCCAGTGTATGGGATTCAATATAAAAGCAGCTAGCAGATAAATGGAGAATTTTATGACTTTTCCAGTGCTTGGATAGATAGGCTCCTTCGTCACCTTCGTGCACTTCAAACTAGATACGAGAGCTTCAGGTTCAATGCCGAAAGACGGGTTGGGTAGGCATTCGTTGGCTGTAGTGTACGCCAAGCATAACATGGCACCCGCATAAACGTCCGAATTAGAGGCAGCCAATTGTTATGGGGCTTCTCAAATTTTCTATTTTCCTTTTTCTCATGAGATTAAGTGTTTGTACTCGAGACGCTACAAGTTATCCACATGGGAAGAGAGCAATGGGAAGAGTGAGGGGAGGTGTGCAGAAGCTGCAATCACTCTGGAGAAAGGAAAGAAAAGGTTCAATGGCACCCCGTACATACAACAGAGTAGCGTGTCCTCTTATACGAATTTTCAATCAGCTCGGTGTAGCGATGATCCTAGTGTTCTGCATCAAGGTCAGAAAATGCCTTGGGATCACATCTATCAGCTATTTCATGCCGTGAGCCTTCTCTAGCCTCTTTTATGATATCACAGGTTCATTTTTCGTCTTGCGTGCAAGCTTGATGCTAGACTGACAGAGGTATCGGACTCGCATCCAGTCACAGCTTGGTAAACCTTTGCTTTGTAGGATCACCCGTGTAAAGCAGATCGCACAGAACAGAACGAACCAAGATAACACTATTCTAAGTCTTCTAGGTATGGCTTAGGTGGTGCTGATTTAACGCCAGGGTCCATGCACTTCCCACAAGTCTCCTCCCAGGAAACTGCACTAAAACGCCTGCATAGCCTCTAGAGATGCCCAGGTAAATCCCAATCCGTTTTCCTTTTGTGCCCGTCATTTTCGTCGTGACCGTCTTCATCGTCTTCGTCTTCCTCCTCGTCCTCGTGTTGGCTCTCGTCACTGCTGCTCCCGTCGTCCGATGCCTCATCGTCATCGTCATCACCAGCATTCACGCGCCGCTCGAGTCGAGCCCCGTCCTCACCCCAGAATTGCAGACCTTCGGGATCGTGATCTTCTTCAGCTAGGTTCAGATCGGGGATCTCTTCCATCCCGGGGTTCAGTTCGTTGCGGAAACGCGTCAGAGCCTGGGAGAATCGCTCGAAGTAATACTGAGGTAGGTACGGGCCTTTGACTTGTGTTCCATCAGTAGCTTGGGTTGTTTCACGCCTTTCATCACCGCCTAGGTCGATGAATGGAACTTGCTCGTCCCGGACTTCTCCGGTGGGATTGAGATATGCGTCCATCGAACGACGAAAGCGCTCGAGCATCTCCTCGGCATCGCGGCGTACTTGCGGCATTTGTGGCATCTGCGGCATGCGTGGCATATTTGGAAATTGCGGAAATTGCGGTAAAGATGGGAATCCGGGCATACGAGGTATTTGTGGCATATCCGGCATACGCGGTCTGCCTGGAAACTGTGGCATTTGGAATGGGAACGAGGGCAGCTGGCCAGGCAGCCAAGTCTCTTCTGGTTCGTCTGGCTGGAAATAGTATCTAGGAGATCGTAGAGCCTGCGATTGTGGCGAACTGACGCTAGCTGGCGACCTGCTGCCAGAATTTGCGTCGGCGTCTAGAAGTGTATTGGCGGCCTGTTCACTATCAGGACCGTTCAGTATTCGCAGCTCATTAGTGTTGTAGGAGTCACAGTTCTCGCATTGGTTGCCCAGCCAGTGGTACTTGACTGATGACTTTCTCGAGCAGTCATTGCACTGGATGACTGCGCGGGTGTTCTCGAACTGTTCTGGCATAGGCTGAGCTTCGATGGCCGAGGTCAACTTGCGCCATTGCAGATCCATCTTCACAGCACTCTTCTTGCAAATCGGACACTTGTACGCGGTTTCCATGTACAGAGTGTAGCATTGCTTATGCATGTAGTGTCCGCAAGGCATCGAGACCACAGCTGCAGATGAGGTGAAGAGGTAGTCGGTGCATATAGGACATCCAGAATCAGTGGCACGCGGTATGCAGACATGCGAATCTGCATGTGATATGGTTATGCAAACATTACATCTCTGCATGATGTGAGAAAAAGCCATAATGTGTCCGAGGGGCGCAAGCTTACCTGACAATGCGTGTAATCTTTACCAAGACCAGCCCCACGTCTGCAAATGCCACAGTCTGGACAGTGATAAATCTTCTTTCGTGGATTGTTATCCCACAGCTTGCAGATGTCGCAATAGTAGCATGCCGACTCCGTACCACACTTGGTACACATGTCAGATGCTTTCTGAGGTGTGCCGCATGCCATACAGAGCATGTTCTGCGTAGCTTTTCGATTCAAGGCGTGATCCTCGACCTCGTCATGGCAGTGTCGACAAGTGTACCAGTGGCGGCAATCAAAGCACTGGACTTTCACGTTGCGCTTGTAGTGTTTACAGCCAAGCACAAGCTCCTCCTCGATCTGGTCCTCTTCGTCGTCGTCGTCATTGTGCTCGATCGATCTATAGCTTGGACTGGTGTCGCCCGGTCGCAATCTGTATGGGTTCTCGATGTCGACTTCAGACGCAGCCGAGATGGGCGAGGAGGCGCGGTAGTCAGAGAAGACGGACCGCGTAGAGCCGGGCGTTACTGGGCGGTCGTGTGAGACAAAGCTGCTCGGCGAGGTGGGGCGCATGTGGTTGTAACGCTCAATCATCAAGCCATGGACCATCTGCGCGCGTTCTTGCTCGGGTATGTCCAGCGCCCGGATCTCGTGGATGCGTGCGCGCAGATGGGTGAAGCCGTCGTCAGCCGGCAGCGACTCAGACATGCCGCCTCCAGCACCCGCATTCTGGGCTGCAGGAGCTGTGGGGATGGCGGTCGGCGCGGCGGGTGCGCTGGAAACAGGAGGATCGAGAGCTGGACTGCGCAAGCGATGCTCGAGCGGGCGGGAGGGGTTTGCAGACATGTTTGCAGCGTCGCTGCGAATATCGATCGGCGCCGTTGCCGTTGCCGTTGCCGCTGCGCTGATGCCGCCGTCGTCATCGCCCGTCTCTTCATCAACAACCGCATGGTTTGGCCGGGTAAACGACGAGTATCTGCGAAATCGTTCTAGCAAACGTGCGGGCCGGTCTTCGGGGGCCTGGGGTACATCGCCAGCCGCAGGGGCGTCGGAATCTGCCTCTGCCTCTGCAGCACCATTCTGTGGTGGTGCGGTCGAGCTGGCTTCTTGATTGGCATGTGACAGCGCTCCCGCTGCGTCACTGGCTGGCAGCACAGGCACAGGCACAGGTGTAGCCCCAGTGCCAGCTGAGAACCTCCGACCTGCCCTGACGACGGGATCGATGAAATAGGAAGAAATCAAGCTCATTGAGACATGTCCAGACTAGAGCGCAGGAGAAGTGAAAAGGTTGCCTGACGGTCTCAGAAAATGGGACGGTCTAGCTGGAGCACTGCCCAAATACCGCCGCATGTGACCTGACCAGCCACGAGGGCCACGACGCGCACCGAGGTCGCCACAGCCACTAAAGGCACATCTGCGCAGCATAGAATAATTTATGATAGGTGCTCACCGACGACCTCATATCGCAAAAATGGTCATGTAGTGAGATGGAGCTCTGACCCATTCCCATCATCATCGTATGGAACATTGTGCTTTGGATTTTGTATATTTCAATTCACCTTCGACGCGGCCTGGCAGCCGAAACGTATGAAGCTGCTCTCCTAATTACCAGGCTAGATCATCTCAAGCCCAAGCCTTTTCAATGTAAATCCCACAAACGCCATGCATGCTATGTCCGTGTCTATTTGCGCCAAAGCTATGATTCCCCAACTCCTTGCCTGATTATGTGACTATTATCCAGATGAACCATGAACGACAAGGAAAATACCGATACAAGTTCGAAAATTAATACGGCGGCTGACGTGGGTGAAGATGTGGATAAGAATAGTGTTGGAGGAGATGATGATGGTGGTGAGGATGAGGAGGTAGCGGTAACGGTAGGTGAATGATCGGCTGCCCTGAGGTTGGGTGCACATAGGGTTGTAGCGGGTGCATGTTGATCGGCGTCGACGATCCAGACGCTGATGCTGACGATATGCCCAGCCGCATTTCTGGAGTCGATCGTCCAAGCCTCAGCTCTGCAACTTCCTTCTCGAGCTTAGGCCTAAGTTGTTGCCACGACGTGTTGTTTGGATCCTTGGGAATAGCTATAGCACGACGGTAAGAAGGGCAAGCCTCCATTTCTCGCAAGCTGATAGACGAATCAAGTTTCCAAGCCTCCTTCTCAAAATATGCTTTGCGTGCTGCTTTCTTCGCCTGATAATCCGTGGCCTTGGTGGTACGCGAAGTTTCCTCCCAAAGTTCCATTTTCCGGGCGAACTCGCGGCGCTCATCAACACGGACAAACTTCTGCGCCATACGTGATCGTACCTCGGCGGACCATGTTTCTGGTTGGAGCGTAGCAGCATCGCGTACCTCACTCTCAAGTTTCTGCACTTCTGACAGAAGATATATTGTCTTGAGCGAATGCGTACTGGCTGGCCCAACACCAACGAAATTCCCCCAAGAGTCAAATACGCCAGATGGAAGACTCTTGCGGAGGAATGCGACGTCGTCGATACCTGCGTTGCGCATCATAACCAACGCGTCATGCTCCTTGACTGTTTTCGATTGCAGGCACGTCTTGCACCATCGACGGAGAAAAGCCCAGTACGTCTTGCGTGTGCTCGGTGCACCGCAGCTCATACAACCATGTCCATGGCGAAGATGCGCATATTGGAATTCATCTAAATTCGAGGGCGGCTCTGGCATATCGTCCCCATAGTGATTGTTCCGACTGTGGACCCAGAGCATAGGGTTGGATTTTAAAAAGCGGTAGCATGACGGAATTTTCTGGCGCATCTCGAGCAGTTGCGCAGGATCGGAGAAGGTGAGTATGGTCCACCAGATGTCCAGGTCAAATCCCTTTTCCAGGATCTTGCCCTTCCTAAACCTGGTAGGCTTCACCTGTTTCAGCTTCTGATTAATGAGGGGTTGGTCGTTGTAGCGCAAAGCCGCTGGCGCGACCTGTGTATCTGCTGTTGACGCAGTGATGAAGTCGATCTGGCTTTGGCGTTCCTCGCTCTTACGCTTGGTCCCCGAAACATTGGTCAGAGGCACAGAATGCGACCGCACTTCCTTGGACACCCTGAAAGATCGCTTGCCGCCTGGTCTCCGGCAGTTGATGACGGTGCCATACGCCTGAGGTGGTGCCTGAGAGACGGGTGTCTGCTTGTTGACCTTGAATGCGACATTTTTGACATTCACCATGGCTGATCAGCCTGCCCGTTGCTGAGAAGGGATGGGAGCGTTGCCGACGCACTGCAAGATCCAGAGGCTGTGCTGTGTGGCATCAAGCTGCGCAAATTCCCGGGGTTGAGGCTGAAAAGTGAGTGTAGAGAAGGTGACGACAGATTGGCCGAAAAGTCGACGTTGAGGGATTGCAGTGTCGCCCAGGCTTCGAAGTGCCAGCCGGAACCATGGCCAGACTCCGCCGAGCAGCCCGGATCCAGCCCTATCCAGCGTGACCCTACCTTCCGTCCTTCGCTTGACACGACACGGTGCACACGCACCTCGCCATGGAAAGTACGTTTGGGAGGCGCAGGGCCGGGCCTCCATCTTTGTCTGCATAACTTCTAAGGAAAGGAAAAGCAATTCACACGCAACAAATTCGCAGATGCTGCCGATGCCGTTCCGACCAGAGTCGCCTAACCTTCTTTGAGAGCGCCACAGCCGTCGATCACGTCGTAGCATCCGATAGTACGCCAAGTGGTCGTCTTGAGCGTCATGCCGGTGGCATCGGCCATAGCTGCACTGTCGTGTCTCTGCTCGGCACTTCGGCCTTTCACACCGACTTGACGATGCGCGCCAGGGCGTCAGCACAGCTCGCTCCAGGGCGCGTTGGCACCGTGTTCGCCAGCCACATCTTCGTAACTTGAGAGCAGCGTAAGCAGCTGCCTCTTTGGGTTGTTCTTCACTTGCGGGTAAGAAGAGCTGCCCCACAAAAGTTGCGGGGTTAGCGAGCCTCCCTTGATGTCAATCCAGCGACCTCGGCCACAGTAAGCGATGACTGGTAAACTTTAAGCGTGCACTTTCTGTTGGCAAGATGCTTCACTTCCTTTCGTTCACACTCTCAGGGTGCCACGGCAGTGATCGCTGCAGTTTGGAGTAACCGACCGCGCGGTTCACAGAGCGAGATCAACCAAGGCTAGAGAGCGAGAACGGCAAGAGATCATCATTGCATGCTCACGGCCTCGCCCGTCAACCCCAAGACAGCCTCTACATCCCACAATGTTATTCACAAAAGAGAGTAAGTCAAGTTCCCACGGTCTCACAAGTGACACAATGCAGAGGCTCAATCCTTGGCTTGTCGAGTCTTGTAGGCTTCAAGCTTCGTCTAGTACCACGATAGCGTGTATGGATGGCGTTATAGCCGCCGGACAATGACAACCTACAATACCTGAAGATGCCAGCTAACAAAACGCAGAAGACAACCGGGCTTCCCCTGATCTTGATCATCAGAAAGTGGCACCCGGGTACGATGGCGACTACCACGAGGATGCCCCTGACCTCGTGCAGTGTCCGCCACATACCACTGAGGCCAAGCTGGTGCGAAAGATCGATCTTCATGTCATCCCGTTCCTCTGTGTGATGTACCTGCTGGCATTCCTTGATCGGTATGATTCCGAAGCGGTTGTAAGCTTTATAGGCTGATCAGTGTAGTGTCAACATTGCCAACGCAAATGTGTTTGGACTTTCCGAAGATCTCAACCTTACCGGCGACAGGTACAATGTCGCATTGGTTATATTCTTTGTTCCATACGTCCTGTTTGAGATTCCGAGTAACGTACGTTACACATCCTTCGCTGCAATCTCGACTATCAGCAATACTGATAATAGCAGGTAATTCTCAAGAAGCTCAAGCCTAGAATCTGGCTCTCCATCTGTATGTTGGGATTTGGCCTGGTCACCATGCTACAAGGCTTCGCACAAAATTACTCGGGACTGCTTGCGACGCGTTTCTTCCTTGGTGTCTTCGAGACAGGTATGTCAATGCAGTAGTAGGCATATCACGTTTGACGCAATTTGCTGACCAGCCTTAGGCATGTTCCCAGGGGCATTTTACCTGATTGGTACGTGGGGGCAGCAACTTAGATATGTAATTGAAAGGAAAAGATGCTGACCTTGCTAGGCATGTGGTATCGCCGTCACGAGGCGCAGAAGCGCTACTCATTCTTCTTCTCCTCAACGACACTTGCAGGTGCTTTTGGAGGCCTGCTCGCCAGTGCTATTGGCAAAATGGATCATGTGCGAGGCTACAGAGGGTGGAGGTGAGAAGATGATCTCGCGTTGGATCGTATCATTTGCTAATATCGCCTAGATGGATCTTCATTCTCGAAGGTCTTCTCACAGTTGTCGTTGCCTGTTTCTTCTTTTTCATGCTGCCCAACTTTCCTGAAGAGTCCAAGTGGCTCTCCGAGGATGAGCGCGCTTTCGTCAAGGCTCGTCTGCAGATCGATCAAGGTAAATCTGCTCGTGACAGGAAGATAACGATGAGCGACGTTGGACGCATTTTCAAAGACCCCAAGATTACTATCGGCGGCTTTATGTACTTTGGATTGATTGTGCCTGCTTATGGATATGCCTACTTTTCGCCTCAGATCATCAAGAGCTATGGCTACAGTCCTATTCAGACTCAACTTCACTCAGTCCCGCCATGGGCTGCAGCTTTCGGTTTCTCGATGTTGGTGGCATGGCTCTCTGACCGACTGAAGCATCGCTTCCTATTCACCATCATACCGATCTTTGTCTGTATTGCCGGGTTCGCAATCCTTATCTCGGTACACAACAACCACAACCTGCAGTATGCAGCCTTGTTCTTGGTGGCCATGGGTGCATACACTGCTATGCCCGTCATCGTCTGCTGGGTGAGTCATCGTATCGTTCTTACCCTGATTTCGATTAGCTGATACCATGCAGTTCAACATGAACCTCGGAGGGCATCATCGCAGGTCAGTTGGGAGTGCGTGGCAGGTCGGGTTCGGTAACATCGGAGGAATCATTGCGGTGTTCTCTTTCTTGAAGAAGGATGCGCCGAAGTACATCCCGGGGTACTCGATCTCGATTGCTTTTGTGTGCTTGAGCGCGGTCAGCTGTTGTGCGTACCTGGTCGCTTGTTCGTGGTCGAACCGCTCAAGAGAGAAGAGTGCCAGAGATATCAGCTTGACGGAGTATGAGAAGACGGAGTTGGGCGATTTGAATCCGGACTATAGGTACCAGTTGTAGAAGAAGACGGAACGGAGAACAACCTGCACTTCGTTGGAATGAAGCGTCGGTTCACAGGGTGGCGGTGGATTATGAAGACATTCGCATTATAAGCGTATTTTGGACTCTATGCTCGTGAATCCTAGTGAAACACATATTTCGTAACTGAGGACTGGGCCAAGGTGACCAGCAGTCGCAGCCGCAGCAGAACATGTGATATCGCGTTTGATCTGCACGCCTCTCATTGGACCAGGCCCACAACCATGTAGCTAAAGCTCCACTCACAGCAAACACCCACCCTTCTTGGAGTTCACTACTTCACTCTCGACAATGCCTTTTCCACCTCCACGCTCGCAACCTGTCAGACCTTCGGCACCATAACAATTGCAAAGCCTGCACATCTCGACGAGACGCACGCCTACAATGCCGCCCGCGCTCACCTCACTCTACACGCTGTCCTTCCTCCTCGCGCTGCTCACCACGCTGTTCGTCGTCTGCTCTCTGCGACTGCTTGCGATTCTGCCCAATGCGCGCTTGCGGCCCCGCCAACCCCGACTGCGTGCCCGTCCGGCCTGCGCGCGCGTCCTAGTGGTCCTGGGCAGTGGAGGACACACCCACGAGATGTTTGCATTGCTGCGGGGACTGGATGCGCGCAAGTACGTGTCAAGGACGTATGTGGTGAGTTCGGGCGATGCGTTTAGCGCTGGGAGAGCGGTGGCGTTCGAGACAGGGTTGGAGGCAAGGTGGAATGGAGGCGATGGGGACGGGCGGGGGCAGGGGCGGGGGCAGGGACAGGAGAGTGGGATGGAGGGAGTGGGTGCTGCGTCTTTTCTTGCTGCTAGGAAGACAGGCGTGGATGCGGATGCCGAGTCGCGGCTGCGCTGTGTCGGTCCTGGTGCTTACGATATTGCTACCATCCCCCGCGCGAGACGGATTCATCAGCCCCTGTACACCACACCGTTCTCTGCCCTTGTCTCTCTGGCCATGGCATTTAAGCCGCTCCTCGCGCCTGATCCGCCCGCACTCATTGTGACCAATGGTCCTGCGACAGCTGTCATCGTCGTGCTGGCCGCCTTCATACTGAGATTCTTCGACGTCCGCGGTGTGGAATCGAAAGGGCTGTGTAGGACTGTGTACGTGGAGAGTTTCGCGCGAGTGAAGACACTGAGTCTGAGTGGAAAGCTGCTTGTGCATGTCGTAGATCGGTTCCTGGTGCAGTGGGAGGAGCTGAAGGGCTATGGAGGGCGGGCAGAGTATTGTGGAATTTTGGTTTGAGAGAACGACGGACGCGCGTACAGAATGCGATATACTAACATAAAATACCGGCTTATAGCGAGCGCTGAACAGGTATTTGCTCCTACAGTGTAACCTCGTCTGCCTTATTGTACATGAACCCAACGTCTTAGATCTACAGTATGCTACAAGTGATTGCCCTCACCCATGCAGACGCGAACAACTCCTCAACCAATTCAGTCAAGCTCCGCAAACTGGCTGGCCGCCCTCCTCTTGCCGTCCAGCTTGACACCGTTTGCTTCCATGTGCTGGCCGAGTGCCGCAAGAAGTGTATCCGTATCGACGGCAGGCGCTTCCTTCTTGGCGAGTTTCTTCCTCGCCTGCTCCTGCTCCCACCTAAGCTGCATGGGCGTCTTCATGCGCTCCGCGGCCTTGGCCTTCTTCTGTGCAAATTCCTGTGCAGCCTGCGCCTTGGGGCTCAGGAACTTGGCACGAACAGGCTTGTAGGGAGCCTCGGGGTCATTGCGCGCCTTCTGTGTCAATTCGAAGATGTCGCTGCGCAGTTCCTGGCTCAGTGTCTCGGGGAAAGGCGGCGCGACAAGGGTGTAGCTCATCGATTCGTTGCCCTCTACCATGTAGCGTGCTGTGTCGACGGCATCGTGTGCTTCCTTGTGCTTGGGATCTTCACTGCGGAGGATAGCACGGCGCTGCTTCAGCCTCTCGCTGGCCTCGATGTTCTCGACCTGGGTGGAGATGGGCAGGGTGGAGGGTGCGCGCTTAGCCGGCTTCTTGCTCGTAGGGTTTCGCCAGCTCTGAAGAGTGGTGATGGGGTGGCGAAGGGTGCCCAAGGTCTTGGATAACCAGCCCTGCGCGGCCTTGTTGTTAGGAGCCGGAACAGTGCTATCTGCTGCCTTTGCCTCGGTCTCCCATGGCCAGGCGATCCTGTACCGTGTACCCGCGATGTACCTATGGAAGATAGGCAGTCCAGTCTCGGGGTCATATTGATGTTCCTCGGGGATCTCGACGTTGCCGTAGTCGGTACCGGTGAAGGGATCGATGCCTGTAGTGTGACGCTCCATAAGGACATTGTCGACAATGACGTCCTCGTAGATGCTCTGGCCGTTCGCAGCGAAAGATGTGGAAGCGTACGGTATTACAAGACGGACGTCCTCAATTGCAATTGGCACTTCACTCTCACGTCTAGGGCCGATATCCTGGTTGCCGGTTTGAAAGACAGCTGAGTCGTAGTATGCCTGTTCGGTCAGCCTTGTTTGCAACGCCGCTTCGCAACGCTATATGCACGCACCATGTTGACACCCTGCACTATACACTCGTGTGTTCTCGGGATGGTGGTGATGACGTTTCCAATCTTGCCCTTGTCCTTGCCCTTGACGACGACGACACGGTCACCTTTTACAATGGGGAAGTACTTCTTGTCGTCAACAACCAAGGGATACTTGGGAGCGATGCCCCTCTTCTCCCTGGTCTCGTTCTCCTTCTTCCACACCTTGACGGGGATTTCGGGCTTCTGGATCTGGCTGGGCGTGACGACGCCGTACTTGCCATCAGCAACGTCGACTGCGCGATTGGGGCGCAGCGGACCCAGGCGCCAATCCTCGGCGGCATTTTGCAGGGCCTTCTTCCTGACCAGAGTGATCTGCTCGTGCTCCCACCGCTTGCGCTGCATCTTGGACTGCTTCTCCTCCCAGCGCTCCTTCATCATGGCCTTGCGCTCCAATCGCTTCTTCTCGTGCCAGATGATGGCGCCTTTGACGTGGCGGATCTCCTTTGCCTTTTTCGCCTGGCGGGCGGCGTTGCGCCCCGGACGGGCAATCAATTGGGCCATGGTGGATGTGGTGGTCTGGTCTGGTCTGGTCTAGTCGTGGCGGGCGATGCGGACTACCGAGCCATCGACGGACGGGGGCAGGCAATTCTGGCTTCGATGGGCGGAGTGCGACGGTGAGCTTGGGAGACGTCGGCGCCTGTGCTGGACACTGCCGACAAGGTGATGGGCGGTGTTGGGGGGGAGCGCCGGTGCCGCGAGCTGATGCACG
Source organism: Curvularia kusanoi (assembly GCA_011058905.1). NCBI lineage: Eukaryota > Fungi > Ascomycota > Dothideomycetes > Pleosporales > Pleosporaceae > Curvularia > Curvularia kusanoi. The sequence continues at coordinate 85,546 of SWKU01000023.1, forward strand.
TCGTGGAAGGGAAGCCAAAACTTTCGTGGCCCGCGCGTCGGCGTTGCGGCTCTCTCCCGCAGAGCCAGAGCCAGGCCAGAGCCAGAGCGGTGGCAGAAATGTCCCAGGCCCTTGTCGTCCCGTCCCCAGGAAAACACACAACGCAACGCAACCCAGGCTAGGCCGATGACGCGCATTCGAGCACACGACCTGCACTGCGCGCATCCCCATAGCCCAACATGCCGTTGCTCCGGCGCAGAATCCGCTGCCACTTCTGCAACCAGCAGTCGCGCGAGTCGGTTGCTCAGATCCCGCGCACCTACCTGTGCCCGCAATGCGACGCCGTGAACTACTTCGACGAGGTACTGCGCCTGTTTCTTTTCCTTCCTCTTCCTCTTCCTCTTCCTCTTCCTTGCATGCACACAGCCGCTGCACGCAACCCTTTCACTGACAGCCAACACAGCGCGGCCATGTCACCGATCCGCCCACCGAGGACATTGCAGCTGCGCCCTCAGCAGCCTTCCACTACGCCAACACGCTTGTACGCTCCTCCTCGCCCATCATGCCCACGCACCCGGAGCCTGAGTCGCTGTTCTGCAATACCTGCCAGCGCAACCAATTGCTGTTGAACAAAACCCTCGCCGAGTACCTCCCAGACGAAGACGATGCCGAGTACGACAAGTATGACTCGTCGCTGAAAGCCTACCGCATCGAACTCGAGGACCGCTACCCACAAGTCTGCCAGCAGTGTCTGCCGCGAGTCCAGGAGCAAATCCGCGCGGCAGGATATGCGGCCAAGGCAGATAATCTGCGCCGCATCATCGACAAGAGCAGAGAGCATAGCAGAACTGTGCACACGTCGCGCCAGACATGGACCTTGCGGCTCATTGCGCTGGCCAAGTGCGTCTACATTTGCAGCATCGTTACAGGACTGCTGTGGCATACCATGGGTCTGACCATGGCTGCTGACAACGTCTTGGATGCTACAGAAGAGCCCACCTGGGGAATGTGTTTAGTCCAGGCCTTCTCGGTGCGCCGAGCACATCAGGGTTGTGTCATGTCACCCTTCGCCCTGAGATTGCTTCAGACATCTATAGTCGCAGACTGGTCCACTATCTGGTGGAATCCCAAGTTGGCCAGCAAGACTAACAGCATCACTGGCCGAATGCACGGTCTGAAGTCGCTGTGGACTGTTCGCGCCATAGTTCTCACTCTTCGCACGGCGAGCTTCTTTTACTGGAACTTCACTCCGCTGTCTTCATCCAATCTGAGCGTGTTCCATAACTCGAACATTGCACTTCTCGTCTGCATGACCCTGTCCTTCGCTATCACATGGAAGGCTGTTCGCATAGTCTACACACCTGTTGCCCTTCCTGAGGATACTTACATCCCCAGTGCACCGAATACACCCCAGCGGCCGAAGTCGAGCTACAAGCCTGCGCACCCGCACATTTCGACCTTCGATACCATGGCCCAAGGCTTCACATCAAGCTTCCAAGTCGACTCTTCCTCCGCCCTGCCGCCATCTCCCACTCTCACCGACGTTTCTACGACCAGTCATTATACCGAATTCACCACCCCAGCCCGCGGCTCCGTCTATCAAGATGATAGCATGGACTGGACCCCGACAACGAGGCGCTTCGCCCCTTCGGCACCCGATATTCTGCCCCTACAATTCGGCACGCGAAACTCCGTGCCACCCATCTCCCCAGCTTTGGAACGCCAGCAATCCCCTGTGAGCCTCTTTTCGAAACCAGATCCCAATCCGTTTCGCCACAAGGTCCCTGCCGCGCCCAAAGCCCCCGCCCAGGCGCGCGCGGATCCGTGGAAGCGAAGTCCTTGGGCGCCACCACTGAAGGAAACGACGCCAAACTTCTTTCGCACCGAGCGTACCACCCGGAGCCAGTCCAAGGCCGCCCAACGCGCGGACAACAGGCAAGGCAGTCTTGGTCCACAAGCTGAGCAGTCGCTCAATGGCGACGAGGCAGAGCCAGACGCAGCCAAGGGCCTGCAAGGCTTCGGCGTGCCCAAGAATGTCAGGAGAGATGCGGAGCTCTTTGCGAGTCCCAAGTTCAAGTATGACTATTATGGGACTATGAAGGATACTGGGTTGGAGGAGACGTTTAATGGGCTGTTCTCCAAGTGAAGCTGTCTGGAGGGGACGGGGACGGGGACGAAGGGAGTTGAGGTTTGAGATTCTGGAATGCATGCATTGGGCGGTGTTTTTGGTCGGCAATACCCTGTGGTCATTGGGTTGGGGAGGCATTTGATGGCGTTTGGCTTCGTTTGTTTTTCAAGAAAGCGTGCATCATCATGTAGTAAGTCTGTGGATAGTATGCAGCTGTGCTGTTTGTTCGTACGCCTACAGCGCCAAGAAGTATCAATGGAGATGGATAGTGACATAGTGCTTCATGATTGCAAAATAATCATGTGATGAATGAGGTGAAGTGAATGAGCGCGGTGTGGCCGTAGCTGTGTTGTGGACCGGTGGTGCCGCGTCTCTTCCGATGCTAATTTGGTCAACTTGGCTTGGTACGTCTGTCTAATGCGAGATGGATTATGATCGACCAATGTGTACAGTGCAAGCGTCGTGACCAAGTCGACCCTACGGACATGGAATCATATCGTTCGGTAATCACGAAACAATCATCGCCCTCTCCATGACCAATGCACATCACGCATGCGGGCCAGTATTGGGCGCTTGAATCAGTCAGATTCTCTAACTAACCGACAAGCCTGTCATGACTTTTCACATGCCGAGCTACAGCACATTGAATATCCCCAATGTAAAGACTCCGGTAACCTCCCAAATGCTCCGCTGGGTTCCCTCATTCGTTCATGGCGGGCTTCGCTTGACGTTCGGTTCGTACTCGCAAATCGTACTCTCCACCACTGCAGTAGTAGTCGGGAACGAGACGTTTACGACCTGGGCTTCTCCTTCTTCTCCTTCCACAGAGCGGACAGACCGACACCAGAGACCTTGACGACCTTGAAACGAACACCGGGAATATCACCCTTGGCCTTGCCCTTGCGACCGAAACCGGCGAGGAGGACTTCGTCGTTCTCGTCGACGAAGTTCAAGCAACCGTCGTTGGGGACTGCGAGTGGGTTAGCCCATGTTCAGCGTGCGTAGTTGGCCATTGGTGCGTTTGCCACCACGGGTCGTGGCCATCCAATTTGTATTGTCTGGCACTCCGGGGCGTGCAGAGTGTACGTACCGAAAGCAGTGACCTTCTTTCCGTTCTTGATGAGCTGGACACGGACACACTTTCGGATAGCGGAGTTGGGCTGCTTGGCCTCAACACCGACCTTCTCGAGGACGATGCCCTTGGCGTGGGAGGAGCCACCGAACGGCGAGGACTTGTAGGCGGTACCCAAAAGGCGCTTCTTGAAGGAGAGATCGGCCCAGCGCTCTTCACGGCGGTGGTTGCGCAGCTTGCGCGCGGCGTTGAGACCTCTTGGCTGTCCTGCAGTACACTGTGAGCAAGCGTTCGTGCCGTGTGTGGGGAAAAGCGGGCGGTCGTCGAGAAAGGTGTGGTCGAATGGCTGTCGAGGCCTGCGAAAGGGCGTGCTGCGTACCTTTACCCATGTTTGCGGTGTTGACGTGGGATTGCTGGGGGCGTGAAGTTAGTAGCTGGCGACGAAGAGGTTGTTGAAATTCAGACCTAAGCGGTTGTGTGCACACTAACCGGAAACTGCTCTAACCGGAAGCCGCGCTAGACTGCGCACGGGCCATGTCACCCCTCTCGAACGAACATCAACCGCAGGCGCAGTCGGCCCACGCATCGCCAGAACACCAACTTGCATTGCATGCGTGCCTTCCGTCTGACTTGTTGCTTGTCGTGTGCACCGATGTGATCGTCCTTTCCGTGTCTGGTTGCTGGAGCCGCAGCCTGACACCCGCAATATCATACTACACTACGCTGCACCTACCTACCTACTTGCCATACAGTACCACAATCACACAAGATGGCTGCGAGCAGCAACAAGGCCACCAAGGTGCAGGCCAACCGCCTGCCAGCGCCAGCTCTCTTCGTTGGTCCTCCCTCGCACAATGCATCGACTTCCTCCCTTCTCTCGCCCAGTACCGAGACCCGCAGCCCAACCAAGAACCCGCTTGTTCGCCAACGCTCGCTCCTGTCCCCTGACGCAAAACGCCCCCTCCCGCCCACAACTGAGCCCTATGATGGCGATCATCTCAGCCTGGTAAATTCAAACTCCACCGGAACCGCGCCCTTTGTGCGTCGCCAGCGCCAGCAAAGCCTCGCTGCTGACGCCGAGGCTTCGTCGCGCGCAGAAGCGATATGGGCCGAGATGCAAAACACGCTGGAGGAGGTGGAACTCAGTGCGATCAAGGGGCCGGGCATGACCGTGTTCGGAGCCGAGCACTCGCGCGCACTGGACGAGTTACGCCGGGCGCAGATCGAGCTCGCCAAGGCATGGGCTCGATCAGAGGATCAGGGTACTGTGCCCGAGGAGCTGCGCAAGGCGTCTGATGCTGCATCTTTGGCGCCCCCCAGTAAGCTCGCACGGCCGCGTGGTGGGTCGAGTCCGCGCAGGGATGATAAGCTATTTGATCGCCTGAAGCTTGAGGAGGAGACTGAGAAGGATATCGAGTTGAGTCGCAAGCGACGAGAAGAGAACGACCGGTATTTCGAGAAAGTGAACAAGGGCGTGCAGGAGGTGGTGGTGAGGCTTGAGGAGGTGGCCAAGGCAATGAGGGGTGTGGAGAGCGAGAGTAATGAGATTTGGGGCCGCAGCGAAGACGGCACCGTGGAGACAGCAAGTGTGCATTCCACAGCCAGTCCTACGTGACTGCCATCTGGTTCACCGAGTGTCAATCATAGCGTCGCCATCATGATTTGATCATGAGCTGCAACGCAGTGCAGACCCTCTACCGCCAGGCATAACATCTTTGGGTATATCCCCTCAATCCGACTGCTGGGCGCAGCCAGTGTCTATTATACAATATTAAATGTGTAGTACATGAACGTTCAGCCGTATATGCAGCATTATCATTACGCCGACGACGGCATGCCTTGACGAAGGGCAAGCAGCGCGCGCACATCAGTTACGTACTGTAGACCCTCAAGCAAAGGAATGAGGTGCAGCAGCTCGTAATCTGTAGGGTCGCTAATCCAGCCTTCGATAGGAATGGCGTTGTCTGTTCTTTGTCAGCTTCTGAACGCAATCCGGGCTGTGGAGAAACACACCTTCGTGAAAGATGTAGCTCATGGGACTATTGTCCAAGATCATGACCTTGCTCAGGTCCGGCTCCACTTGAGCGAGGTCTTTAATATATGCCCCATTGCGGAAGGTGCAATGCTGTCGATAGTACCGGCCGGCAAAGTACTTGCGTTCGACTTCCAGCCAGTCAATGACAGGGTCGGCATACTCTTGGACAGAGGCCGTGAAAATAATTAGATTGTACCATTTCGAGATCTTCCCAGTTGTCAGTGTGTATTCGTCAGGGGTTGTCTCTCCACCATACCTTCTTTAAGAACTCATCACAGAATGGTCTCTTATGAACATAGTACAGAATAGGGACTTGAGGGCCGATAATCTGCCCTCCTGCGCCTACTGAGGCCTGGAGCTTCACTTCTACCATGTGACCGGTCTGGAAACGGCCGCCTTTGGCCATACTGTGGATCAGAGTCTCGTCAAGATCCAGAATCAGCGTCTTCTGGTGTGGGCCTACAGCAGACGCACCCTTCGCCGAGTAAGACGGCTGCCTTCTTGGCACGAGTGGCCGCGGAGGCTGCGGTGCTCGCGGAAATTTGTGCTTTGCGGCTGCAATCATGGGTCCAGTAGGGGATTTGAGGGCGTTCGCGGCTTCTGGGGACACTTGATTGCTCGATTGCGCCTTCTTAGCCGCCTTGCGTTGTCTCAGTGCATCTTCATTGTGCAGCTTGATTCGAATGGAGCGCTTTGCGGGAGCAATCTCCTCGCTTGCAGATGAGGCATTTGATTTGGACCGCGTGTGGCGTGACGGAAAATCAACGTGTTCATCGCGCGTGCGCGGCCGTTCACTTTCAGAATCAGATGCAATGGCCGTAGAGGTTGATGCTATCGAGGGAGATCGCCGTGTCACCCTCCGTGTCTGGGACTGCGTCAGGCTCAGTCGCCTGCTTCCGTGCTTTCCCTTTTCATTGCTATCAGAGGAATCGGATGCGCGCATGGCCTTGGACGTGGTCTTCTTGCGTCGCGGGCCTCTGACGATGCGGGTCATGTGGTACAGGGGTGCGGCTAGGGAAAAGCGGCCATCCTCTTCGTAATAAAAGCATGCGACCAGGTACTGGCCCGTGTACACAACGGGGCTCAGCAGCACAGCAACGCCGGCCACCACACCGTCGTAGATGCGTTTGGGAAACAGCCAGCGCTTGCGGGGCTTCGTCTGCTCGAAGTGGCCATTTGCGTGGTGGAGAAGCGGTGTCTTTTCGTCCTGCCGGGACGCGGACGCGGGCGCAGTGGCGGTCGAGGTGCCAGAGCGGTGCATTGTGTCCGAAGCCATGGCGCCCTCCAACTTCTCGTCGAGTGAGGCTATGTCTGCACTTGCATTATCGGGCGATTGTGACAAGCTGGACCGAGGTTGCGCTTGCGGGCCGTTGCTCTGGGAGCCGGATCGCGATCGGGCGGGTGTCGCTGGAGGTGTGCCGATGTTTGCAAGGGCGCTCAGGGAGTTCATGCTCTGGCTTGCGCCATGCACTGAGCAGACGTGGAGGGCAGGACCGACGGCTGAGCTGGAGCTGGAGCTGGCAGTGGGCGTGGGAGTGGGAGTGTGGGGTAGCCGCGACGTTTGTTTGGTGGGAGAGGCTGGCAGGTGCTTATGTTGTGGTTGGCGGGAACGCAGCTTCCAGCACAACGCGGACAGGCACAGGCACAGGCACAGAGGCAGAGAGTCTACGGCCAGCGCGGCAGGCGTCACGTCAAGGAGAGGAAGGGCAAGACCCTGAAGCCAGCGGCAAGGCGAGGGCAGGCGTTCTGATAGAGGGCGGAGCTGTCAGTGCATCGGTTCCGGACGTTGCAGGGAGGTGACGTTCTCAGCGGAATTAGCGTGTTTTTGGCTCCAAAGTTTAGCATGCTCCGCGCCTTTTTGTGCCTGTGCCAGTCATACACACAGACAGCCGCAATTGCAAGCACACGGCGACAGCACCAGCACACGCGGCAGAGTAGTAGCAGGTGCTTGCAGCACTCTATCAGTGACTTTGTGCACGACATTGCCAAACTGGTATACACAACTTGGAGACTTGACTTTTCCAAGGACCGCCCACACGAGCAAGGCTGCCCCTCCACCCACCCCGCGCGCCCTGTACTTCATAGCTGCACTCCACTGCACTTGCAAAGAAAACCCCTCGAGCTAGTCGGCGCAACATAGCTTCTTGCCATGGCCCAGTCGACTGTAATCCAGGCTCCGGGCCTGTCGACGTTCCTCAAGTCGTTGAAGACAACTCCCGTAGATCCCTCGGTGGAGCACCTCATCTCGTACAGTCACCAAAGAAATAACCTCCGCATACGCTGAACTAACGTGCTCAGATTGCTCAAGCGACGCCAAATTCGAAACTCACGACCTTGCGCGATTGCGACAACGGCGCTGCTCCTGCGCGTAGTGGGCGAGTTCAAGGGACGGGATGCCGCAAAGCTGGTGGAGCGCATTCGCCAGGTCGGCAGGCGCTTGACTTCGGCACAGCCACGGGAGGTCGTGGTGGGCAATATTGTGAGGCGTGTGCTGGGTCTGGTGCGCGAGGTCGTCGACGAGAATGCAGACGGACAGACGCCCACTGGAAGCGAGGCTCCCACGCCAACACAGCAACACGATTCGCTCCACCGACCGACACTTGCCTCGAGCATGTCAACGTTTAGCCCTTTGAAGCACGCCGTAGCCGAGCCCATGCCTGTGGGCGTCTATGATGGAAACATGTCCGACTCTGGCGAGCTGTCACGGCGGCCACCACTTCTCACCTCGCACACCTCGTATGCCCCTGCATCCGCTGGACCTCTAGTCAACTCATTGTTCGGTCTCTTCTCACAGCCTGTTGATACTCCTTCGGCCACAAGCACCCCGTCCGGAGCCCAGTCGCCGAATGGCAAGACTACCTTCACACAACAAAACTTGGAGCGATTGGGAGAGCTGAGCAGAGGGCAGACAAGCTTGGACCTGAAAGGCGAAGTCATGGAGGGCATAAGAGAACTACAGGACGAGTTGGAGACGTCAGACAAGCAGATTGCCGAAGTTGCGCTTGAGCACATTCACGCCAACGAAATCATTCTCACACATACCGCCTCGACTACCGTCCAGAAGTTTCTGATGTACGCTGCGAGAAAACGAAAGTTCACAGTCGTACATGCCGAGACCTACCCACACGATAACACAGCAACACATGGAGTTCTGCTGACGGGCAAGAAGCGTGAAACGCACGCAGACGAAGACGACGAGGACGATAAGTGGAAGCCGCTTACCGATGCTGGCATTCAGGTCTACGTCATTCCTGATTCCCATGTGTTTGCCATCATGTCCCGCGTCAACAAGGTCATCCTGGCTACACATACGGTTCTGGCAAACGGCAGTCTAGTTGCCGCGGCAGGAGCGCACATGATTGCAATGGCAGCAAAGGAGCACCAGACACCCGTTGTTGTCCTCAGTGGCGTCTACAAGCTCAGTCCAGTCTACCCCTTCGATATTGACGAACTTATTGAGCATGGCGATGCAGGTGGTGTGGTGCCGTACGAGGACGGCGACTTCGTCGACAAAGTTGATGTTGAGAACCCGCTGTACGACTACGTCCCGGCGGATCTGGTGGACCTCTACATCACAAATCTGTAAGTCATTCGCCTCAACAATTCCTGATCAACGCTAACAACCGCAGTGGCGGCCATGCACCCTCGTATCTGTATCGAATTGTGGCCGACCATTATCGGTCGGAGGACATTTCTCTATAGAGTATCGAAATGCGGAGCACAAACAATACAAACCACACAACGAATTGACTGTGCATAAGATTCACACGTCTGTTCGTGATTTAGTCATGTCATTTACTGCATTGCTCTTGCCATGATTGTGTAACTTCTGCTGCCCCGCGCAACAACAAGGACGGGAAGCAGCGTCGAAGGGGTGGGACCCAAACCGCATGTTCTGACGTACTGACAGCTTCTTCCTTGCCCTTCTGATTGATTTCTTCCCTCGTCACATTGATGACTTGATGTTTCGAAAAGGTTACGAATGCAAGTGCACGGAGTCTCGTCGTTATGAAAGTGCGGTTGACTACTTCCTGCCTCGGAACCTTGACCAGCTCCTTGGCTCAAAGCAAGGTGTGCAATATTTCAACTTCTGCATGAAGCACTCGAAATAGGGAGGTCCAGGTCCATGAAATCTCTTAAAGATGCCTACCTAGTTTGATCGCATCATTAGCTCCCAGTCTTTCCGAAATGAATTAACCAGAAAACCCAGCGGCTGCTCAAATCAAGCAAGGCAAAATCCTCAAAACCGAGCATGTAACTGCGCTGGCAATTCTGCGGGGTCTTTAAGAGTAGCCAACTCCGAACAATATCTCGGCGTGTCCATCTCAGAGATAACACTGCCTTTCAGCCGCAGTGGAGATTCTAGCTCGCTCACTTGCACACAATTATCCCGCGCCTCTGCATTCTTCCACACCGTGTGTCCTGCTCTCGGTGCCAGACTCCGTTTCCTACGTGCAGACCAGGTGAACCATCCAGTGATCAAGGCTAAGATCAATACAGCTGCTATGACTATTCCAGCTATACTTCCAGCACCTAGACTCTTCGTTACATTCTTTGATGTCGCGCTCGATGTTACATTCGACTCGCTACCACTTGTGCTAGTCTCTGTACTGCTCGAAGACTGAGGCGTGAAGTCTAGTGGTGGGACAGAAAGACTTCCTGCCCTCAGCACATTCGCACGCAGGCAGGTCAAGACAGCTTTAGGCTCGCCGATAGTGATAGGGCGATCGAGGTCTGCAATGGGAATGAAAGCTGTGACGAGCGGCGTGAGCCACCAGTTGGCGGTGTACCAAGTGACGTTGTTGGGGTCGCCGAACTGCGTCCATAGCAAGCTGTATGATTCGTTCAATTGGCAGCGTGCGCGATCGAGAAGCGATTCAGGTCCTGTCAATGGCCCGCCCAGCTGAGGAAGACCGCCTGTTACGGTAAACTTTGGGGCGTCAAAGTAACGTTTGCATGAGGCGGGAAACTCTTGGTTTATCTGACTGGCTATCTGGGCGCACCTGTCCGAAAGAATGTTGGAGATGGCACTGGCACTGCGGCTCTGACGTTGATCGAGATCTGTGGATTTTTGCACTGTCAATTGCGCCAGGTCGGTCGAACACGTCTGATCGAGCGTCGACAGACAGCGCCCACTGTCAGATTGACCTCGTACCATTGCATCGAGTGACAGGCCTTTCAGCCACAGGAAGCATACGTCGTAACCGAGACTGAAGTGATCGGAGTAATTCTTGCCACCTGGAGAGAACCAGAGGGACAGTTCAGTGTTATTACCATCCTGGTATGCGGTCGTCGCCCATGAGATAGAGTCATTAGGCCCTATCGATGGTGATAACGAGACCGTTCCCGTCTATCAGATCAGCAGGCTATTACACATATGCAGGACAAAGCAGACATACACTGTTGGCTTGCGTAGATGTTCCATTACACAGCTTGGAGCCTGAGTAGCTCGCACTGCCCTCGCTTCCTGGAACGCCAAAGTTGATCTGGCTGGCTACAGGACTTGCCAGTATGATGGCGGAAAGAACTGTTCTGCGCATGATGCTACTCCTCGAAGAACACAGACATGTTGGACTGTAAAAGAGAAGCAACAATGTCTATCGGATGGGCAGAGCTCAACAACTAGATGATGCATGGTGTGTGGTATGTTCCGTCAGCCTTGTATCGATCCGATGGTGCAAGCTGGGTTCGCGGAGAAAGCCCTGGCTATACTTCATGGAGAATACTACGGTCCAGTACCAGGCCAAAGGGCGACTAGCGGAACGCAGATCCATACAACTATTTGATGCTTCCGGATCAGGTCGCCCACGAGGTGATTGAGAAAGTCGAAATGCTCCTCAATTGGTTCCTCACCTTCTCCATGACGCCCTAAACCCGCCGGCAAGCTTCGTCTCCGGCTACTTGGCCCCTAGTATATTTAGGCGAAAGGGCGCTTGTCCTCCATGATGAAGGATGCAGATGGCTCGAATACGAAGACTACTCTGGCAGCACAGAGCCATATCAATGTTGGGCGACATAACGCCATCTGTATTGAGAGGGTACAGCAAGGCAGATGCTAAGCTTGGAGGACGAAGCCGAAGCATACATGTTCAATTGAGCAGTCTTCAGACGCAGTAGTTGGTTCATATTCATCGGAGTTGCACCCGGAATGAAATGTAGTGCTTATGCCGAGCCACGCCAGGCGCTGTGAGGCTATCGCAATATGACGGCATCATTGGGAGAGGCTCTTGCTCCTTCATGCAGAAAGGATCAGTCAACAGGGACAGGACATCAGTGTATGTGTTGACATGAGAGTAGATGGAACGGCCCAACCTCACGAATGGCTGGGCAAAAAGGAGATGGGATTTTACGACGACAAGTCTTGTCTTGGTAGAGGGGGGCGTTGTGCACATTCAGCCAAAACGAGGGCCTTGCAGGCGTGTAGCGGAGGTTTCTCTGATACTGGGGTGCCCATGGGTGCCCATGGGTTGTGCATGTGGGGGTGGGGGAAGCATGGATGCAAGGCGCCTGCCGTGCTGCCGCTGCCGCAACCCCGGGCAACGCCGTGTTTGGGTGTGGCTGGCTCGCTGAGGCTCAACTCAACTCACCCACATCTTGGGCGGCAGTCTGTACGATCCCAACGACATCACGGCTCTGCCTTTTACGCATTGTTACGACCCGCGCACTTTCCCGCTTGCACCTTCTTGGACGTCGCAGCTTTCGAGGCGCATTCTGCCAAGGTCCGCATTCCTGGCGACCCTTTTCGTGCCCGCGCGCTGTCCCTTCCCTTCCCCTCCAAAGGCGTGCTTCTATTTTAGATGCGATAGAGTGTGCACCACGTGGGCTCTTTCACGATGCTGGGCTTCCGGCCACAGCTCTCGGTGGCCAAGCGGAAGCCGCAAGGCTACAACCAGGCTGAGCGAGATCTCGAAGACGGCGAGCACGGCGAGAAGCGCTACAATAGCGACGATGACGACTATACATCCTCGGCAGCATCCAGCCCGTATTCGTCGCGGGCGTCGTCCGGAACCTACGACGTGAACCCGAACAACCCTCACGAGACGAGGCCGCTCGCATCGAATCGCAAGTCGTCTCGCACACATGGAAGAACGCCGTCCAAGCCGTCGGTGAGCGCGTACAGCTACCGCAATCCGCGCGCATTCACGCGCTACTTTGGCCTGGCGATAGCAAGCACTCTGGTCTTGTTCATGTGGTTCCTCGTGCACAGCAGCTGGGACTCGATACGGAATACCGAACTCAAGCTGTACAAGTCGCCGCCGCCGCCGCCCGTGTGGGAGAGCTTCCCGTTCCTGAAGCGCTATCACGGCGGCATACGGACCTTGGTGAGCCGCAAGGAGAACGTGCCTGAATACCCTACAAAGGAGGACATCGACCCTGAGCTTCCGCCAGCAGACGCCCGAGGACCATTCAAGGAGAAGAGGGCCGATGGCGCCAAGATACCCGACTCGGTGCCCTTCAACCCATATCCCGACTACAGCAGTCAGAGATATCTAGAGAAGTACGGCCCAGTCGAGAAGTGTTATCTGGACGAGCAGGACACAATTGCGGTGCCGGGACTACGAGCATACAATGGTGTGACCAAGGGCATGCCCGATAATGTCATGGGGAGCTACGACCTGCTAGGTTTGAGGGACGACGTCTGTTTCGAACGCTTTGGTCGCTTAGGTCCCTACGGTCTAGGGTACAGCAAGAGGAGAGGAGGCACCGGCGCCGGCATGGAAGGTGACCGAGAAGGCATTGAGAAAGTCTGGGAGGGGACCCCTGAAGTTGACTTCCGAAATGTCAAATGGGGCGAAGCCACCACCCGGTGTTTGGAGAAGAACAAAGCACGCTTCAAGAGGCAGCCGAGAACACATGCCAATGCTTTTCAAGATATGGCTATTGGGAAGAGGCAGCTTGATGTCGATGTGAAGGCCGACAATGAAACGGACACAGATGAGCCGTTCACTGATAAGGCCCACACTCAGTCGAAAGCTTCACACAACAATCTCATTCCGCGGACCGCTGTTCTCATCCGCACTTGGTGGGATTATCAATACGACGATGAAGACTTGATGTACCTACGATCCATGATCTCTGAGCTTACGCTTGCCTCTGGCGGCGAGTATCAGGTGCATTTCCTCATCCATGTCAAGGACGATAACAAGCAGATTTGGGCAGACGAAAATGTCTACAAAGACGTCTTGAGTAATTCTCTTCCAGCCGAATTTGCTGGTATGGGGACCTTGTGGTCCGAGCGGCAGATGGGCCTCATATATGGAGGGGTAGAAGAGAGTAATTATCGTGGCCTTCCTGTTCACGGTGCCTATCGCTCGACATTCATGCCCGTCACCTATTTCGCACATCAGAATCCCGAATTTGAGTACTACTGGCAATGGGAGATGGACGTTCGGTATACAGGTCACTACTACCATCTTTTCAACCAGGTATCTCAGTGGGCTGAGGCGCAGCCTCGCAAAGGCCTTTGGGAGCGCAACGCTCGTTTCTATGTTCCGTCTGTTCACGGGTCGTGGGAAGACTTCACCCACATGGTTCGCGTACAGACCGAGCATGGCACCAACAGCAAAGCCAACACATGGTCGTCACACCTACCACCCAATCCCCATGTTGCGCAGCCCGAATTGCAGAAACCAGAGAAGCACATCTGGGGACCTGAAAAACCGCAAGATTACCCTGACATTGAGATCGACGAGGATGTCATACCACCACACACACTGATGGAAGACAAGCATGAGTGGGGCGTAGGCGAGCCAGCTGATCTCATTGTCTTCAACCCGCTCTTCGATCCGGATCGAACCAACTGGATTCTCAATGAAGACGTCACAGGCTACGACCGCAAGAATGGTCTTCCGCCCCGGCGAACCGCAATCAACACGTCTGGCCGTCTCTCTCGTCGTCTGTTAGAAACCATGCATCGTGAGCAGTCCCACTTCCGTCACACCATGTTCAGTGAGATGTGGCCCGGTTCCTGCGCCTTGCACCATGGCCTCAAAGCAGTGTATGCCCCGCACCCTGTTTTCGTTGATCGCAAGTGGCCAACTCAATATCTCGCTGCAATCTTCAATAACGGGCGGAACGGCGCGTCTGGCGGCGCCCGGCTGTCTGTCTTTTCAGATGAGCGGCAGCACAACTTTCTCGGCACTACCTGGTACTACCATGCTGGCTTCGCGCCAAATCTGTGGAAGAGGTGGATGGGCTATAAGGTCGACAATGATGGTGGTGAACAAGAGGAACTTGCGGGCGAAGGCCGAATGTGCTTGCCGGCTGTGCTTCTGCATCCTGTGAAGCAGGTTGATCTCATCCAGGAGCGGGTCGAGGAGGCAGCGGATTAAGAGCATGCCCAGAGTCAGGGCAGTATATCGATCATTTGGGTAAGGCGTTTATGAGCCTTGAGTGCTCCCACTGAATCTTCACATAAGCATCATTCGGAGTATTGATGTATTACATGGCATATGGAAGCATCTGTAGACTCCTTCTTAGGTAGTCTTGCATTGTATGTATAGCACAGGGTACGCTTCTTGGTATTGTGACAACTATTTGTTATCACCCCAAGTCCTCAGCCCATCCTATCATCCCACACGCACTCGACATCGCTCCTCTCGTCTCCGCGCCACACATTACCCGGCACATTCCTCGCCGCCACAGCGGCCCTGATCTTCGTCCCCAGCTCAGGCGGTCCCGACCCAATGACTTGGGTACGGCCCTGCTCTACCGTCCCATCAATGAACAGATCCACCAATCCACTAAAGTCTGGGCGTGCGTTGTTCAAGTATGTAATGCTAAAATCCGGTACCTCGCGTGCCAGGTCCTCAATCTCGCTTTCAAAGTCACTCTCACTCGACGAAACAGGTGATAGCTTGTCGTCGAACCCGTAGTCGCTCTCCTTTTCATCCGGTCTTGGCGGACGAGGCGGACTCTTTCTTGCCGGTCTGCCAGCATCGGGCCTGGTTACGAAGATGCGGATGCGAAGGCGCTTCTTTCCACCGTTCGCAACTATGGGTACTTTGTCGTCATCGAAGTCGTCGTGTGGTTGTCCACGCACTTGGTTCAGCTGCGATTTGAGGTATGCGAGTTCCGGGCCAATCCAAGTCAGGTTCTCCAAATGGCGGACGGTCCAGACGAGTTCGATGTTGCGGACTGGTGAATTTGCAGCCAGTGCTGCCTTAACCACAGGGAGCGCATACGTCACACCTGTCCCACCGGTTACAGCGAGGATATTGGAGACATCGTTGTTAAGAATCGAACCGCCGTATGGTCCTTGGATGATGACCGGCGTTGTGTCATCACCGTGAGGATACCGGTTTGCAGCAGCCTCTGCCAGCTCGGCTAGTCTCTTGGTCTCGCCATTGCAGGCGCGAATGACATATGTGTGCGTCTGTACAGAGGAAGAAGGGTTAGGAAGGGAGGCTGGTGTGAAAGGATGAGATTGCCAGATGCTTAGCGCAGGGAAGGTGAGATAGAAATGCTGGCCACACTGCCATGGCTGTTCATGTGTAAACGTCATGCGAATGACAGTTCCCGTTGGGTCTTTTATGATCTCCATCTTCGAGGAAACTGAGTGGAAACCGAGGCCGCTGCTTCCGTCTTTGTAGCCGAAGTGTAGAAAAAAGGTCCGCACGGTGCGGGCAACAAGGTCGAACCCCATAAGAGCAAACGAGGCTATCATCCAGCACGATAGCTGTTTCCAGTGGCCCCAGCAAGCTGAAACTTGTCAGATGGTGTACGAGCGTTCTTGGAATATGGTGAAGCTTACCCCCGATATACATGATGGCCACAATGAAGTGAGACTTGCGAAAGAACTCGTAGCCTGTCCAGCGAATCACCGGCCTCAGACTGAAGACAAACAGAAAAGCAATGAAGGCTTGAGCTACGATGCCCCAGACCATATACTCTTGTTTGATCCACTCTTTGTACACTTTGGGTTGGGGCTGATATAGACGTCCCTCTATTATAGTCCAGGCAATGCAGTGGATGAGAGATTGTGCAAGAATAATCCTGCCCGTCCAGCGGTGCAGAAAATTGAAACTCTGGTATGGTATGCCGGTCAGTATGCTCAAGACAGAGTCGCGAGCACAGAGCGCAATCGTCAACGGAGTCAGAGCAAAGGCGAATGCACCAAGTCGATCGGCGAATCCACCTAGACCACTGCGGAGATTGAATAAATCCGTCCCCTTTACAGGAGTTCTCCAGCTTTTATACGTAATTCCTATTAGACTGAATGTCTATGAGCTGGTGAACAGAATACAATAGCAGCGAGGTCAACTTACGAGAACACGAGCAGGTATGTGCAAAGAACAACAAGCACAACAACTTGTAACCTTGTTGTATACCTGAAAATGCTAGAGCATTCAGGGAGCAAATTCCGCCTCAGGATGGCAGATGCTGACCGTACAAATCGATACCAAGTACTTTGCCGAGCGCCATCGTTCTTCATACTCGGGCTGAGTAGTCTTGAGAATACCGCAATTAAGAGCAGTATACCAAAAATTGCCCACATGACAAACGTGTATATCATCGATTTTTCGTGGTCTCCATATACTGAATCAAGGTACTCGCAAGACCCAGCATCACTTGTGCATGGAAGATATCGTGTGGCATAACCCCAGTAATGAACAGCAGTACCATGTCCGTCTTGGATGTGAGCTCGTGCGGCCAGCGCATTCGTGCTTGAGTTGAGGGTCATTGTAAAGAGGGGACGCAGCACGGCTGCAAAGAAAAAAATAACAAGAAGGGGATGTGGATGTCAAGAAGTTGAGAGTAGAAGCTGCGTTCACAATCAAACTTATTAGCAAAATAGAGCCACACCGAAATTACGTTGGTTCCACCAAAAAGTTGGGTCCAGTCTTGTCGAACGCTGAGGATCTGTTTACTCCGCCATTGTGTTCCTTCCTATCCAGCATCCAGCCGTATTCGTTCTAATCTGTAACATTGCGTCTCCACTCTGACAGCACCGAAGCCGTGGAAGCGCAGGGATCTTGCGGTCGAGCTACCCGGGCCGGGCAATTCGAACATGTGTTGCAACGGTGGCAGGTTTTGTGGTTGCTGCTTTTTGGATTACTGTAAAACACATGACGAAATACTGTAAAGCAAGGCCACTCTACACGGGTGAAAGACTGACGACACAAGCCGCAGTACGATAGGCAAAAGCATGTAAGCTGAGCTTTTGGCAGACGCTGCGAAAGAATTCAGAAAGACTCCTTCAATTATCAAAATCTGCGTCGCAAGGCCAAGAGGTGCGCTCTTCGCTCATACTTGGCTACAGTCATGCCAACACGGCTGGGGCTTTGCAACGCTCATAACGCTGTACGGCGTTGACGAGGATGCGAATACGATGGAAGTGCGATGTGGAGATGGGTGGAGAAGCCGAGAACATGAAACGACGACTGTGCGTCGGCATCATCCCGCCTGTTTGCAGCTGCAGTTCTTACGACGTCAATGCTGAGGACTTGAATTCTAGAGGACCATCACTAATATCGCTGCTCCTTCCCTGATGGCCACTTGCAAAGGTACTAGCCTGATTAGGGCTGATAGAGAACAGTACTGTGGTTTTCATCTAGACATGAACTCCATATGAACTCCTTCCACGTACTCAGCGGGCAACCGGCTTACACCGTCTGGATATGATGAAAAAAAAAGTCTGAGTGCACAACAGCTGCCAACTCAAAATGGCCAAATGATCTGGTCACTCGATTTGGCGGTTCCAACAGAATTTAGACCACCTCTTTTGTCTCTACGCGCTCAGTACTGACGCTGCGCCGTTTGTGTTGATCCATTTTGCCAACTTCGCCTCTTGCGATGCGTGCATCTGCCTCAACAAATTCATCAGGGCGTTGTAGCTGTATTGCGAGTCGGTTCTTATGGATGAGAACGCCGGGGCTGGTTTCGAAGAAGCGGTCAATATCCTCAAGAGTCCGGTTGGCCGTTTCGGGATATAAGAAATACGTGATCGGGATAAAGGAAAAACAGATGACAGCCCAGATGATCCAAAATCTATAACCAAGATTCTTGATACCGGGTAACGTTGCTTGGACAACCGCGTAGTTGCAGATCCCTTCGAATGTCAGCCTTTATGCTAGTTGCGAATAACTTATACCCACAATTTGTACTCATAGCCAACGAAGCGCCTTTGGTGCGCATTTCAAGTGCGTTGATCTCCGTAGGATACAACCATGGAACACCTAGAACACCCATGCCGAAACTGGCGAAGAAGACAAAAAAGAATGAGACTGCTACTATGCCAAGCTTGTACGAGTTTCCGCCAGCTTCGGTCTGACCTTGAGCTGCTGCAATAACGATCCAGCAGACTGAGCATGCTGCAGCGGAACACATCATGACCTGCACTGTGTAAGTGGAATGTCTCGAACCAGCACCTGAGATACATACCTTTCGCCTCCCATAACGCTCGATGACAAAATACGCCAAGCAAGCAAACAAGAGATAATCCAGAGACCCTGCAGCTGCTAGAATTCTTGACAAGAGTTCTGAAATACCAAGTGAGTTGATGAAGATGTAACTCATGTAATAACTGGTGACCTGAGGATTTTCAGCGTCTGTACATGCTAATGCTCAAATGACTCACGTTTATTCCAGATATCTGGTTCATAGCTTGCATCCATGCACCGAGGATCATACGCCTAAGTACCCCACTTGGCCCTTTTCCACTCAGTAATTGCCACCAAGTGTAAGTATTCATGTGCTCTCGGTCCAGGATATCCTTGATGATGTTGTATTGCGTGATCACAACCGGAGATTCGGGAGTTGCGCCATGGCCTTGCAGGGCTGCAATGACTTCCAAAGCTTCCTCGTGCCTGCCCTTGCGGATAAGTAACCTTGGTGAGTCTGGTAGAAAAGGGCACATGGCGTAGATGCAGAATGTGAAGAAAAGTTGAAATGCAAGAGGAAATCGCCACGCTATATCCCGTGGTGCGAATGAGAACCCGAGGGTCAGCCAATTCGATATGCTGAATCCAGTAATACAGTTCGCTGGTAGCTCTCGTCAGCTTTGAAATCTGTTTTTGGGAACAACAATGTTCGCTTACCCATTTGTATAATAACGAGTTTTCCTCTGCTATTCATCTTGCTCGTCTCTGCCTGCCAAACACCAGCAGTTGCTGTGTTCATGCCAGTCCCGACTCCAGCTACGATTCGTCCCACCATCATACTTGCTACAGTCCAGCTACAGGTCTGAATGATTGCTCCAATGCCGATCACGGTGGAGCCCAGCAAGATTTGGCGGGGGCGCCCAAGCATGTCGCCTGTCCAGATGGTGCTCATGGCACCAATGAAACAGCCGATGTTGTATATCGAAGTCATGACTCCTGCATCAATCGGTGTGAGCCCATGTCTGCAACACAAGGCATGGAATGAACGAACCCTGCATATTTGCGGACGGGTAACCAAATGTATGCAAGAAATTCTCATCGATGATGACATTGCCAAACACGCCCTGTCGCTGGTCAGATATGAGGACAAGAAAAGGTACGCGGTACATGCCTGATCATATCCATAGAAGCTGTTCCTTGTAAGCTCTAGCAACTGCGATTGGGTGCTTTACATGCTTACATCAAAACGGTTGAAGCTGCGATGGATATCCATACCGTGAGCCTTTCCCCAGACCCACCAAGATATTTGCGAGGCATGGCCGCTAAGAACAGGTGTATGTTGAACAATATCTCCGCTCTGATAGCGGTGGGCTCACTCAAGTCAAGAGCAGTTGATAGCTTCACAGTCTGAACAGGAAGAACACGAAGAACATTTGGGTTTGCCGAAGGTTGGGATGGCATTTATACAATACCCAGTGCGGGGCTCGCTGGAAATTATCATCTGTCAGACGGCATGATACCGAAGATACCTGGGATCCGTTGTCGTGAGCATGCAACTTCCCCAGATTCAAAGCTTGTCTCCCATTACCCCGGATATCATCATCGTGTGTTGACCCACTCGAATGATGTTTATTCGTCCATCTAAAGGCCAAGGCCTCAAGATCTACGTAACGATCCCCAAAGATGATCAAGTTGGCGAGGCAAAAGGGAAAATGATATCCAGAGAAGGCAGTGAGGATGAGGAAGCGGGTAAAACAACACTCGGCTTACTGCGTTAGGTAAGGCGGTTGCTGCTCAATTGGTGCGACGCAGAAGGTGCAGCGAGCGGGGTAAGGCGCCGACATACGAGAGAGCACCAGAGCTGATACACAGTACATCAACCGGCTCAGCATTTGATTCTGCCTCTGTGATAAAGGTATGTAGTTTCCGGGGTCCTTGATGTAGCCAAGAGCATGGACCATCGACGCTTTGGTACGTCTCTTTTGCGGCTTACTCATCCAGCTATGCAGAAATCACGTGCGTCTCTTTATCCTCACAAATGCATTTGATCGATCATCAGTGAGAGATTCAATCAAATCGAAGACGAGGGTGAGAAGGGATCATTCTGTTGATTTGCAGAAGCACAACTATGCCGAGAGCTTCTTGTGGGACCTGCTCTTGTACAAGGGATCCGTAACACACACTGAATGATATTTCGACCTCTCAAGATCACAGGTAGGATCGCAAAGAAGACTCAGGTGTTCTTCTCGTACTTTGTCTCGAGACTCCTTCACCTGAGAAACCTGGAATACGAAAGAAGATTCCTGTGTGAATCACCAGAGAATTATGCGAGCGACGAGATCATCCTTTCGATAACAAGTCCTGTATGGAACATGATACAGATGATTATGAAATTGCAAAAGGCTAAATATCTAGAATGTCTACCTGAAACAGACCAGGTAGAGTATCATCCCGCGCCACGTCTAACTATAAGCTCCCTCTCAGACCAGGTACAAGCAACCTGCAAGTAATCCGCATTACTCTCCTCACGACGGACGCCTCATCAAAGCCAGCCACCACTTCGACCGTGATCCGACCGGCCCCATGGTTCCATACACGTTCTCCGAAACAGCAGAGAGTAAAGTTGGCAGCCACTGCATGCACCTTTATCTCGCTTGCCGCCCTACATATTATCTGCAGCTTCTGAGTTTCAGTTAGTTACACAGCATGATGCAGCCTGCCGAGAAGGCAGTGGGGTGAGCAGCCTCCAGAGACTCGTCTACGCCCGCAGCTGACCATGATCCAGGTCCGCGGAGCCGAGGGATAGCATCGCATTTGTTTCGTTCTGCAACATTGAGAGGGGTCTGGCCTTCACACTTGTAGAATTGGACTGCTGCGGTGCGAGTGTCTGTGCACAATGCTATCACTTGGTTGTAGGCGAGTAGAGGCGGGGTGAGCATGGATGGACAGGAATCATCTTACAACGAAGTATGTACCGGAATTTCGGTTGAGCGGAATTGTGGTCGTAGCGGATGGGTGGGGTAGTAGGTAAGAGGTGTAGTGAAGAACGACTGGACGGGTGTCAGAACTGCCATACCCATATGCGGCTAGAAAATACGTACGCGTATACAGGTGTATCCTGCAGAGCTGCCCGTAATGTGGCTTCGGTGAACGGCCAGGAGACCGGCACGAGCTACAAGACGACATACGTGCATGGCCTGAGACATCATTACCGAACGCTTCTAACACCACAGGCGGTCTGCAAACCCCACTGCTCCGCAATTTAACCCTGAGCTGCGATTGAAATAGCATGTCATGCATCCCGGCGCATCTTCATGCAAGATATTCCCGAGATCGATGCACCCTGACGTGCAATGACTGGTTTTGCTACTCCACGCTAGGGCACAGCGTGCGTAAGGGTTGCAATGAGATATTGGACAAGCTGAATGCCTCTACACCACCAGTTCGAGGCTTCCTTGTACACAAGAATAGCTTTATTGACATACATACCTAGCCACATGCTAGCGACATTACAATTTAGGGTCACGCAGCACCAGCCTGAGCAAAACTCACGTGTGTACATCCCTTAACGGCCACCGTGTCGCTCTGGTTCGTTACACAGGCTGTCACCCCGAGGTGAGCTGCACAGGAAGGCGACACCTGCGTCACGCCTTGTCTGCCGTCATCCTCAAAAAGTACAGTTTTGGGTTACTGGCGATGTATCAGTGGCCAGAAAATGCCCTTGTGTCGCCTCGCCAACCCCCGCATCTGTCCGGCCCAGCCTTGTAGATTATGATACTCGACATGGGAGTGCTTAGGACAGTCGTGTGAACACTGCTGGCATGAGTTAAGCGAGGCCTGACACCCTCGCGCAGGTGTCTAGAGCGCGGTGGGCCGTCTGCGGTGGTGTGAGGAAGACATGTCATCGCTGCGAGATAGTGCTGCGCTTGGAGTGTTGAGGGACGGATGGTTGTCTGTGGAACGTAGGCGTACAGGCGGTATGTGCAACCTGTCTAGCATATTGCGACGAGATTGCACACATGATATTACGTAGGGCGTTTCCTCGGTCGAAAATATCATGAATGCCAATAGTTCAAATATGATTATACACGGTCAGGGACGAAATTGATGTTCCAAATGATAGATTGTGGCTGTATGGCGTGTTGTCTCTCAACCGAAGACACCAAGTGCATCGCACCTGTATACCTGAGCTACACAAGGCCACTTGCCCCACTCGTTGAATCCGCGGCTAGACTCCGCCCCATGTCCGTCCCCGGAGATTTATACATTGAAACATTTGAAAGGAGCAAAATGCTCGTTAGGGTATTGGCACAAGCGCCATAGAACCCACAACTGCGCTTGCCACCATCGATTCTAGGAATGATGGGGTATAGCCGTCGACAAGAGAGCTGTCTCTTGAAAATTGTAGAACAAATAGAAGATCAGAAAACACGGCTGAAGAGCCTCGCTGCGTGTGACATGCCGTGATACGCTTTTATGAGAGGGCTGACTGCCTCCGGCCCCGCTCCAACTCCGCAAAGGACCCAGTGAAGGGTTACACAGATACCAGCCATTGTACTGTGAGGAAGTTTGCCTCTCTAAATTCATTAATAGACAAAGGAAATTCGTGATAAGGATCGATCGTGACCGAACAAGCTCGGTCGTGACATGGTCATACAGGTCGTACATCATTAAGCCCTAGCAGTAGATATGCTGCTCGAATTGGTGGGTTGTAATCGCACAGGGATATAAACATAGTGGTTGCGACTGCGGGGTCTAGTGGCCTCGAACACCAGCCGAGGAGCGGCCGAGTAGGGAACCGGGGAGCAGGTCGCTGAGGAATTTGAAAAACGCACGCTTGCGGGAAGGCGTCTTCAGCATCATCGGTGACGCTATCTGAACCATTGGACCAACAACATCCTCGTCCCCGAGCTTGGGGAACTTGCCTTCGCTCTTGGGATCATTGAGCGTGGGCATCTTGCTAAGAGGAGCTGGTTCTGCGGGAGACAGAGGCACCACCGGAGAAAGCTCGCCTTGAGCCGCAGCATGAGAGGTGGCGACTTCATGGTGTCTCTTCCATTCGGCGTCGATCTCCGCCCACTTCTGCTCAGTGAGCGTGTAGTGCTTGGAGGTCACACCGTAGTGTTCTGCGGTCCGTACCTGATGCTTTGCATAGTTGCAGCGCGCTAGCTCCCAATCGGCGAAAAGCTGGCGTAAGGATGTGGCGTCACAACGTTCTGGAATATACGGTTCCGGCTGAATGGTAAAGTTCGCATGGCCGAGAAGATTGGTCCATTTGTCATCAGGGTCTGCCAACATCATGGGTGGAATGTCGGCAGAAGAGACAGAATATCCAGGACGCGAGGTCCTGATAGACGTCATTGACGGTTTCGCCGATAGAGTAGGGGTAGGGTAAGCGCGCACTGGCGGAGTACCGAGGGGCGTCGCGACACAGGATTGCGAGGCAGTGGCGATGGTGGGCGACTGAAGGGGCGACGATGTAGGTAAATCATCCCGGCACATCAACAGAGGAGGCAGAAGTGGCGTGGTCGCATAGCGTTCGGCATCGACCTGCTTAGGATCAATGGTCATGTCGATAGCGTGAGCTTTCGCAACATCAATGTCCAGGGGCGATGTGCCTTCACCAAGATGTTCCACGCTGTGGGTTGGGGTAGGGACCTGAGAGTACTGCTGAGAGACGTCGAAAGACTGGACATGGCGAATTGAGCTGGTGATCGAGGAGGATCGAGTGGACGGCACGCGAGAGGGTGTCTCGCTCCTCGAAAGTCGGGTGAAGCTCGACGATGCCCTCTTGCGCTCTTTGACCTTTCGCGAGAGAGAAGGGAAGCGACGTTCGATCTTGTTGGTGATGCTGTTGGCCGATGATTCCAAGGAACGTCGACGCTTGGCCATGCGAATCTCTGCATCCACGGACCGGAAATACTCGTCCTCGAATTCGTAGGCTCTGGCAATCTCACAATTGGTCTCGTGGCCGCTTCCGGTCTCACCTAGGCACGCATGAGTTTTGGCGACGGCATCAAAGTCTTCAAGTGACCTACAGGAACAGCGATGGAGATCTTCAGGGCCATAGTGATATTCTTGCTCCACTGGTTCCTCGGTTAATTTCGGAAGCTTGCCAGACGCGTTGGGAGCATCGATGATGTCGTGAGTTGGTGGGCTGGACGACAGCGAAGAAGCTGAACTGGGGAAGCGAAAATGGCCCCGGGTGTATAGACTTGGCGTGGGCGGCGTGGAACATTCAGAAGCCGAGTAGAAACCGGAGTCAGCACATGAGTAGACAGAGGAAGTTGATTCGGCAGGCATGTCGAGCGAGCCTTTGGATGATTTGCGCGCAGCAACAAGTTTGGGTAGCATCAGTGGTTTGAGGTCGTGCATGTCGATGTTTGGCTGCCGAAGCGTGACGTGAGTGTGGACGATGACAGGTGCTGGGATCCCATCACCAACTTAAGGGAAAACGTCGCGCCGTACGGCTGGCAGTCAATTGCGCACTTTGGATCAAAGGGCGGTCGCGGGCTATTTGGAAGAAAGGCTTGAAAGGTGCCACGAAGCAGGACCACGTAAGTAGCTTTGGACTGTTTATCCTGCAAAAGAGACCTAGGACAGTCAGCACCGACCGGCTGGCGCACCCAATGCGGAAGGCACGTGAGGCCGGATGGCGAGCAAGATGGGCTACTCACGAATGAGGTTGCAGGCGGTGGTGATCCAAGAGTCCAGCGCACAGGTGATTTGAGAGAGAGACAGCACAGCGATAACACGAGTGCAGGTTGGCAAGGAGCGACGACTGACGTGGGCAAGCAGGACAGCGACCAAAGTCGGGGGATGGGGCACGATTTGTGTGTGGGCAGCGGCGCACGGCGGTAGCTTCTTCCCACGGGCACTGCACGCCAAGTCCTCACCAGAAAGCAGCACCCTCGACCGCAGCTATTCCCGTCTGTGTCTAGCCAGCTGGCGGCACATTCACTCTGCGTCCCCGGTTTCGTGCGGGCCGTCATGAGTCGCCTCGCCGGTACACAACACAAACGATGCCCTGCCACCGCCCTGCGCAAGCCGCCGCCAGGGCTCCCTCGCAAACGTTACGCATCGACGCCGGCGGCTTTGTGCTTGCTCGCAGGCTCAGCATTTGCGCCGGCGATTTGGGCGTCAACAGGATCGTCACGCACTTGTTGCTGTAGCAGCGCACTTGACGTCCTGCTCCCCACCTGCTCTGGTCTGGACATTCTTAGAAGAGTTTTCAACTTGCGGAATCTACTCGAAGCCTGCCGTTGGTGGAGGCGTTGAGAATACCCCGGTCCCACGCGAACTCTTGACATCTGCTGTTGACGAATCCACAAAAAAGCTTTTGCGGGTGGATAAGCCATGCAGGAACAACGGTTCCCACAGCGCAGTCATTGCAATTTCTATTTTCACATTTGACCGACCCTTTGCATGTGAGTGTGTGAGTGTGTGTGTATGTGTGTATGTGTGTGTGGGCTTGTGCCGTGTCGTGCTGCGCTTTGCCAGCCTGAGATGATTTGTTTGTGTTACCAGCGCTGTGGTGTTTGACAGTTCTCCCATGTGCGTGCAACCATGGCTCACTTGACAGACTACGAGGGCAGTGCAAGGATGGGCAGTGGTTCAACAGGTACCGGCGGTTGTATTCCTTTCCCTGACTGGAGCGCTTTCTGCTCGCCCTTGTCCGCGTTGGCGGCAATGACATCGACAGGCTCTCGATAGCTGCAGACACCGGTTTCGCTCCCGTCGTTCTCCCGTTGGGTCGAGATACCCTGGTGCTTTGTATCGCGGAGGCACCAAAACCGCTGAAAACAGACAAGACGTGTCGCTGCCAGAACATCAAAACCATTCAAGATTGAGCTCTGCCAACCTTCCAGCTTTTTGCAGCAAGTTTTCGCACCTGACCCCTGTCACGCTGGCAATCTCGTCTCACAGCAAACCTGGTGACATCGCGCGGATGTACCTTGGGAGGCTGGGAGAAGATTCTCAACCAGCAAAAAAGCCAGCTGTGTCTAGACAAATCGGAAGGATTTATTGGAACGCTAGTGAATGGCTGACATCTGATTGGTAGTACTTCCTTACCGCGCTTACTGACCCAAGTCTGGCGTTGTTCTTCACAGCCTCTATTGATGCAAGCCTCACTGACCTCAGCGGCCAACGCATCGCTTGGGGAAACGTTTGGGCTTTTCCTTTTTCTCTCCTTACAAGCGGGTTCCTGCGACGGCTCCCACACCTCTTCGTAAAGGTTGCAACAAGTTTCAAACTGGCACTGCAGTCAGTAGGTCCGATGCGTTATGGCAAAGCGAAATCCCTAGAGAAAAAAACCCTGCAATGCCCAGAGCCGCGCATCACCAAAGCTTTTGATCTTGGGCGACGCCATGCCATATGAGGACACTAGTGCGCATTTCAGACTCGGTAACAGGTGCTTGGGAACAGTGGGCTGAACGCCCGCACCAAGCTCGACCTCAGATCATGACGACAAAAAGCTCGCCGTGTCGGACCGGTCTTGAGTCGGCCGTTGTCCGGTGCTTCCGCAGCACTCCAACGGACTTTGTTCCTGGCTTACCTGAAGCAAGCGACCGCGGCACGGCAACTGCCTGCACCAACATGCAAAGACGGGCGGGAGAACACCGTTTGCCCAGTTCTACAACGCTCGACTTGCATGAGTCCATCCGGTGAGCATGTGCTCGCCCGCACCGCCTGTTCACAAACATAAAGAGCCGATCAGATGATGAGAAGACAGCTACTTGATGACTCCACAGCCTCGTATACTTGTGCAATCGACCGGTCAATATCAATGCGAGCTGCCAGTGACGACAACGACGGATGAGGGCTTCCGACCGTGGAACAGACGGCTTTTTGCGTCTGGCGGTCTCGAACATGCAACGTGGGCCTCTCTGACTTAGCTCTCGCCGATCTTTCTGCGAAGGTTGATTGCCCGAAAAGTCTCAATTCCGCTTTGCTATCGATACCGGCAATGACGCCGGACGATCGTGCTCCGACTTTTTTCTGACTATTCGTGCACTGGTATATCACGACTGAGCTCCTAGTCATTGGTCTAATCAAGCCATATTCACGATAATGTGTACCGTGTGGAGCTGCGTATGTCTGACTACAAACTTTGTTTCATGATGAATATGTATCTCAGCTTAAGTTGCATACTCATTGCATTGCGTGTACCGCGGTTGTCAAGCGTGCATGCCATGTGGTGTTGCTGACTCTACCCGAGACCATTTAGTACCAGGATTCCACTAAAGTAAAGCTACGGGTGTAGCTCGCTTACATTGGCCTTGCGATATCGTTTGCAGCGACGCAATACCCTGCAGATTTCGTAACCAATTGGCAAAGTCCATTGCTGAAATTACATCCGATGCAGCGAGTCGTCGTCAGCATTTGCGCAGTATTTGTTTGTGACATCAGGACTATCCCGGCGCCAGCGTGGAGCTTCTCTCCACTCATACCCAATACTTACTCCATAACTCCTTTAGAGCATCCGAGCCTGCAAACTGCATTTCGTTAGTACTAAGCAAATATGGTTGCGTCTATCGAATCAACATGGCGGATTTGGGGCGCGCCAGTGCAGCTATTACCTCGAAGTCTACCTTCACGATTTCTCTAAATCCTTCCTCCAGCTTAGGCGCACGGTATCTCGAGGCGAAGCTTGTAAATGCAAGTCTCGGCAAGATTGTCCTGTTCTCAGGATTGGTCTGAGAGCCGTTAGTCAACAAAATCAGTACCGATCGATTCTTCTCCGCGACGCCGTTGACGCTAGCTGGCGTTCTGTCGCGTGCTAGGGTAACTTCAATAGGCAGGCAGAGCAAACCGCCCTCTGGGCTAGCAGTCTAGGTTGAGAGACTTACTTCCGAACCAAGATTCAAGGCGCGAAACGTATCGTTGTGTTCGCACAATTTAGCCGATGCAGTGAAGAGTACGCAGCGAATAGGTATAGACCGTGTCTTCGCCAGTTGCACCCATATGGCGCGGACGTCTTGATCGGCATTGGTGTTATCTGCAAGCCATTAGTACAAATATACGAATCAATATGCAGAGCAACGTCGAGAACGCGGGGTGCCGAAGCAACGTACCAACTACTACACTGGTTCCTTCTTCGATGTATGCAGTGGCTGCTTTCACGCATTTCTCGCGCTGTTTCAAGATGTTACTCAACTGCTGAGAGGTGGTACAGCAGCACGTGCCGCTATGCATATAAATCGTAGCTAAGCACTTACTGTCTTGAGGATGTCTTGGTTCACACGAGCATAACCTAGTGGCTGTAGATGCTTCCGGTAGAACGACGATTTACCAGCGCCCGGACTGCCGACTAAAAGAACGATGTCCAGGACGTCAGTCTTCGTAATGACAGGATCTGCTTCAAGTCAGTGCCTGGACTTCTTTCCTGGCCGCACTATTTCCCGTGTGGCTGTCGATCTTCTGACGTACTCGCAGATGTTGAACTTCCAGCCAAGCTGCTTGTGTAGGTGGTTGGGTCGAAGCCCCTTACGTATGGCTGAGGGGATTGTTGCAGGAAGAACTCCTCTGGCGTGTGAAACGTCAAGCCGACATTGGCTGCGAAGTCCCTGCTCTAGCTTTAGTACAATGCAACCTCTGTCTACCATGCATGACTCTGGAAGCCACAGCATACCTGTCGACGCATGAGTGGTCTTTGGTCGATATGCCAGCCACTGCCTCGCGGCCTCCAGCGTCCCCAACAAAGAAGGAGTTCTCCAGGTCAACGCGATCTACCTCGTCCAGATCATGATCTTCCAGCATTTCCGCCCACATTCCCACTCGCGGCTTGCGGTATTCATCACGGCCTGTAGCTGCATATACAGTGACAGGTAGATCCAGCTGGCTAAGCACTGCTGAGACTTTGCCTTTGAAGTCCGCCAATCGCTTCTGGTCAGATTTGATGGTTTTCGGATCTGGCTTAAGACTAATGCCACCTTGGTTGCTCACAACCGCAAGAAGATATCTACCAAAATGGCCCGGTCAGTGAATAGATTCATGACGCGCAGTCACTTAGTATGGTAACAGACCCTTCTCCATGGAGCTGCTTGAGCTTTCCCGGTACGCTGCTATGCCACCACTTCCAATCGCTAGCATCGCGGCCAAATTTCTTCCCAGATGCAGGCGTTATCAAAGTTGAATCCTACAATACTTTTGTCAGCGCAGTGGTGGAGGAACAGATGCAAAATTGAGGCATACGAAGTCAAATGCTGCCACTCTCAACTTGGGTTTGGAGGCTGATTGAGCAGCTGCTTGAATACTGTATCGCCCCACAAGAAGACTGTTTCTCACGGTCCGCCATAGCATCTTCTCTGGCTCTTTCTTTGATGTAGGCGTGAAGAAGCTGGTAACAGCTTTATCTGAGTCATGTGTCAATCAAACTGCGTAAGAGTAGCGCTGCAGCTTACTTGTCGTATGCGACTGCTGCCGCCGCTTTGCAGGAGGTGGGGAAACTTCCTTTTCAGAAGCACCTGCTCGTTTTCGAGTATTGTGAACCCCATTCATGCCAGTCAGCGCTTTCGTCGATATTCGTTGTGCTTTGCGGGTTGTGCCAGTTGAGATGATGCTGTTAAGAGATGGTCAAACGTTGTTTAGGCAGACGACACGAAACGCGAGGAACGCCGTCGCGCTAGCACGTGGTTTCTCAAAGATGCGCTGACGCTGAGCAATCACTCCACATACGTGTCGCATAGGTGTAATGGTATATGATTTTGATTCAAGAATCTTCTAAATTTCGTAGCGCACTACATGCAATATCGCCAGAAAAGACATGACCCCGCACATAAGCAGGCGTACTTGTGATAGGAGATGTCGGATGGGTTCCGGCACCACAGTAGAGCCTCCTGTACTCAGTCACACTTCAATGGTATCATCTGGAATAATCGCTGTTGCTCTCAAGACGCGTGCAGCTTTCTGCAGTGGTCTGCAGCTTTGGAATTATCCACAGAAGAAGCCACATTCCTTGTGAAGGCGAGGAATCTGGTGTTGACGTTGTGCACAGTGTGCATTTATGATGGTAGCACATGCAAAGAGCACATAAATGGAAGACCTTAGAGATGTGTGTGGCTCCACCTGACCCATACTTTGATGGCCTGTTTCGACGGCTGTATTAGAGCCTAGTAGGTCTACGGGGCTTTCATGCGTGGTTTCTGATGGGAGAGACGTTTAGAGTCCCCGAGGCTTTTTGACAACGCCTTGCGTTTTGTATTTCACTCGCGTGTCCATGGCTAGACGATCGGGTAACGACAACTCTACACAGCCCCTCATTGATGTCTGAAACGCCTTGAGCTCATTGACGCCAGATTCCAACACAGACGCTTCTTTGAAGTCCTGCACACGGACTTTTGCTTCGAGTATGTAAGTTCCACTCTGATCCAGCAATTCTAGTACTTCGAAAGCCGGAGGTACAGCCTTTGGTTCTGTCTGCAAGTTTCGAACGCCAGGCTCATGAAGGACGCGATGAAGGAAGATCACAACGTTGCCTTTGACGAAATGATGTCCTTCTACATAGTACTCAGTGACGAAGCTGCACGCTGATTAGATGTGATCAAAATGCGCAACAGGGGGCTTACCGGTTAGGCCCAGAAGCGATCATGAAGGTGTGCGGATTTCCGCCGATTATATCTGTGCTATTGGTGAAGCGGATGGATACGCCTCTGTCGCCCGTATCTGGTATATCTTCGAACAAAGCAGACCATTTTGGCTCCTCTCCACCCTCAAAGTTGACATGTGCAGACAGAGCATCGTTGGCTTCACTGGCAGCTTTTCCAAAGTCTTCTTCAGAAAGCTTCTGCACCAGGTGAGTATAATAGAGCTGGGTTGGTGTGGTGGCCTGCTGCTTCTGCTTTAGAGCAACGGCCTGGGTTCCACCGCGCCGCAGATGAGAGCCTGGCTCTTCGGGCTCGCGCTGAGGTTTGTAGATGACACGGCGCTGTAGGGTTCGTCGCGGCTGCATAGCAGCGAACCCCGCAAGGATCTTCAGAACCTGATCATGGCGTGCAGCCGACACTTGACCGTAGAGGAGCAACTCGTGCATGGAGAGTGGTTAGGTAACGTTAGGAGGAACAGGGAAGGAAGAGCCGCACGCGGGCGCGAGACAATCGATATGCAATTCCCGTTGTAAATCGCGGGGACGATAAGGGACAGGGTTTTGTGATTGGCGGGGAGAGACGCGCTTGCAAAGGTGCAGTGAAAATGGCAGCTCGGCTGCATGGAGCTATGGCCTGGATCACCACAAATGGCAAGCAAACGCGACTCCAGCGTGAGGAATGTGGAGCTCTCCGCAGGGCGGATGTCCGCTTTGCGCAGTGCCGTGCAAATTCGCTTAGCAATGTGTGTGAGCACGACAGCAATTGTCAGTCGATTGTGAGGCCATCTTGCTCCGGGCGTAGTTGCGCGTGGAGAGGGCCGGAAAGTGGGAGAAATGGCGTCTTCGGCGTTTAGCGCCATGCTGCCGACGCCGCGAACGTGGGCAATATTTATGCTTCATCGTCACACCCGGCTCCCCTCCATCACCAACACTGCCTACGCTGCCTTCGCTCTCTCATACAGCCCTTCACCATTACCTCGCGTGCTTCGGCCAACTAGTACCACCTTGTAATCACTGCCTGTTTGACACCGACGCGCCGACCTCGGCTCGCATAACCTCACGTCCATCCACCCACCCTTCCATCCCATCCATCCCACAATGAACGCAACCAAGATCCTCCAGGCTGGCCGTCAGCCCATGATTCGCTTCCTCGGCAAGCGCACAACGCCGTCCCGTACGTCAGCGCCGCGAAGAGCATCTGAATATATGGCTGACACGCTGTCACAGACGTAGACCACACTCCCCAAGCCCACCCGGCCTCCCCCACGCACTCGCTGCCTGAGTCTTTCGCCAGCTACCGCCAGAAGGCGCAGCAGCACGGCCCTCTGAACCAGTCCAGAGACTACTCCAGCGGTGTCGGGAGCACTCCCGGCTCTGCCCTCGGCCCTGTTGAGGCGGGCAAGGGTTTCTACTTTGACCGTTCCGAGCTTCCCGCACGCTTCCAGCGAATGACCTGGTCTCAGGCTGAGATTGACGCCATTGAGTCTGGCGGTGCCAGCATGTTTGCATAGATGAAGCAGTATTGTGAGCGATAAGACACGCAATGACGTGTCAGCAGCATTGTACATTGTACATACGTCACACATCAGGACATGGACGACGATCACGGAAGCAAATGTGCGTTTCAGCGCGGCCTGGCTTAGCCAGTCAACTTGTTGAACACAAAAGCGTTTTACTGCAATCGTCTGCGCATTATACCCTTCAAGGACCGTAGTTGAGACGAGGAAAGAGGAGGGAGAGAGATTCGAGGTGGGACTTGGGGAGCGTTCCTGGCAAAATTGCGAATGGGTTTGTCGCATTCAACCTTGTGTCCGAACTATTCAACATCATGAGATACAGAGATAATTCTTCCATACAAGTCTTCACGTGCTGCCGCGTGAACACATGCCTTATTTGCAACCGCCTGTTCAACAAGCTCGTGTTAGACCGCAACATCAGTTGCACATGCCATGACGATGGATCTATCACAACACCACAATACAATCACTTGCCCCGCCCTGACATGGCATCGCCAGCAACGTCGCGCAAAAGTAGTGTCGGACAATCGCGTCCGCAGCATCTCCAGTTCTCCGTTCTCCACTCCCCCGGCAACCCCACGTGCTCGGCAGATGCCGCCACCACGGGCACTTTCAATTCTCACCAGTCAACACCATTTCACATGCGCTCACCTCGGCTCTGCTGATACGAACACGAGTCCGCTGCATCGAGACCTTTCTGACATCTACGCTTGTGATGCAGCAACGAATGCCGGAAAAAATTGTCTTGCAAGTCTGAAAGGCGGAGCGAGACTTGAATTGCCGCGTTAGGCAGGTGCGGTGAGAGTGCGAACAAGGTGAGAAATGGGTAGTAGTGTATTCTGGTACCAATGTTGGGCTTAACGCGTAATGTTCGAGAACAATCGATCATCGACCGCGAGGCGGACTATTGGAGGCGAACAAAAGTCGCTTGTTGACGGCGCTGTTTCGCCTGTTGGGAGATCAACCGACAGGTGAGCTTTAATGGATGCTTACTGTGCTTTACCATGGATCAAATGTAGGATCTTGTGGTAAGAGGTCTGCAAAAAGAAAATGTACAGCAGAGTGCTGCTTTTTGCAGTTCAACTACAATTATATCACGTCATCAGCCCGTACCTACGACAAGTGCAGTGCATGAGGCTTGAGATCTCCCTTGATACGATTTGGTTGGTAGCCTTCCATGCCGCTGTCGGGGCTGGTTTCCTGCACACTCTACTCGCCACCGCATATCGGTACTTGCAGTAACATGCACGTCTCCAATCCTCTACATGTGTCCACTGCAATCACACGATGAGAATTTGCGTCCTCATTCTTGTGTGTCTTCTAAGGTGTTGATATTGGGTGAAGGTTATCATGTTTTGCTGGTCACAGAATGATCGGCAAACTGTGGTACAGGCCTCGCAACAGCCATCTCTGTTGTAGAACAATTAAACCCAAAGGTACTTTGGCCTGACATCAATTGCCAGCAGTATGCATGGTTGACATGTGGATTGGGGCACCAAGAGCCAAAGACTGTATACTCATAAAATTCAATTCATGTCATATGCCTTAAAATTGTTTCCAGCGCGATCATACACAGGCAATCTAAGAAGTGCGCTCGCGTCTTCCAAGATACAGCGAGATTTATAGATATAAGTCGCAGGCACTTGTCGGTCTCAAGCTATGAAGTCGATCTTCGGCGGTCATAGCGACAGCAACACATGTGTGATATTTCGCTATGAAACTTGGAAGTACGATTGGTCTGACTCCAAACACCCACGACGAGCTTCAAGCCAGAAACTCCGGAGTCCTTGACGCAATAAGACAGCAGTCGTTGCTAGTGAGCGCTGACATCCCGTTCAAGAATATACCTTGCCTATATCTATGCAGGGATGGCTTACATCTGGCGTCAGCTTTCCGAGTTTACAGCGAACGAAGTCCTGTATCACATCATACAAGCAGCCCAAGTCGTCGCATACTCCGCTTCGATATGAAAGCTTTCAGTCATGAAGCCTGGACACGCAGGAGTAATATAGCAGCAAAGCGGAGCAGACTCATGTCAAATCAAGTATCGTATCTGGCGCGATATCATTGACCAAAGCGCCAATATAACGTGGCGTTCACGTCCGCGCTCACAGGACCCAATCCTTTCAAGGCTTTGCGTGCGCAAGATCAAAGCCATTTCGTAAAACGTCAAATGACAACCACAAACACTGCGCGCACAGCCTCTTGCCGCTCCACTCACGGCCGAACCCAATAACCCAAACTATTACAGGATACGACACTCGGAACACTCGAGTTGAAACAAACAGAAGATCCATTGTAAAGACACGAGAGTCAGGGGCCCCGCCCAGTGTTCGACAGGTGAAACGGCAAACCCAAAAAGGGTCTTTGTTGACAAAATCCTCAAAGTCTGTTTCGAAACTGTAAGACTAGCAACAAAGTAAGCACAAAGACCCAAGCTGCATGGAACCATACTACTGAGCCACAGGGGTAAAGGAGATCTGAATGCTGGTTCTGCAATTCGACTCGATGATTTTCTTTCAGCTCAGTAGTCAGCTGCGTAATGCATGACGTGATAAGCTCGAATCAGCGTCTGGGGGAAAAGACCGGAAGTCGGCGCCCTGACAACCAGCGCTTGGACGATATACCAGGTGCATGGGTGTTGCGTTGCGGCTGGACTTGTTCAGGAATGTGGAGCATCGGTACGTGCGAGCACTGCCACAAAGCTGGAAGTGAATACGACGATCGCAATTGTTTGTATGCGAAAATAGCTGTGATTGTACCTGTTGAGGTAAACACGACTCATATCATGGATGAACAGGGGGAGAAACATAGTTTTTGAAATGAATTGTATTTTGCATAGGTTGAACGATTGCTGCTTGAGTCTCAGGATCTCAACGTCCATGTACGTGGGTATCCAGTCCATACACCAACCATAGATAATTGTGTGTACACGAAAAGAAGTAAAGTATGTCAAAGAGAGACAAGAATATGTGAAAAGAACAAACAGCCTCTTAACGACCAACGACCCCTCATATACAACATGAGATGAATGCGGTAGAAGCGTTATTCCGAGCGAACCAAACCTGAACCTCAAACGGTTGTTTTTCCTTGACTCCGGATGATTGATCCGCTTAGTGCAAAACATAGAAAGGCATATCGTAACGTGTCGTGCAAAGCGCTGACCAGCCTGCGCTAGCGAAATCTTGGGTATATTGATTGGCGTGTAGTCTTGCTACACTTCAGCTAGCTGTGCTAAAGGCTGGCGGAGGAGAGATGGAGGAGTGGGCGCTTAGTTGACCATCGACCAGCTGCCCTGGACACGGGTATACTCGGTCATGCCGATGGCTGCCCAGGCAGCGTCAGAGAGGTCGATGTCGTGGCCCTTGCAGCCAGGGCACATGTCCATGACGGTGGCCTCTGCAGACTTGCCGTTGTACTCAATCTTGATCTTCTGGCCGCACCACTTGTTTGTGGAAGCGCCGGTCATGGTATCGTAGGTCGATACTCCCCAGGCATCCTTAGAAAGAGCGACGACCATGTCGGTGGGGTAGATAGGCTTGCCGCAAGCACCGAGAGCGCCGTTGAGAGGGTTGATGGTCAAATCGACGTCGTTGAAGGTCTGGCCAGTGCTGGAGCCGGAAGAGCCGGAAGAACCGTAAGAGGGGGCGGACTGGGCAGGAGCTGCAGCAGCGGTGGTAGTAGTGGCAGGCGCAGCGGAGGTAGCAGGAGCAGGAGCAGGAGTGTAGGCAGCCTCAGTAGTGGTGGTTGGCGCAGCTGGGGCAGGCGCGGCCGAGGTCTCAACGACAGGCTCGGGAGCAGGCGCAGCAGAGGAGACCTCGACCTTGGGGGGAGCGGGGGCGGCAGAGGTCTGCGCAGGAGGAGTGTAGACGCTTGAAGGCTCCTCGACGGGGGCAGGAGCTGGGGCCGGGGTGTAGGCGGGAGTAGAGGTAGCAGCGGGGGTTGTCTCGGCCACGGCGGAGGGCTGCTCGTAGAAGTAGCCGCCGGCAGTGGTGGTGGCCTCAGCGACAGGGACGTCGTCATCCCAAACGGTGGTGTAGACGATGACTGTCTCGATGGCAACCTCAGTCTTGGTGACCAAGTCGCGCTTGAAGGGGAAAGCAGCGGCCATAGAGCCGAAAAGGACAGAAGCGAGAACCTGAGAGGACTTCATGTTTGCGGTGGGAGTTTTGCTGGTTAAGCGTGTGTTGCTGGGTAGCAGTTGGTGGTAGAGAGAGTCTGTGGGTGAACCGACTAGCAGTTCGGTGTGTAGAGACTGGTGGGTGTCGTAAAGACTGACAGAGATGCTGGATCTCCGAAGGAATGTGGGGGGGGGAAAGAAAGTGAACAAGTGCTAGACCTCAAGCCTGTAGAGAGTGGACAGCGCAGGAGGGAGCGACGGGTTATAAAGAGTGCGTGGAGAGAGTGTTGGGTGGTGGAGAAAGAAAGAAAGAGCTACTCGTACAGCGGCGCAAAGCAACTTGTGGACCGCCTAGTGCGTCCGATCTGGGCTTCCGACCGGGCCCCTGGTCACCTCGCATCCTCCGCTTGCGTTGACGCACGCTTGTACCCGGGCGGCCTAGCGCCCATATCGTAACGTGGCCGCGCACCCTCGGCCCGGCTGCCTTTGGGAGAACGGCGCTGGCGCTGGTGCTGGTGCTGGTGCTGCCTTGGTCTCAACAAGAGCGTGGCGCCGTCATCCACCGCCGCGCTCGAGACTCTCTGCGTACCCCTGCTGCTTTACGGCATTGCACCGCCCTTCCCTTGGGCACCTGTCAAAGACAAAGAGCCCTGCAACTCTTTGACCGAGTACCATTGTGTACGACACCGAGGACTGCGCGCCCACACAGGCTGGGCTGCTTCTTACTATAGAGCGCGGGCGGGTACGGGTAGCACTCGAGCGCAAAGAGGTGCTCAAGCCCCCCTCTGCATGAGGTCAAGCTCTCAGGTACGATGCAAGCTGACCTGTCTCACACTTCCGCAAGGGGCAGCCTCCCGGCCGCGCGACCGACGAATCGCTGCACCGCGCTGTACTGATCGTCAGGAACGCTCCATTTTGCCTGCTGCCCTGCCGGGGCATGGCTGTGAGCTGGACGAAACGCGCCACGGAACAAGCCAGAAACAGCAAGTCTGCGCCTCATGCTGCATCAGGCCAGGCACAGCTGCCAATTCTCACCATTGTTCTACCGCGAAACACGTGGACATGGCCGAGTCGCTCCATGCGTGAGAGTGAGAGTGAGGGTGAGGGTGAGGTTGGGAGCGCGGGTGTGGGTGCGGGTGAGCACTGCCGCAGGCCAAGGGCAGCGCAGCGTGAAAGCTGGTCCGCCACTCAGACGGCGTGGAGCCGTGGGCCTACAAAATCTGCTTCGCCAGACACGCCCAATTGGTCCTCCCATCGCTCCACTGCTGACAGCGACTGCCAAAACCTGCTGTGCACCGGTTGGCCGCGTAGCATAGCGTCTGTAGGGCATCGACATGAGCGTCAATGTGACATACTGTGCCCGCCTGTCGCACAGCGACTCGTTCGCTTGTCCATTCAACCCACATGTCCCGTAACCCCACA
Source organism: Curvularia kusanoi (assembly GCA_011058905.1). Classification (NCBI taxonomy): domain Eukaryota; kingdom Fungi; phylum Ascomycota; class Dothideomycetes; order Pleosporales; family Pleosporaceae; genus Curvularia; species Curvularia kusanoi. The sequence goes on from SWKU01000023.1 coordinate 123,727, forward strand.
GCTTTCTGGACTCTCTTCATCGCATCACCAAAACTCGCTCTCATGCGCGAGAGATTATATGTGGGCCTGCTGCACCTTGGCCCGTTTCCTACTGGGCAACGGCTGCTTTCCGCACGGCAGCCATGCTCAGAGTTTGCGCTCGCTGCCAGCCTGCCTATCCACGTATCGATACCGATAGCTACCCATCTCCACACCCGGCCTGTTGGGCCTATCGTGGCTGCAGTTGAGCATTCTGCTGTTGTTCTGGGCAAAGACAGAGATTTTCTTTGTTGCGTAGTTGTGCATGCTTGGTGCCTCTACGTGTCTCGAGGCCGCGCACTTCCTCACTGCAAAGCTAGAATACTGCGCCGCCGTCTAAGGCAGCACGCCAACATGACTGTACTTACAGCAGCATGAATCTAATGTGTATAGGCGGGGTATCGCCAACCATAGAGACGCTTGGCCACTGCATGTCTGTGAACGGCGAAAAGAGCAAGCTCGTGGAACGCCTTCTAGATGTTCAATCGCCGGACTTGACCTGTCCCATGGGTCTGTAATGGCAGCGGCACATCCTTCTGCCAGTCACCTTGCATTCCACTTCCAACCTCTCCGAGACTGCCGAGCCTACTGACGGGAATTTGTCGCTTCTTGCAATACACGCGTAGGAAATCTGTCAAACTGATTGCCTCGCCACACACATTTCGGCCCGTGTGGTGGTCGAGATGTCGACTATCGACACGTGGTGATGGCTTTGAAAGACGTCACCTTATCTAAGCCATTCGGTCTGCAGGTTCCATCGCACAATTAGCTGGTAGCACACAGTGACTGTGAGGCCATGTGAGGTTTGACGCAGATGGGATCTGCCACCAGCATGTGGCTCCTGTGTCGATCATGGCCAGATTACCGTGCCCCGAGATCCCTAACATCTTTAACGTCCGAAGCGAGTCACTCCGAGCGTGCACACAACGTCGTAGTCTACTTCAGATATCTTACCTGCATACGACACGCCTGTGACGGTCACACATTGTGGGATGGTATGGGACCCAATCATCGGGTGTAGTAGAGCAAATTTGGCAGTATTGACAAGGCTCAATGATTAGAAACATCACCACTTAGCTGTCCCATCAAGGCACCAATTTATAGTCTGTGCCAGCGCACCCAATTGTGGAGCTCATGCGAGACTTGCTGTTCGCCTACCACGATAATTTGGTCTATGTGCCTCGTAAAGCTGACCATTGGGGGGCGCGTGTAGTGATCTCGTGTGAAGTACAATATATTCGTGCCACTCTTCATTAGTATCGGTACTTATGCATGTTTCTCGTTGCCTCGTCTAATTTTTAAGCAGATTCGTAAGATCAGCAGACGGCGGTACAGGCGCGCGAAGACAGGGTGCGACCAGTCTTGTCCATGTTCATCTTGTAATTATCTAAAAATGTTGCCTGCGTTCCTGTGTTCTGGTCCAGCCTTCAAACCTTGTCTTCTACAGGGACACGCACTAACGAGCGACCATCTAGCCTTTTGGCATCCAGCAGTGTCCGAGGTGTATCCAAGGCAGCTGCAAGATGATGGTGAATACTGCGCCTTCAGTATTCACGACCAGACCAGCAGTGTAGCTATTATAAAGAGCCTACGTTTTTCAAAATCGCACTAAGTGAACTGAAGCCCTCTGGATAAAACGGATTTGCTGCAGGTTGCCAGGTGTCTAACAGGAGCTGACAAGGTGCAGTAGACCCTCGGTGATATCTGCACAGTTGGTTGACTATGTTGAGATCGCTTCAGATCATCCAAATCTGCCAAGAAGCAATCTGGACGTACGTGGGTATGAGATTACTCCTTCATTGCCTTGCCTACACTTATGAGCTTATGAGCGTCGAATTGATTGAAGGCTACGTACCTCCTGGCCGGGTATAGCCAGGCCTAGCCGCGTCGGTGAAGGGAATACTTCCAGAGAGAGTTCGCGGTTCGGGACGGAGCCGAGCAACCTCCGTGTCCTTCTTGGGCTCAGCATGCAGAGCCGCAAGATCCTATTTCATGATCTTCTTGCTGCGCTGCTAACGTGTTATTGAGGTTCATTGGCTTCAAGCTGCTTGTCACGTACTGACTTGCGTGGCTTCACCGCTTACCGGGGGGGGGGGGGGGGGCGGGGACGCCACTAGGGTCTTCCCCCTGTGTGCGCTCCTTGCCCCGGGGGGGGGGGGGGAAGCCGACTCCTCAGGTTTGACCTCGTCTAACTCGACCTTAGCACTGGCGGGATCGTCCTCGACCATGTTTGAAGCCTCGAGCTCCTCCCTGGTGGCTTAGATAGCGTCCTCAGCGTTGTGAACCACGATCTGCACCGACTCCTGTACTTCTGCGAGCGTCCATTCCTTTGGGGCTTCCTCCTCAAGCGCACGGCCAACTTCCCTCAGTTGAATAAGTATCTCGTCAAGTATCTCGTCGATAGTGCTGTCGTTTCTTACGCGGTGCCAGCTTCGGGATATATTTTACAGTGCCCAAGCATCGACACAACACGACCTGGCCTCCTCCCGATCACCTAGAATAGACGCTAGTAGAATAAGAACCTTCATGCGATGATAAATTGGCATGGAATAGTCTTCCAGAAGGGCCAGCGCTACCTTCTGACGTTCGAGGAGGCGATCGCGGTCGCAGAGGTCGTAGGCTGTATTCAGTGTCTTGGTGAACCGCTCATCGATGGTGCTAGTTGTGGTACAGACAGTGGATCAGTGATATCGTTTGTTTGAGTATGAACAAGCGCCCGAGCGAAAAGCTATTCGAGTGGAGTGGCTCCGAGCGTCTATCGAAGCTATTCTCGAAGCTCGTGATATACGTTAAGAAGGAGTACCTTACCTCGGTGGGTAGGTGCACTGCTATTATTTACCACCTCAATTAGGGCTAGCCCGTATCCACATCGTGATTACATCTCCGTAGACTCAATACTCACTTCTTACTACACTTTCATCATCATATGTGTCATGGCTATCCTCTTATGCTGCCTGTACTGTGCCCGTGATACCCAATGCAGCAAAACATGCTTTGCTACCAGATACTCGCTTACTGAAGGCTGACAGGCCGCACACTGCGCAATGGGAATCATGCGACTCGAGCTTCTAGGGTTAGACATTGTAGAGGGTCATCTGAGCCGACCCGTGCAGTCTTATCCTCTGGTATTTTCATGATACTGCACTTATTTTTGGCTTTTCCTACCACTACCTCAGTGGCCACGCCATGTTGGCTATCTACGTTCTAATACAGCTCTTTTTCAAGTAGAGCCCTAACACTACTACCTTGATTGTCTCTGGCAGATGCTTCCCACTCGCTACCGCAGCACAAGTCACGGTATCTCTGCTGGTTCCGGCAAGATCAGCAAGTAGTATTCACAATATCCTCGTGGCTTTCACTTGCTCCGAGGGAATCATCATCTAACGTGCATCTTGCAGCCTTCGAAGATCTCGGTCGGCAAGGATCTCCAAATTCGACATGGGCGCTTTTGGTACAGCTACACTATTCTTCTGCTGTCTCCTTCCTGCTCTACTTAGTACATTTACCATTGTTGGATACAGATTGGCACCGGCAAAGCCGTTATATTCAAGTGGTAGCATTCATCAGCCACTCTCCCGATGTGATTTCCTGTTTCACTTGACGGATTCTAATCCTTTCCATCTACACCCGGACGTATGACCGATTTGTGCGGGGTCAGGCTCATGGAAATTCTCGAATCGGACATGATATCATTCACTGATCCAATTGAAATCGTCCGAAGTCCTGTGCGGTCACCACTTGCTAGGAGCTCTTCCAAAGAGCAAGGCCAGGAGGATGGTGAGCGATCCTCAGTTGGCATTATAGTTGCGATGATATGGCTCCGCTTCGAAATGATCATTCGCCGATAGCAGGCCTCACCAGACTCCTTAGCCGTTTTACTGCACCTTGCTAGCTCCGAGTGGCCACTTGGTAGAATGCAAGCTACTCAAAAGGCAGCGCTGTGATCACAGGTCTCCAGGGCTGATTGGCGCTGATCTCTAAGTTCTTTAATTGTTAAGAAGACTACGCAAGTAATTCGTGTGTTTAAGTGCTTAGATCTTGTGGATTGAATACCTCGAATGTGCCAAGTGGCTACTCGGAGCTGGCAAGGTGCAGTATGCCACTTTGATAGCCTTGGAATGGGCCCACGCAAGGCGATATGGGTTGTTTGCAAGATACATGCGTCAGTGGGTCTACAGCTCTGTAACACGGAATACCTTCCCCTGCCCACTATACAACGCTTAAATAGTATATAGCTATAGAATTGCTTGTGTAGATTCTAATAGAATAGAGTTTAGATATTAAAAGGCTTAGATATAGGCGTAGTAGAGGATGCTCCTATGTCCTTATTTGATAATAGAGGCTAGTATCCTAGGTATGCATACAGTATCAGGTGTACGCGGTGCTGCCAGAATCACATGATGAGACCCACTGACGCATGTATTTTGCAAACAATAATACAATGCATTTCTAAGGAACAGGTCCAAATTGTCAAGTCGAAGTTTACATTGCCTTGTGGTTGGTAAATCCTTGCGCTTTTGACAGTAAGACTCTACTGTCCGTGCCCACTTTTGGATGTAAGTATGAGTCGAAATGAGTAGCCGCTGCGGATTACCAGCTGCGGCCCACTTGGCAATGCGTAGCGAGTAAGGCTGACAATCGAACCCGAATTCCGATTGGTGCACATGGGGCTCAACAGGAGATGTAAGCAGTCTCGGATCCGTACTCATACTCTGCTTCGTCCTAGTCGAGACATTTCAAGGCGTTAAATGGCTGTTTGGAGCTGGCGATGCGCAGAACGTCGTTGTTGGTTGCACACCGGTACCTATAAGCGGGGGAGTTGCATAAGATCGGGTGTTCTCAAGCGAAGGCGCTAGAACTCAGTAGGCCAGCTCAACCGGTTGCATCCTCTGCTATAACTTCTATATTTTGCGCTGTCATTCCCGCAAAATCGGCTTCTTACTACAACGTCAAACTCTTCAATATGACCGAATCGAATCCTCTCATCTTCTACGACATCTCGTCACCCCATGAGCCACGCTCTTACGCGCCCAATCCCTCGAAAAGTCGTTTGGCGTTATCCTTTAAACGCGTGCCATTCAAGACGACCTTTGTAGAGATAATCGACATTAAAAAAGTTCGGAAAAGCCTCCAATGCCCGGCTACCCGCTCATTCGATGATGGTCTGTCTATCGTTCCAGCAATGAGACATTACTGACGTAGAAGCTCAGGTTCCGACTTCTATACGCTGCCTATGCTGCAAGACCCTACAGGAAAGACGATCGGAGATTCCTTCGATATTGCCAACTACCTTGAGGACACGTATCCCGGTTCGGGTGGATGCCTCTTTCCCGTGAACTCAACCCATACTGGACTTGACTATGAAAGCCCTCAGAAGGATCAGACAATCCTCATACCTCTAACGACCAATAAGGGTGCCAAAAATGAGCCTTACGCTAGGTTCAACTGGCATGTCGATGCGACTTTCACAGCTCACGTGGGGCTTGTTGCGTACTACATGCCTTTTAACCCTGACACGGCTGAGGCTACGAAAGAGCACTTCCTCAAACGCGCAAACATGCAGTCCTGGGAGCAATTTTCTATCCAAGGAGAAATGCGAGAGCAGATAAAGGCATCATTTAAGGATTCGCTTACCTCCCTGGCTCAGTTGTTCACTGTTCATGAAGACGGCCCTTACCTCGAGGGTAAGGAAGCCAATTATGCCGATCTTATCGTGGGGGGTTGGCTCAATATGTTTTTCGAATGCATGCCAGCAGATGAATGGAAGGACTTCAGGACATGGCACGGAGGGGTCTTTGCTCGGCTACATGATTCGTTGCAGGAGAACCATTACTTGTGTCAGTGAAAAGTTGAAAAGTTTCAGCAACACCACAAGGCTATGTAGGGCACGGAAAAGCTTAGGCAATATCACTTTCCCATAGATTGGCTATCTGAATGTCCCTCGTGAAATGACAAAGAGGATCCATGACCTTTGTGTGCATTGAGCTGGAATAAATGACATGATATAATGTATTATTATGTCCAGATGTTACACACGACCATAGGACGTTGGAAACAAGTTTTCCTGCCCGACCCGCTGTCCGTCAAGATACTGCTCTGTGGTTGCGGTGTCATGTTTCCGGTACACTGCAACCTCGGTGTTTAACAGCGGGCACCAAGTCGGGCAGCTGGCCCGTGCGTAGTGATTACTTGCGACTGCCCCTATGTGTCGTTATATGTGCCATTATTCTCGCGTTTCCTCATTTGTCAGAACTCCGGTGCCTACTGCAATCTAGGATACAAGCGTTGCTTGCCGCAAACGGAGAATACACGATACAACCACCTGTAAACCCAACTCTCGCTGTATAGTCTCAACACACGCAATAGCGATCCCGAATCCCAAGCATCGCAAATACTGCCTCTTTCATGGGGAAATTTCTGCCTTCTAAGTTCCGACCCAGACCACCGTTGCACTGTCTATGCATGTCGGGCGACCCTCTGGAAGTTAGATTACTCGCTATACAAGACGCCCTAGCATCAGGAGAGGATCCAAACGAACTTGGAGGCTGGTCAAATCCCGGTGTTGCTCGTCCGCTGCATTACGCGATAAGTGACTGTGTGCAGCACGACCAGGCACAGCTGCAACAGAATCTCCCTGTTATTGAGTTGCTACTCAAAGCAGGAGCAGATCCAAGGCTTCCAGACTTGCACGGGCAATCGCCGATCGAGGAGCTCGAGGCATGGTTCCGAGAATATCACAAGGCCGGTCATTCAAGGTGGGAACCAGAGATCCTCGAATTGAAGCCGTTCTTTGAAGCAGCGTTAGAGATTCTGAAGAGAGCTGCTTTGGCTCTAGATGATAAGCATATAACGCACGCGATTACTCTCAGAAATACTAACATTTCGGTCACATCAGTACAAGATGCTGCTTCGACTGAGCAAGCTGTGAGCCAGGCAGCGCCGGCTCCTTCGCGGTCTTGGTTCGGAAGCCTCAGGCTATGGTAGTTGTTGTGTCTCCTGCTTTTCTGAACAACACGGTCGGAAGTGCCAACTGGTTAACCTAAATTATATAAGCCAGTAATATCACGCTCTGAGAGAGTTGATATTCTTACCATAAACATTCCGCATTATGAAGTTACAAGAACAGAAGTGCAGCCAAACAAGCCCATCACTCCGGAAAAGAAGGCATCGTCTTTAAATTCCAGGAAGATCGAAGTTGAAAGTTGCTCTTCACTAGCACCGGTATACTGTCGCGAAAGACCGTGGGGCATACCAGAGGACTTTGACAACTATGTAACTTTCCTGAAAAACCCACGCAACCATCCCGGTGGCAGCGGCCGACAGTATAGAGTTTCCCTTACTCTTGTAAGTTAAGATTCCCTCTAGAATGTATAACGCTAATTCTGTCTGAGCCGGTATCGTATTGGTACATGAAGGGATTCGACATCATTAGTCTAGAGAAATATGTCGACTGGTCCAATATCATGACATACGATATTCGTAAGATTACACATATCCTCCCTACGAGTCTCATGTAACGCTGACACGCTTTTTACCTTCTCGACAATGCATGGGACAGTACAGTAACAGCGATTGGACCATACGCGTATGCACACACGAACCTCACGAAAATTTAACTTGGTCTTGAGCTATTGTGGAGGAACAACATCAATCCTGCACATGTAGTTATGAGCCTGAGTTTCTATGGTCGGAGTACATGCTCCAATTGTCATCTATCTCCTGTATATCACTAACACTTATCCTAGCTTTCACGATGAAGAATCCTAACTGTATGGTCGCCGGACGCGAGTTCACCGAGGGTGCAAAGGGTGGCGAGTGCACCGGAACTCCGGGTGTACTGTCTGCAGCGGAGATCAACAAGATCATCGACAACGGTGAGACTGTCTCGCATGATCTCGAAGCTGCAGCAAAGATTGTCACATGGGATAGTGACCAATGGGCGAGTTTCGACGACGCCGAGACGCTCAAAATCAAGCTGGACTACGCTAACCAGCGATGCTTGAGAGGGTACGTTCAACTTCAAATCTCTTTGCCTTTGCCACCGCTATGCGTATTTGTGCCTTGGATGCTGACATTCTTGATTGTAGAACCATGGTGTGGGCAATCGATCTAGACGACGGCTCACTGTTGGCAGCGTTGAGCTCTGTTAGCACCAACAAGAAGGAAGAGGTGCTGCCGGCCTTGGACTTCGACACTCCTGATTTTGGTATTAACTGGGATTTTATTCCTGAGAGCGAGAATATCAAGAGAGACGAGCTATAGAGAGCTAAATACGAGAAGTAGGATTCCTCCTCCTCCAAAAAAACAGTCTGTGTGTTGAATCTATCTACCTCTCTACACACAGCACGTTGAGAGCCCCAGGGGCATACTTAGGGTGAGCGGTTAGGAGACAACAAGGCTCCCCGTTCGCTCAGCCCTCTTCGTGCAACGTACTGGCGGATTAGTAGTTGGGTGCGTGACCACTAGCGAATACCCGCTGCTGTATGTTTTTGTCTTTTTGCCATCTCTACCAGAGATGCGCTTAATTGACAGTATCTATTTTTGTCAGATTGTTTGGTTCATCCATTGGTGTCGGAAATTCATCACTGCGCCGAAAGTAGTGAATTTGACAAAACGGAGACCATCAATATTTCATGCGTTCAGAAGCTTATCAATAAGTAGTGCTCGCCTTGCTGCATCTTCTACGCTGACCCATCCGTCTCCTGCTGGCCTACCCTCTGCGAAAGCGAACAAGGTCGCTGAGACAGATCGAGCGGGCAAGGGCAGGTCAGCCTGTTCTGAGCTCCAACTCCATTCGATTTCTTCAACGCTGTCACCTTCGAAGTGGTGAACGTGAATAGTAATAGGCTTGTCTTGAGATCCTTGTTCGAGAAACCCAGTAGTAGGGGATTCGACTCTGATTTCACCGTACTGGAAGTTGAGGAGCCAAGTCACAAGTGGTGTACCTGGGAAGGGCTGACCGCGACGGAAGAAGAAAGATAGCGTAGCATTATCCGCTGTGTATGGAGACGGTTTGAGCTGAGCATTGAAAGTAATGAGGTCGGGAACATCGGATTTGACTGTTTCCACGATGCTGTTTGTTGAAGGATCCCTGATGCGGACGTCCGGACGCTGTATCTGGGCTCTAGCCTGTACTGTAGAGTACTCGATGTCGCCAATTGCGGCCAAGAGAGTATCAAGTGCTGCTGTTCATCAGCCAGATATAATGATATGTCGAAAAACCGTTCAACTTGCCATGACCTATACCAATGACCACAGGATTTCCACCAATCGCTTTCTGAGTGAAGTACTTGAGTCCGTTCGGTAGGATCTCCCGGTCGTTCGTTGCGCCGAACTGACGAACTTCTGCGCTGAGAAATTTGCCCAACCCAGCGTTGTCGTCCTTGATAAGCTCTCTGACTTTTGAGGCGACAGGATTCCAGCGGCGCTGTAGACCAACGGCTACCCTGGAACCACTTTGCTTCGCTGCATCAACTATCTCTTCGATGTGCTCTCTCTTGCTCGCTACCGGCCACTCAACAAACACATCTTTGCCTGCGCGAATGCTTGGGATAATGGTTTCATAATGTTTGTCGACCCTTGTATTGCAAATCACAAGATCAATGTCTGGGTCGGCGGCAAGATCCTCCGGTGAGCCATAAGCTTTGGTATCGTCCGGCAGTCGAAATGCCTCGATGGCTGATTTGGCTGCTTCAGAGCTACTGTTTAGAAGAGCTTTGATAGAGAAGTTCAGTCGCCCTGTCTCTGAAAGCAGACCAGGAAGGTGAGCGACTGCGGCCCATGATGTGGCTGCTGAGGAAGATAGCCCAATGAGCGCTGTACGCAAAGGCAGTCCTTTGGAAGACATGGTTCAAAGTGTGTGTTCGATGTATAGCCCTCGCGCAACTCTCTATTCAGCCGATTTTAAATATTAGTGAGGGTCACATGAGGTTGTGATTGCTAACCAGCCGTATTTGTAAGCTTTGGAGATGCTAGCTGACCCGCATGCTGATTGCGACATCATGCGACTTTTCAATTGGCGATGTAGAAGTTCCAAGACTCGACATAAGCTGCTGGTATAGGGAAGTGACGCGCGGCCTTGTAGAGTAATTGCTGGACGTGAAATTCGTGATTTGTAAAAAGGTATCGCACGGCTTCGAACGCCAGGATGTACTGCAAGCGACGGATATTGCGTCAATGGAAAGAACTCAAGATTAAGCTCACACACGAATGAATATTGCAGTTCATGCTGAACATGGAAGTGTTATCATAATATCTGAATGAAGGATTCATGAGAGGGTGTAATGTTGCAAGTAGATCCATGAGTGTGCTCAATGCGTCCTCCGGATCCTTTTTGAGGCAAATTCTCAAACAAAGGCCCATTACGTCGCCCAAAAAACCTAGTAAGGTCCAAATATTGTATTAGAATGCAAGTCAATGTACATGATCGCGCTAAGCGAGGGGATATCTCTCAGAAGTAAACGCAAAAGCTTTTCCAGTAAAATTTAGGCCTTGATCTCCTCGTCGCTGCCACGCTCAGTGCTCTTGTGGGTGGGAGCACCAGTGATGCTTTCGTTGCCCATGTCTATCTCAAATGTTAGCAGCAGTCTTGTTGAGGTAATAGAGTTTGACTTACCCCAGTCCATGGCAAGATCTTCAAGCGTCCTCCTCTTTGTCTCAGGAATGAGCAGAGTGGTGAAAATACCAGCGAACATGAAAGCAGAGAAGATCTGCATAACATGGTTGAGCCAAGGGTTGGCGTTCTTCGCGGTAGCGCCGCGAGTGCGAAGAGGAGAAATAGCACCCTGAGCGATAATGGAACCGATCTTGCCGGAACCAGCAGAGATACCGTGCGATGTGGAACGGTAGCGCGTGGGGAAGCATTCGCCGGGAACGATGAAGGTAGTAGTGTTAGGGCCCCAGTTGAAGAAGAGCTGGATAAGAACGTAGATGGCCAACATGGCGTGGCCACTGAGGTGGTGATAGGCGAAGCCCCAAATGATGAACAGGATTGTAAGCATGACGAAACCGACGAGCTGCAGGATCTTGCGACCGACAGTGTCAATGGTTGCGACCGCCAGCCAATATCCAGGGATGGCACCGGCGCAAATGAGAATGCAGTTACCAGCAGCCAGGTTGAACAGCTTGTGGTAAACGGTCTTACCACCCCCGTAGCCAATAGCCTGAAGGACCGTAGAAGAGTTCAGTCCAAGACCGTAGAAAGCAACATCGAGAAGAAGCCAGGACATAGCAGTACCGAACAGGATCTTGCCGTTCCTGAGCTTACCGTAGAAACGGAAGAAGTCAGACCATGAAGCCTTGGGGACCTCGAGCTGAGCAACGGATGCCTGACGAGTGGTCGCCGCAGTGATCTCATCGACTTCACCCTCGCCCCTCTTACCAGAGACGTATTGGTTGACATCTGCGTTAGCCTTCTCGATGTCGCGAGCCACGTCAAAGGTGTAGCGAGGAGTCTCGGGGATAGTAAGACGGAAGTAGAGAGCGCAAACAGCTGGGACGATACCGATGCCAATCAGAGCGCGCCACATCTGGTCAACCGCGTGGCGGCACTCGCCAGTGCAGGTGGCGTACGACGCAGCCTTATCGAGCTTGCTCTTGAAGCCAGCAGTCAGGCAGACCATAACAATGGCACCGCCAAGCTGACCGAAACCTTGCATGGCAAAGACAGCGCCCATCATGGCACCTCTCCATTTGGTAGTAGCGAACTCGGATGTGATGATGGAAGACAGGGGGTAATCACCACCAATTCCTGTGATTTGTTAGATCGTTGCCTTGCTGTTCATACCGTCCTGTACTAACCAATACCCATCAGAACACGCCAGAAGATGATGAGGCCAACGACCGATACACCAGGGCCACCGCCAACGAGAGACTGAGCAAGAGTTGCAACAATGATGAGGATCAACTCAAGACCGTACATCTTCTTGCGACCAACGATATCAGCAAGTGCACCAAAACCAACCTGGCCAATGACAGTGCCGGCGGAGGTGGAGAGCTTGATAGCGGTATCCTGGGGAGTGAGGAGAACGCCCTTGTTGTCCTGCTTGTAGACAATACCCAGCATGATGGTCAACAGAGAGACACAGAAAATGTCGTAGCTGTCCGTGAAGAAACCGGTTCCGGCGACGAGGATGGCGCGGACATGGTACCAACCGAAAGGTGCCTTATCAATTTCCGCAAGGGCAAGACGGCGGCGCTCGTTGGGCTGATCGCTGTTAACAGACATTATTTTTGTTTCACCAAACTACACTCACGTCCTCAATATGAGCGAAGTCGTTGACGGTGTTGTGGAACGCGCTGTTCCCTCCAGCGGTCTTGATCGCCATTGTGAGTGAGTAGTGCTGCGCCGAGCTTGTACCAAGAAGTCAAGGAATTAAACGAAGCTTGACTGCGGAAGCGGCTGTGAACCTGGGTTGGAGTTTAGAGCTGGGCATAAGCACAAGCTATATACGGACAGCTCAAGCATCTGCGGCGGCATGGTGAATTGCTTGGCCAGTGAAGTGCTGTGTATCCGCGGCCAATCACAATTCGTGTAACGAGCACGCAGTCAGATTTGCAATGCGCGACCCGGCCTGGCCGTAACTGGGACGCCTGCTTTGCAAACCATCACCTTCTATTGCCAGCCCAGGGGCGCCACAATGCCCATTAGGCGCGGCAGCTGTCAACCTTGAGCGACCCAGACAACGATGTTGGTTAAGCGTGAAGCAAGCACGTCCGTGTGCAGCAACGACCCCGGAGAGACTTCTGACCAATGAGCACACTGTGTGGAGAAACGTGGGGCTTGGCGACCAACCTCGAACTCCGCCACTGATATTGGAGACGAAGCTTTTCGATCCTCCGTCGATGCTTGGGCATGCTTACCGTGGCGTGGCATGACCGTGATCGCGCAGCGTGTTCATGATAGGCACCTGCCCTACCGAGTGCGAATACCAGCTAGACCTTTGATGTTGTTGATTCACCGTGGTTTATCCTCCCTGCTGATTCAGTCGATAGTCTAGCGATGGACCCTGATGCGTTCCGAACCACCGCCTGTATCGACGAGAACGACTGCGGAGTGTTGGGCACTCAATTGTGACTTCTTATTGGGCTCTGATTCGCTGATTGACCACTGTTTATGCCGCGCCTGTGCTAATCTACCGGCGCTGGAGACTCGATGGGTGATAGTGACCTCCACTTGTCCCTCCCATGCGTGGGTTTTCGCTTCGATCAACTGCAGTCATTGGATCGAATTTTGAAATTGTTCTACTCCATTGCATCCATGGGGAGTTTGGACGCCTCATTACCCGCTTATAGAGTGGGAGTCCAGTCACGATCGCACGTGAAGAATCTTGAACCCTGCAGCTCTAATCAGAAATTGTAGTAGCAGCATGCTCTAACAATCGATATCTCCCTGCATTCGCATTCAAATTGGAACTCCGAGGTCGTGGTGTGCCAGGACATGGTTAGCTGGCCTCGCAGCTGGTGCCAGTGAATCCCGAGCACCTGGGTCCGACGCGATGCGTTGACGCCAGCCCAGACCTTAGGAGGTTCCACTAATGCCGCCTTCTCGAACGTCTGAGAATTGGAACATCATCAGCGATGGCCGAGGATTTGCTTTTCCAGTAAGCTGTCGAAGATCAGTCTATACTACACCTTTGGACTAGCACATCCTTTGCCTGTGCCGCTCTCATGCCGCCACTAAAAATCCAGTGTTGCACCACGTTGATAACAAACTTCGCAAATCTTCAGATCGCAACCGATGGATTACGCCAACGATGCAGAGCGCGCTGCTGCCACATGCGACAATTGCGCATCATCGTGATCCACAACGCATAGCCGGACCCATTGTGCACCCATGTCATATCTCGCTCCTGGATCCGATCAAGAGCATGCCCTGCAGGTGAAGTCCCAGCACCGGCAATAACGCGGATGCTATGGGTGTTTCCGTTCTTGTGGCTAGTGTATGCAGGTTGCGAACTCTGAGATGATCGGAGAGATTGTGATTATGATGAGTGGGAGAGATTGGGGCTTAGTCAAGGCGTAAGCTTAAAGTAGGTGTGGATAGCTACTTGACATACTGAAAGATGTAAAAGATGCGCAAGAATACTCGAGCATGTCGCTCCCAATCGGCATGCTCAGGGAGATATCAGACTTGTCCGAATGGCTACAGCTGACTAGCTGTGTCAGTCCGTTGCTTGATCTTCTGCGAACACTTCAAGGCGCCAAGTAGTTACTTGAAGCCCGGAGACACAGTAGCGATGACAAGGAAATCAGTGCTGTACCACCTATTCTAGGGACATTTCAGCCAAAGTCAAAGTTGAGGCATCACGTTACACTAGCCATCAGGCGCAATTCCTATACAGAGAGTGGCGCGTACGACTAGTTGTGTACGGGGCAATAGAAGCGAAGCAATCGCAAATGAGCAAGCAGACTTAAGAGAGCTAAGGGAGTATCAAAATTGAAAGGCGCTTGAGCAAAAGGGTAAGAGCAAACACGGTGTCAGCTCTGGCCAGCGCTCTGCGTCACAGAAAGTGTCTCTGTCATTGGTATATACAACGAATGCAAACGACCACCGCTATGCGTGAAGTCATATCATAAGAACCCAAGTCAAAACGCCTGCCATGCACATGCCTATGGGACCATCGACCTACAATGCATCCCAACCATCCTCAAACATCGTCTTCTTAACCTTAACTTCGTCCGTCGTCAGCCCCAAAGGACGAATAACCTGCATAGCGCCTGTACCAAGCTTAACGCTCTGGCCCATGATGATGCATTCAGACACACCGTCAATGCTATCGATCTTTCCCCTCGCAGCAGCCTCGAACAAGTGATCAGGCGTCTTTTCGAAACTAGCAAGCTGCAGGACGGAGTCTCTTGTCTTTTGCAGGCCAAAACGTGTGATACCGTACACATCGCCCTTGAAAGTCATGACATCGGCGAGCAGCTGCATGTGACGCGGATCAATGTCCATGTTGCCCATGACAGAGCTGATCTCACGCACGATGGTCTGGCGGGCGGCTTCGATGCCGAGCACGTCGCGGACTTCCATGACGTGGTTGGACTTGGTAGTATATGGCTCGATACCGGGTGTGGTCATGCATTCTTTGAAACCGTAACCTTCGACGAGAAGCTGGCATTCGTAGTCGCCATTCTTGTTTGGTGCTGTATCTTTCTTGATGATGGCACGCTGGCAGTCAGCGTACCCCTTAATGACAACGTCGGGTATGATAGCCTTGACTTGTTGCACGCGCTCGAAAAACTCCTTCTGGTTGCGAGCGGTCTTGGTCGGACGCTTCTTGGCCGTACTGGGGTCGTTGACCTCAACACGGATGTAAGAGGACATGATCCGAATATTGGTGCCAGCTTTGCCCCACTTCAGCGGCTTGTACTTGTTGATGGCGTGGATGATATCATGTGGTTGAATGTCCACAAAAAGCGCATTGACAGTGTCCCAGTCAATTTTCATGGAAATGTAAGCGCCGTTGGGATGCCACACATCTTCGACGTAAGTGATGATGTCGCGCAAGTACGTCTTTTCGACGCGGGCTTTGACGATTCGAGCAGCCGATTCGGATACCTTGTTAGACAACTCGCAAGTGATGACGGGAGTTGAGATTGTGGAGGACGCATTGATGATTTCCTTGATACGAGGGACACCTTGAGTGATAGACATTCCAGCCACACCAGCAAAATGGAACGTCTTGAGTGTCATTTGCGTACCAGGCTCACCAATGGACTGCGCACCGATGGCACCTACAGCGTGTCCGGGCTGAACCCGAGAGCGATGGTACTTGGTAAGACAGAGATCGATGAATGTGTCGAGAGCGGTCTGAGAGATCTTAGCAATTCCGTCCGCCAGGCTGTATTTCTCTGCGACCTCATTAGGGAGCTTTTGCAGGCTCTGAGAGGGCTCTGCAACACCCAGGTACAGAAGTGTGGTCTCAAGCTTGGAAGCCTTCTTGCCGACGTAGTCTTCCACTGTATCGAGGAAGTCACGCATAGACTCCTTTTGATCGATCCCAGAATCGCTGTTGTCCTTGAAAGCCAGCCTTGTCACACCATCAAGCTTGTATCTTGGGTACTTATTGCGCTCTGTATTCATCCTGGCGTGAACATGCGCACGAATTTCGTTTGGTACGAGAGTGGGTTCAGCGTTGTTCCAGGTTGATGTTACAGCGTGAGAGAAGGTACGGTCAAAATTGACGGGCTTGGCCTTTCCTTCCATGTCGACGGGGTCCAGGTTATCATCTCCATATTGAAATTGCACAACAGTGCCTGAAGAATTCCGCACTGTATCATCATACGAGGCAGACAAATCCTCGAGCGACTTCATCAAACGCCTACTCATGTAACCAGTCTCGGCTGTCTTGACAGCGGTATCGACCAGACCTTCACGCCCACTCATAGCGTGGAAGATGAATTCAGACGGGGTCAGACCAGAGAAGAAACTGTTACTGACGAAACCCTTGGCCGCTGGCTGTCGTGCTGCCTTGGGAAAGTGAGGCAGCGTTCGATGGTGGAAGCCGTCTGCAACACGGGCGCCACCAATCATTTGTTGACCGACAGAAGCAACCATCTGCGAGACGTTCAAGTTGGATCCCTTCGAACCGCACTTAGCCATGAGAAGAGGAGAGTTCCATCTGCTGAGCTCCTCAAAACAAATGTCGCCTGCAGCTTGACGGACGTTGGACAGGATACCACCAATTCTGTTCTCCATCGTCTTCTCTTCATCGCAGCCAGGATCTCGCTGTAACTTGCCTTCTTGGTAATCACTGATGATCTTGTCGCACTGCTTGTACGCTTCCACGACAAGCGCTTGTTTCTTCTGCATGAGCTTCTCCCCTGGAGTGACATCGCTGATACCAAGAGAGAACCCATTGTTGGAAAGCCAACGTGCAGATAGTTTGGAAAGACGATTCATGCCCTGGACAGCGTGTTGAGGACCAAAATCACGCATCATCACGTAGAAGACGGAGTCCTTCTTTCCATCACCGACGGTCGCCTTGTCCATGCATCCGCACATCACTTCTGAGTTACGAATGACGAGATATGAGTCGTTCTCGCTTAAATCATGCGGAACGCCGGCTTTCGGCTTGAACATCTTGTTGGCAGCTTCAAGATTGACGAGCACTCGCGACTCCTTATTGGGTCGCATCAGGAGATTGAAGACCTGCTTTCCAGTCCAGAGTGCTTGAGGTTTCCAGATGACAGGTGGTGGTATTTCGATTGGCAGCGTCTTTCCTGTGTCTGGATCGTATGCTCCATCTCCGTTGAACATGTAATTGACAATTTGGCAGAAGGTACGTCGATCATAGAAGTTGCTCTTGTTGCTGAGCAAGAACGCAGCGGTGATGAAATCCTGAATAGCCGCGATGATGGGGGTTCCGTTTTTGGGAGTAGCTATATTGTACTTCACGCCCATCAACTCAGTAGCTTCTGTACGTGCTTCTTCGGTTTGTGGAACGTGCAAATTCATCTCGTCACCATCGAAATCGGCGTTGTAAGGATTGCAAACACACTCGTTGAGACGGAATGTTCTCCAGGGCCGAACCTTCGCTCTATGGCTGAGGATACTGAGCTTGTGGAGAGATGGTTGTCGATTGAACAACACAATATCTCCGTCCTCGATGTGTCGCTCAACGATATCACCAATTCTGAGCTTCTCCGCAGGAAATTTCAGGCGTTCTCCTTTCCGGTCGTGCTTCGTCAACGCCGCTAGAGATATCTTTGTGCGCTCTCTGTTTGGTGTCCGTTCGGCGTCGTCTTTCAAAATATAATTCGCACCAGGGTATTTGTTGGCGCCATTCAGCACGAGCTTTCGAAGCTTTTCGATATTGTATCTCGTCACTTTTTCGGGATAAGTCAAGTTCTTTGCGACACGCTCCGGAACAGCAACTTCCTCAATGCTCAAGTTGGGATCTGGTCCGATGACAGTGCGGCCAGAAAAATCAACACGCTTTCCAGACAGGTTCTGACGGAAACGTCCACCCTTGCCCTTGAGTCTCTGCGAGAAACCGCGCATTGTCTTTTGTAAACCTTGTTGTTTCAAGCCTGGTGCATCGCTGTTGATGTACATGGCGATCTGAAGCTGTAAGAAATCCCACTGCTCCATCAGGATCTGCAGTGGAAAACCTCGCGCCAGCCCCGCTCTGATGATGCTGCTGATTTGACAGATGTCTCCGATCTTGTTCGTCACATCATCTTCAGTGGCACCCCCCTCCTGCATGACCGACGGGCGCAGCGCAACTGGTGGCACGGGCATGTACTCCCATATCAACATTTCTGGCCGTGCATCCTCCGGAATCATAGCGAGCAGCTCGCAATCCTCTGGTGATATCTTCTTGAACAAATTGAGTGCTCGCAACGGATGCATATCATCGGCGGCCTTCTTCAGGTGCTTATCAAGTTCGGGGTTCGCTGCTTTTGCTGTCTCAAAGGACTGGTCGAATTCGACTTTCCCAGCCGGGGCCTTTTTTGTCTTTGCAGTCGATCGGTTGTACGCATCATAGCGGTTGTGAATGATTTTGAGCGGGTGGCCCGGCACCTTCCTGACAGTACCCTGAAGGGCATTACAGTAGGGGCACGTCTTCTTCTTTCGGCAATCGTCTAGGATTCTCTTGGACACAGCGCTTCGCCGCAGCGTGTCCATGTCTGGTCGGCGCATGCTGCGCAGATATCGCCGTCGCTCGACCTCATCTAGCAGTACTCTCGAGCAGTCCTTGCATATGCAGTTCAGCACTTCAATGATGTGCTTCAGGTACCCAACGTGAAAGGCGGGCAGCGCAAGCTTAATGTGACCGAAGTGGCCATTGCACTTGTCGAGGCCCTCTCCACAGGTCCCGCATTTCCCCGTCTTGCTGGAAATGCCCATATGGATGTCCATAGGACCGTTTGCGGTGAGGGTGCGCGTGTTGTCGGCGGCGGGGGCGAGATCGTAGACATTTCGGTCGGAGACTTCGAGGACGGCCTGGTTCACGATATCCTGGTTGGAGCTGCAAGCTGTTACTGTGCATCCTTTGGCGAGTGCATACACGGTGAGCCCTACTAGATTCCGAACTGGATGTGCTTGATGCGCGCGGGGATCTTATCCACCACCTGCTGCTTGACAGCATAGTTGGGCGCGGCCTCAGCCATGGCGACGAACGGTGGCGGGTGCTGTGGGTTTGACTGCTCTGCTCTGCTCTGCTACCGGTGGCTCTCGCGGAACTCGTACATAGTTGTTGCGGCGTGAGTCACGGTGAGAGGCGCATTGCTTGTCCAGGGCGAACTTCAGTCGCGAAGATTTACAAACGAGGGTGGGGCACATAGCCGCGGCCAGCATGCAGCTAGCCCCACTAGCGCGTCCCCAGTCCAGTACAGTAGCGTCAGCGTCAGCGTTCACCTGATACGATACATTACGATAAGATAGCGTGTTTAATAGCAACCTGGGGTAGGATAGGGCAGCGCGGGAGTGGCAGGGTAGGCACCGCCGGTGACCTCCTTCACTTGCAGCCCCGCTCTTGGAGGAGCGAGCTGTCTCACCTTCATCCTGCAGCCTGGCGCTCGCGGCCCCTGTTCTTTCCTTCTCTGTCCACAGGGCTACTTCTCCTTCCACTGCTGCCCCGCTGCACCCTCAAGTCAAGCCAAGTCAAGTCAGGTCATTACATCAACACTTGACCCCTGCGCTGCGTACCATCCGTATAAGCTCCGAACCCCCGCTTGTAGCTGGTAGCTGGTAGCTTGTAGCCTGTCTCCTCCCAGGTAGGTAGGCAGGTAGCTACTCGCCAACTGTTGGTGGCCTCCTTCTGGGACTAAGTTCCCACCTACAGCCACCTTTGCTTCTCTCGCCTACTCAGCCCTTGCCTTGCGAGAGCACCACTTCACCTCGCCCAACATGGCCAGCAGCAGTAAGCGTTCCTTGGTCCAAGCAGAGTCAACGCACGTACTAATGGCAGCCTTCCGCGTGCTTCTCAAGCAGGAACACGGCCTTGACGTGCACGCCACCCGCGAGTTCCGTCTGGCTCTCGACACCAAGTGTACCATCGGTCGGGCCTCCAAGAACAGCTCCAAGGGCCACCTGATGCCTGAGAAGCACAACATGTACATCGACAGCCCTGTCATCTCGCGCGAGCACGCAATACTGTCTGTCAAAGCAAGCGCTGGTGCCCCGCAGGTCTTTGTCACAGATACCAAGTCCATGCATGGTACATATGTGAATGACACGGAACTTGCTCCCTTTGTACCCTGGCAGCTGTCGAATGGCGACAAGTTGCGGTTCGGTGTCAACGTGAGCCGCAATGAGAGTGAGTGGCACCTTCACTTGCACGCGGAAAAGATGGCTGACAATCGCCTTCCAGACTACTACGAGGCGTACATCTACACGTTCAGTGCCGAGCTCTCCGACCCTGAACCCTTCTCACGCGGCTTCACCGTCCCGGAAGCTGAATCTGAAGAAGAGGAGCTTGATGTCGTCCAGTCAGGCCAAGGTAGTCAGCTTCACCCTCTCGTGCTCGACGACTCCGACGATGAGCATGCTGAGCAGCCAGACGTCGACGTGGACCTGACTCTGGCAACATTTGTAGAGCAGGACGAGGACGAAGAAGAAAACGAAGACGCCGAAGAGGACAGAGACGACTTGTTTGAAGCGGGCAACTTTTCGGAAGGCGAAGACGCTTCTGACAGCATTGCTGACGACATGATTGGGAGTGACTTGGAAAGTGACACTGGAAGCAACATCAGTGCTGTGTTCAGCCCAGAGCCCTCGCCTGTTCACGAAGCTCGGCATGAGACAGTGGTCAAGCCACATCAGTGGCATACTGCCGAAGAGATCCAGGAGACACCTGCCGAGCAAGTTCTTGTCGATCCTGCTGTACGCGAAGCTCTTTTCGATTACGATTACAGCGACTACTCGTTCATGGCACCTGGTGGTAGTGGATATGAGTATGCCCATCCTCCTCCACTTCCTCCTCGACCTTCTCAGAAGCGTCAGAAGATTGAGGCAACGTATGGGGACGAAGAAATTTGCAAGGCTGTATTTCTGGAGGACGATCCATCATCTGTGCCATCTGCAGACCGCTTACAGACTCCGCCACGTACCGTGCCAGCTCGCATGGACAGTCCGCCATCACTACCTTTGACTTTTGAGTCCGGCGTACACATCCCTGACGCCGTTGCCGATCAGCCACCAACGCCCACATCGGTTAACAATCTTAAGCGCAATGCGGACGTCGCCTTTGACGATGAGGCCGAAGAAGAGACGGAACGGAAGTCTGTACTATCCTTCGCCAAGGGAGTATCGACTTCGTCTATTTCAAACGTCACCCTTCCTGAGGAGGTCGCCGTTCCTACTGTTGAGCAGACTGTTCATCAAGTCCAACGACCCATCGCTCAACCAAGAAGCATCCTTCGTCGGGCACTTCATGCAGCAAAGGTGATGTTGCCTGCCACTGCTCTTGGCGCTGTCGTTACTGTCACTGCTCTTACGACTCTACCTGAATCTTTCTTTACAGTGGCGTAGACATGTGGTATATGGGTCGCGCTCAATTTTGATACCACATGGCTGCGGTCGCTTTGGGCATTCATCGGTGTTACAGAAGGACATGAGAGACCCTGGTTTGGTTCTCAATAGTGCGTCGAGTCAAGGCGCGTTCTAGTGTCACAGTCCACACACTGTTCACTTCTCAGAGGCTGGAATTGGCTCAGTAATCTCATATGGCGTTCGGTGGCTTCTAGTCCCAGGTAGCTCATGGTATGCCCGGATGCATATTAACGATTCATCGTAGCTAGCAATAACACGTATACCCCCTTCTCAGCTTGCCTTTACTGTAGACATATTCCTGATGCTCACTGCCAGAAAGATGAAGGGTTTGATTCGAGCCGCCATGGCTTTGTATGTCATGACATCGCTCACAACGCATCGACATACTCTATTAGAGTCGCCGCGCATAGTTACATGCTCAGTCATGCTTTGTGAACAGATTATGCAATTTTCCACTGCACGTTGCCAGCGCCGATGAGACACTTGGCAATATGCAGGAAATGCGTTTTAATTGGAAGTATTTGAACAAATACAAGAACCGTTGTGATGGCCACACTGCTAAATAGACCAGTTATGTATTTGCATTTTGATAATTGAATCCTTCAAAAGTGTCAATCAAGTGTCTCATCGGAGCTGGCGAGGTGCAGTAGTTGCATCGATTACGGCTTAATGAGCCGCTTGCATGTAGGCCGCGGTAGATTAGTTTCGTCAAGAGACAGGCAGTCAATATGTGTAGCGATGCGAAAGGCTGGAACACGTTCGGGATGCGACACGACAGACTGCATTTTTTTTAAGAATTGATACACACTGCCGTATCCTTCCAATAGACCAGATCGATACAAGAAATCCTGCAGATGCTGACCAGCAGCACAAGGCGTCCCCACTCGCGAGGTCTGGGTAGTATAGAGACTGATTCGTACCTGACCATCACGAATCGTGCTTGTCAAGGTAGCTCCGCACCTCGATCCCCATCCTCAGGATCTCAAGTATTCCGTCAGCATTCTCGAAGCCAGCCGAGACCACTGTCTTGATTGCCCACAACGAGAAGTACTTCCTGACCCATGCCAGCGGCGGTGATGAAGTCGCACCTTTAGTTTCTGTCATGCCCCAGGCTGACGCCCCACCAATCAGACATACCCAAAGGAAGGCTCCTCGCATGTCGCCCCAACAGCTGGTGACATTGGTCTGTTGAACAGCGTGAAGTAGAGTGTAGAGGAGGGTGGTGTTGCCTATCGATGGGCTTTGGAAGGGCGCATTTGCTGCTGTGGCTAGCGTGGTCTGGTAAAGTATGCTTTGTGAGTATAGTATGGCTGTCAGTCGAATTGACTCGTGAACCCAGTCCGGCATTTGAGAGGAATGTATTGAAGAACCGTGGACGAGCTGTTCGTAGGTCAAATAATGATATGACAATGGTGTGAAGGTTCCTGATTCCTGTTTCTGGCGTATGAATATATGCGTGAGCGCGTGCATCGCTTTTATGATCTCCAGTGTCTGTGCAGAGCAGTCGCTACAGCTCTTATCGACTGCATCAAGCGGCAAGTATAATGGCGAAACATATGGATAGGGTTTTGTTGGTCTACGAGGTTTGGAGACGAACGAGTACGAGGAATCCCAAACCGGAACTTTTGTGAGCATACACAACGTTTGTAAATGCCTATTGTTTGTCAGCCCTATTCGGTATATTAAATCAGATTGAATCTACAGGTGAGTGCATCATAATGATTCAGTTATCGCAAACGCTGTCTGGAACATTGCGAACATGGAACCAACTCACAGTATGACATATGTCGCCAACCGGTCTGAAAGTTGGCTCACTCCTCCCCTCCTTTCGATAAGGCCTCGTAATCCCTGATAATGCACCTGATATGCAGTTTCGTCGCCGCCTGTCTCGCTCAACAGCAGATGAAGTATGCTTAAGATGGTGGCATCATTGGACTCGAGTTGCCCAGCAATCGCGCGAAGAGCGTACGCTTTGGCTTGCACCGTCATATCGCTATCCTGCCATAGACCATCAGCTAGATCTTCGTATACACTCGTTATGCTGATGTGGCTGAAGAACGACATCTGATCAGCGCAGATGGTCTGTAACCAGGCCTTTTCTAAGAAGATGTCAGTGGTAGTTAGCACCGACTGTGAGCAGACAAACCTCCGCTGAGCGATCCACAGCTGTCAACATACTGTTGCTTGAGGTTCTCAACAGAATCCCTGTGCGGGCCATACGGATCATGAAAAGGAAAAGCCTGGGCGTCTTCAAAGGCTGGAGGAGCGCTTCGAGCAAATGTCCCTTGTGCCGAGGCAAGGATATGATGTATGCTAGTCCGCAATACACTGAGCGACCCAACTTGTGACACATACTGAGGCGGTTCTCCTGTCCAGGTGCTGCTACGAGGTCTTGAGTTGGGAGGGTCGTGGCGGTTAGCATCGCTCACAGATGTGTCGGAACTGGTCATGACTGGACTTGATGTCGTTGATGGGTGCGCGGACGCGCTCCGTCGCAAGTTTGTGTTTTGGTCTCTGCCTGTGACCCTCCGGTCAACTCGGTGTTTGTACATGACATGAGATCGAACGTGTCGCATTGTTTTCCCAGCTCTGAACTGATCCGGATGATTAGCAATGACGAATTGCAGAGCAGGTCCTGGCTCGAGGGGTGGTAATCGTCTCCGGCCGACTCTCCTCTTCGATGACGGCGTTTCGCTGGGTGACACCATGATAAAGAGTGTTGGTAAGATTTGTGGCGAAGACACAACCGATGTGTCGTGTGCTGAATAAGTCGTTGGGTTTGTCAGGGATGTAACGCAGATGGCGACCCCAGAGCGCTCGCAGCTGGCCAGAGCGCTTCAAGTGAGCTTGTGGCTTCTCACTGTTCGCGTCGTTGTTGATGGGTTGGATTCAAATGTCCGATGATTTGGCTCCGGCGGAGATCTGCTAGGGGATCGTGCTAGATTGAGCAGAAGCCTCTGTCTCCTGCGGCATAGATAGAAGCAGTTGAGGTTACAGATGTAGGCAGATGAGTGAACAGCTAAGTAAAAGAAGAACAACGATGTTCAAGGCGACGAAGCGTCCGTGAGATAATTCGAAGTCGGCGCTGAATGCTTCATGGAGGTTAGCCACACATCAAAGTTAGTATCGCTGGCATCGTCCGCATAGCCACACGACTCCAACGCATAGGCACTGCAGGGATTGTTCGACCCCCTCTGATAGTAGCCCCAGAGAAATCGGGTAGCCCGGGGTGCAAAATCAAGCCACATGTTCAGTACGGTGTCGAGGTTGGTTTGAAGAAGCTTAGGCGCAATCACTGGCGGTCTGCGATCTCGAGTATACTGTTGCGCCCAGGAGTCACCCGCTAACAGTCACGGATATCATCATAGCTGAACCTGCATACATGCCGCCGCTAGTAATCGGCATGCGCGAACTGGTTCCTGACATGTATTTAGCGATGCTGGCACATCGCAGCCTCAACATTACTTGGCGTGGCTGACATTTCTGCTAGATATCGTAAGATCGAGGCGCGTGGACACGGTCAGAAACGTGAGCTACGTTCCATTCTGACCTCATCACGTTCATCTTCGAGAGTTGTCGAGCCTTGAATC
Source organism: Curvularia kusanoi (assembly GCA_011058905.1). Classification (NCBI taxonomy): domain Eukaryota; kingdom Fungi; phylum Ascomycota; class Dothideomycetes; order Pleosporales; family Pleosporaceae; genus Curvularia; species Curvularia kusanoi. The sequence continues at coordinate 148,834 of SWKU01000023.1, forward strand.
TATAAGCAGAGTCCTTTGATGCTCACTGTTGCTCGCATGGTAATATGCAAGCGGGCAGATCGCAACATGGACGACCTAGAGCTCCAGCGCGAGGACTCTCACAGGATCACTATTGACGACTGACCGCAAATGCTGCTGCCGTCGATCACCGTATGGCTATGCTGAGCCAAGGCAGCAGTATCACTGAAAGTATTTTAGGTTGTCGCATTTACCGGTTTGATGACTAGTGCCCACTGTACGCATCTTAGTGCAGTAAGCACACCGCGTTTCATAGCGCGGCACGACTGATGATACCGAAATGTCTGCTGGTTGCTCTGCGATATACAAAAAGTCTCTCGTTATACGGATACACCGCAGCTCTGTAGTCAGATTAGCAGAGTCAAAGCGAAATGAGTCTTGAGGGCAGGCATGGGCTGTGATATCTATCTGCTATTACAGGTCGGCTCTGCCGCTCGCTCAGGGCGAGGATAAATATGACGTTTACTTCTAAGATTATAGGCATAGTCAGAACTAGTTCCGTACCCGACGGACGAAATGGACCGAGCCGAATGAGAGACTCCTTCGTGGACTGTAATATTCTACATCGATGGCAGCTAAGACACGGAACTTACAGTCCGGCCGAAGTCGTCGGGACTAAGACTAAAGATGAAGCCTCCGAATGAGCCACGACATCCTCTGCCGATGAATGTTGAAAGTCTTCAGGTCATGGGTAGATTGACACCCAGGAGTCGGGTAAGCTTACACCGACTCTAGGGATCAACCACAAGTGGAAGGGTTTTCGTCTTTTGTGCGCGTGGCTGGATGGCTAAGGCCCATCAACATTGAGGACCAAAATGCGTTTCTTCGGAAGTGGTCAACATGTCGCAACAATTTGAGCCAAACGCATATCTGATGCTCGCTGGATCAGACGTGAGCAATAGCGAGGCTGGTTGGCAGTGAACGCACGGACTCAAACATCATCAATTGATGTCACGCAGCCGGAGCAGGAGCGACTAGAGAATTACATTGTGGTTCACATATGCACAAGCGAACATTGACATCTAGTTCTTTCATTCGTGCGCATTTGGAGTATAGGTAACAAATCGATCCACTCAAGCCCCTTCCTCGCTCGAAGCAAACCGCCACTCTGCTCAAGGGCAACCACATTTAGTGACAGTAGGTAGAATAGGAATACATGCGACTAACGCCAAGAAGCAGGGGTGTAATCCGCACACCCTTGCGGCTGAGCTTTGCAAACGTCCGCTCACAGTCCTGGTCAGCTCGTATTATACTAAATTGCCATGGCATACGTCGGCGCAAGCAGCTTATGAGATCCTCGAGAGGGGGTCGACGTCATCAGCTTCAAGCTTGCTGGGGTCGTTCCGCCGCATAATGCCCTCAACGGGACCAAGTAGGCGCTGGAAGCCGTTCTTGTTGAGCATTGCAACCTTGACCTCAGTTTCGCTGATCACGGAAGCAGCACGGGGCGCGTCGTTGAGCAGGGCAAGCTCGCCGAAATAGTCACCCTTGTTGTATCTTTTGACAGGTTTATCGTTGCCGCGGATGTAGACCTGAGCTTCACCAGATTCCAAGATGTAGAAGGACTCGCCAATATCACCTTCCCTGATAATCTCGGTGCCAGCAGGGTACTTCTTTGTCTCGAGTGCATCTGCAATCTTGGAACGCTCATACGGAGTAAGAGTGGACAGAAGCGGAACCTCCTCGAGGAACCCCTCATACATACGTCGTCGCTGGAAGGCACTGTCCATAAGGATCCGGCGGAAGGTGACACGGTCGAGCGCCCACAGTGTCGAAGGTTCGGAAGAGATGACGGTGGCAGCGCGAGGGGCGTTGTACATGAGGGCGAGCTCACCGAAGGAGCCGCCCGGTCCTACGGAGCCCACCTTCGCGCCAAGTCCATCTGGACCAGCTTCGAGCTTGCCGGACTTGTTGACATGGATGTCGAATGAGCCCTTCTCAACGACGTAGAAGTAGTCGCCCACATCGCCCTGCGTGATGACCTTGATGCCTTTGGTGGGTATTGGCTTTTCGTGCAGAGCGCCGAGGACCTGCGTAGACTGCTCGTCATCGAGATGTGAGAAGAGGAAATTGCCAGAGACGGCAGATCGGAGGCGTGCCAGCTGGTCCTCAGTCTTGTGATGGAAGGGCGGCGTAAAGCTATCATTGTCTGCTGATGTGGGGTTGAGCGACTCAGCGGACACGGAGACGCGGCGGCTCGCGTTGTAGTTGCTGGGCGTATTGCCGCCTGCAATCGGAGGCATCTGAGTGACCTGGTTCTTGGAAACGCCGCCAAAGCCGCCAAAGTTGCCAAAGCTGCCAAAGGAGCTCTCGCCCTGGTCGGCGCCGCGGGACCTGTTCTGCTCGGCCTGCGCGAATGAAGATGCGGTGGGCGAGGCCATCATGTCGCCCTCCTCTTCTTCGTCAAGGCGCTGCATCGGGCTCTTCGCGAAGCCGCCGGAGCTGGGGGATGTGCCGAAGGGATTGTTGCCGGGGAAGCTGTGCTCGGCACGGCCCTGCTGGCTGGAATGCTGCTGCGAGAGCAGGAACTCGGCGCGCTGCGACTCGAGGCGGCGGTTGAAGAAGCTCGCGCAGAACTGCAGGATATCGTTGGGCTTGTGCTTGAGGATCTCGCGGTCGAGGGCGGCTATCTCATTGGAGTAGTCTGGTGGGAGGGACATTGGTGAGGCGGGCGATAGGGTGGGAGGTGAGGGGTCGAGCACAGCTCTTTGACGGCGGATGCGCGAGATGCAGGGGTGGCAGGCGTGCGGCGGCGAGGGCCTGAAACGCGGCGATGGGGCGCAGATGGAGGGCAAGCAGTGCACGCGGAGCGGAGGCGAGGTGTGAAGAAAGCAATTGCTCGCGGGCCTTAGTCAGTGGTGGTGAGGGCGTGTGGAGCGTGCAGCCGCAGTATGACGCTTGGGACAATCCGGGGCAGAAGAGGGGAGTGGGAGGCTGCAGCAAGAGCGATCACCGCGCGCGGGCAGCTGGGCAGGCACTGGAGCTTTAGGTAGTTTCCAGCCGTGGGCGGGCGCTCTGGCTCTGGGGCTGATCTATCTTCCAGAAGCGCTCTAGAAATCACATCGAATCACTGCCTGGCTTCTCTGCGCGGCCGCAGCCCCTCGCCGAGACTGTTGCGCGATGCTGCCAGCCATTGTGCACGCACATTGGACGCCGCTGCATCGTGTGACGAAGCAGTGGCATGCCGCGAGCCAGGCTGCAGTGCGGTGCCCAAGACATTTACAGAGCTCTGGGAGCTGTGCTGCCAGAAACAGAACAGAGCTCAGAATCAGCCCTGGCGAGCTGCGAGCTGTCGCTGGAGCTGCGCCTATGAGGTAGCTCCCGCCGCTCCTGGATCTCAAGCTGCTCCAAGCGTGCTGCTAAGCGGCAAGCTGCAGAGGCGGAACCATGCATGAGCGCTGGAGGGAGGGGGAAGCACGCTGCTCTGCCTCAAGTTTCTGATGCCAGCTACAGAGTATGCAACTCGCCCTCCCTATCCGGAGGCAGCTCCCTACCACACACATCACAACTGGATGCTTCTGGCAGTACGTCTTAGCTTGTCTGGAACTGCCTGCAGCGCGAGCTCAGCTTGACCAGCCAATCAGCTCTACGGCTGCACATGATAAGAAATGGCGTACGCTGCACGCCATCGAAACGATCGTCGGAGGATTTGCGTGGAAAATGTTCAAGTGCAGTACTGCAGCAAGATGCACTGTGTGATTGAGGGCCGACAGAGCCTCCTTGTCATAAGCAGTCCACGGGTGCTCAACAATGAAGGTTGTGACAATAAACCTCGGTCGGTCCTGTATCACTATGACCGCTCTGCGAATCACCTGCAGCCCTCCAGCTCCCCAGCCACTGCGTCACGTGCTTACATCTTGAGCACCACCTGCACCTGTGCAAGTATCAAGGAGCCCGGGCTTCCATGAGCAGCCGGATCTGCTTGTAGCGGTGAGAAGGGCATAGCGCGGTGAAAACGCTGCAAAATATCTATGAGCAAGGCTCCTGTGGTGTGCAGATTGTCAGGTCTGCAACTGGCGGTGTGCTACACGACGGAGCGACATAGGTGATGGGTCCGAATGTTGAGACGCCCGCCTTGGAGAGTCGCGAAAAGCTCCGCTGTTGAGGGAACCATGATGTTTGACAAAGCGTGAGTAGCTATGTTTCACATCGTCTGCTGTCGCCCAACCCCCTGGGTCTTCTCCGCAAGGAATGCTTCGGCCGCATATAAGGCGCGACATGGAGTGAGGAAGCGATGACGCACATGGCCATGTGACATGCACGAGCACCTTCTCCTGGGAGCTGGCGGGGCTGGCCAAAGCGACGCCGTGGGCGAATTGGCGGCAGACAAAGATGACGATGCACGTTGGGTTGGAAGTGGAGCTGCAATTGAACAAGATCCACGTCCTAGGATAGTCAATTTCGTCATTACGGGCTGCTGTGCTGCAGCTGCACATGCTGCGTCCGCGAGCGGCACGGTTGCTTGCCCGCCAAGCGAGAGCTAGAGCTGTGCGCCAGTCTTGCAGCGTAGAGGCCGTTGCAGAGCTGAGCTCATCACAGTGCATTTCTACCACTCTCACACTTCTGAAACTGTGCGTCCGCTCGTCCTGTGTGGCAGAGCAGTAATCTCGTCGTCGCAAATTGTTGCAAGTCATCCACTCTACTAGCCCTCGGAAGCGCCGCACACGCACCACAGCCACTTGAGCTTTAGCCCTGCTCCTTCCTCCCCAACCACCTCCTCACTGCTTGCGATCAAGACAAGTCTCACTCATCGCGCACCCTCGCACATTAATCGCACGCCTATCCTTACGCCGCTATGGGCAAATACACATTCACATGGTGCGTAGCCCACTTGCTGTCCTGCCGCGCGCTTTGCTCACCATCTGCAGGGAACATGACGCCGACGAGGTTTACGTGACCGGCACCTTCGATGACTGGAAGAAGACCGTCCAGTTAGAGAAGGAAGGCGGCATCTTCAAGAAGTCTGTCGAGCTGCCTAAGACCAAGACACAATACAAGGTGCGTTCGCTGTGCGACACGCGCCTACCACCTGGCGCGCCTGCACGCAGCTCCAGGCAGCTCCCTATGCAGACCCCGACTAACAGAAGCGCATAGTTTGTCGTCAATGGCAATTGGTGTATCAACGAGAGCGCACCCAAGGAGGACGACGGCCATGGCATCGTCAACAACATCCTCCTGCCCGAGGACATCGTAGATGAGCCAGCCCACACACTTTCTTCCGCCGCGCCACTGGCCTCCACAGCTGCGCTCGCTGGCGCCGTTCCCAAGGAAAAGGACCTTGAGAAGAGCAAGTCAAATGAGTCTATTCCCGGCGCCTTTCCCATGACGCCGACGCCTGGTACTGAGCAGCGCCAATTCATCAACCCCATCCCTGCTACTGCCGGGCTCGGTAACCCAGTGAAGCTTGCGCCTGGCGAAGATGTGCCCGCAGCAAGCACACTTACCAGCAACACAGTAGACTCCACCGTCAACCTCAAGGGCGCAGCTGAGGAGGAGGAGGAGGAGGCTAAAGTGAGCGTTGCGCCCATTCCCGCAACTGCTGGTGCAGGCAACCCAATCCACCTCGCGCCGGGCGAGAAGGTCCCCCATCCAAGCACCTTGACTTCTAACACCGTCGAAAGCACTGCCAAGACAGATGAGGCTTCGTATCACAAGTCGGACTCGCAGCCGCCGCAGCTGCCTCCTGTCGATATCACCCCTCAGTCCGAGAGACCTGCTGACGGTGGCATGTTCAGCCTGCCTCCCCAGCTTGGCAACCTCGTCCCTGAGTCTAGCCTGCCTATGGGTGTGGATTCGGTGGTCGAGAAGGATACCGGTGTTCACATTCAGTCCGCTGCCCCCACATCATCCACTGCCGCTCTCGCTGCTCAGGTGCCCAAGGAACCCAGGGGTGTTCCCGAGGTGGTGACTGAGAGCCAAAAAGAAGCCGGATTTGCTCCCGAGGCAGCCGCCAATGCCGAGGCTGTCATGGACAAGAAGGAGGTTGAGCAGGAGCTCAAGGAGACCGTTCCTGAGAAGACTGACGCGGAGAACGACCACGCTCCTGCTATCGAGGCTGATAAGTCTACCAGCTTTGGTGAGAGCGCAGCCGCCGTTGCTGGCGGTGTCGCTGCCGCGGCGACCGTCGGCGCTGGATTGTTCACTGGCGCCATCTACGCTGCAAAGGAGAAGACTGCTGAAGCCGTAGGCCTTGACAAGAACGCCACTGTTGGCGAAACTGCTTCTGCCGTAGGTGCTCAGGCAGTTGACTCTGTTGGCCTGGATAGCTCCAAGACCACAACCGATAACGTTTATCTGGCTAAGGATAAGACCCTTGATGCTGTAGGTCTCGACAAGAACGCCACTGCGACTGACAACGCCATCCTTGCCAAGGACAAGACTCTCGACGCTGCTGGCCTCGACAAGAGTGCGACCGCGACTGAGAACGCTATCCTCGCGAAGGATAAGGCTGTCGCAGGTGTCGGTTTGGATAACACTGCTTCTGCCTCTGAGAACGCTATCCTCGCGAAGGATAAGGCCGCTGGCGCCGTTGGTCTTAATGGCTCCACCATTGGTTCCACTGCTGCTGATGACGTTCCTGTCGTTGTAGCCGAGAGCCAAAAGGAGGCCCACGCCAGTCCTGAAGCTGCCGCCAACAACGAGGCTGTCCACGAGAAATCACAGTTTGAGCAAGAGCTCCTGAGCCAGGTGCCCAAGTCTCAGGACCAGGGCGAGCCAGCTCCTTCAGTCGCTGTCCCGGCTGTCGTTTCGGACAGCCAGCGCGAAGCCCACGCGAGCCCTGAAGCCGCTGCAAACCCCCTTGCTGTGCATGAAAAGAAAGACGTTGAGTCTGAGCTGCTCAAGTCTGTCTCCAAGACTGACGAGTCAGGAGAGCACGCTCCTGTGATCGCTGCTGCCCCTGTTATTGCTGCTGCTCCTGTGGTCGCTGCTGCGTCCTCTGTTCCAAATGCGGAATCTCAGGCCGAGCTTCCTGTTCGCTCAGTCCCAGACATTGTAGCTGAGAGCCAGAAGGAGGCACATGTCGCTCCTGAGGCCACCGCGAATTCTGAGGCTGTTGCAGAGAAGAAGGAGCTCGAGTCTGAACTCCTTAGCCAGGTCAAGAAGACCGACGAGTCCGGTGAGCCTGCTCCCACTCTGTCTGCCGCTACTGCCACTACCGCTCCGGGTGCTGCCACTACCACTTCTGGTGCTGCTGCCGCAGCCCCAAAGTTGTCTGACTCGTCTTACCCACTCTCAACCGACTACAAGCCTGCGACTGAGGAGGAGATCAAGCGCGCGCTTTCTGGTGAGAGCGATGAACCCTCCACCTCGGCCACCAGTGGACTGAACGCCCCTGCTTCTGCGCCAGCTCAGACAGAAGCCACCAAGTCGGCTACTGAGGCTGCTGAGCCTGTTGTCGCCTCCGAAAAGGCCACCACAACAGCTTCTCAAGCAGAGCCCAACAATGCTGCGACTGTACCGGCACCGAAAGACGACAAAGAGGGCATTTTCAAGCCCACCACTCTTGAGCAGAGGGAGCCCGTTGTCACCACCGGCACTGAGACCGGCACAACTGCAACTTCAAGCCAGGGTCTGACCGCTCCCGAGACACCTCAGAAGGATCGCAAGGATTCCGACGTCTCCCCCAAGGGCACCCCAGGTAGCCAGAGCATTGCATCGAACCCTGCCACGGCTGATAAGAAGGCCAAGAGGCGATCGTTCTTCGGCAAGCTTAAGGACAAGTTTTCCAGCAAGCACTAAGCTGCTGCAATTGTTCTCGTACATTGAAGGTCTTTATAAACGACCTGAGTGCTCGCTGATATACCCGAGGGTTCGGATGCCGCGTGGCTCTGTTTTTCTCTGTCTATTGTTCGTCTTACGGAGTTGGCTCTGTTTGGTCTATACCATTTCTGCTCTCTGTCTGACATGTTTCTAATCGAATATGTACTCGCGTTTCTGCAATTTGATCTCGCCCTATGGATGCGCGCTCGCGATACATTCAGGCTGCATGCTGGGGGCATGACGAAGATTGGGATCTCAAATACTTAATTCGCTAATGTAGATGCATTAGATGTGTTTTATAATGATGTTTTTGCTTCTAGATGTTTGTCTGCCACGCTCCCAAACGTGACCGACTTTTGGTGTTGCTATGGAAATTGAGGCCGCTCCACCTACCCAACGCACCATGCCAGGCACCCCCTGTTGGTGAGTACTGTCTCATAACATAACAGTGCCCAACTGATATACAATTGCTCCTTCACAACATTAGAAAGAAAAATTTCGAACAACGCCTTGCCAACACTTCAAGATCTAACTTCATGCAAAATCACAATGTCTGAACCTTACTCACACGCAATGCCAACATCCCAACAATGTGCACTCGTCCTCCGTCCCCAGCTACACTGCACAATTTGGCAGCCGGCCTCTCTCAAATGCATTTCTCGTCGTACTCAACCCATACAACAAAGAAAGGGCCACTCCAGCGCACATCGAATCCAACCCACCCAGGCAAACGAACGATGCACTCCACGCAGCAAGTCCAACCCAACCGCGTGGCACAACAGGCAGCGAAGTCTCAGCAGGCTGGGACTCGTCGACCATACCACCAGTCGCATCACGAACAGGACTCAGATCGGACCCGTCCAGGTGGTTCCCGTGCTCTACCGACGCCACCTCGCAAGGATCATTATCAGGATTGGCACAAGAGAGACGGGGACAACCTAATGATGTCGTTGTCTCGCAATTCAGGGCTTTGTATGGCATTGCAAGATGGAATTTCTAGTATTGAGCAACGACTTGTACCCCAAGGTCCCCGTCGACAACAGTTCCTTGCGCAAAAGGCACCATTGCCTCTCCGGCCGCAGACTTGCATGTCAGAAATATATAACTTGATTGACGATTACATGATCTGGAACAAGTCTTCATCAGACCTCATTCTCGACCGTCCGGGTAGCTCAGGCACCATGTTCGTGGACTTCACGTCCAACGGCGAGATGGAGGTCTCCTACCGTAATGGCATTCACAAGAAGCTGCCCATTCCACCAGGGCCATCTAAGATCCCGACACGACCGACCACAGGGTCTTATTGCCGCGAGTCGAAATCTCAACAGCACAGCGATATTCAACTTCAACAGATGGGAGTGAAGCAGGTCAAAGTGCATCCTCCACGTCCTCCGTATGGTTTGCGCTACGACTCAGTCATCTCGTCCGGAACTCGAAAAATAGAGCAACATGATACTTCCCAGCGGTCCTCGCACCAAATTGCACGTCCGCTTCCTCCCATTCCCTGCCAAACCCCTAGTCTTGAACCACCGCAGTCTCGAAAGTCGTATCCGCTACAGGTACATTGCAACCAGCGCTCGGGTTCGCAAACTCGTCTCGTACGCCACTCTTCGCCTACACCATCGCAAACCTCCGACTCGTCATTCCATACCGCGCGAACGTCAAGCCACAGCCCAGCCGCTGACTACATGTATGCTGCTGGTCACACATTGCGCGCTCACCATTCATCATCTGGCTCGCGGTCCGAGTCGTGGACATCAGACTATTTCGGGATCTTGGCCTCCACTCATAATACATCCGCATACAAGACTTCGACATATGAGCCAACTTCGAATCCTTCTCCCAACCCCCTGCGACACACATGGTCAAATGCTACCACCGCGGCGGTAGCCAAGAAGCCACTCCCTGCTCTACCGCGTTCAAGTAATTACACGAAGCAGCCTGAAGCCTCATCTACAGACAAAAACAAGCGCAGTAAGGTGCTCAAATTCGTGCAGAAGCTGCTGCACAAGCTTGATAAAAAGTCTCGACACAGCCGAAGCCGCCAGCGCCACTCGGTCCCTGCACATTCATCTCAATCTTGGATGCAACATGGAAATATGACGTAGAGCGTACAGTATGATCCAGACAGACGGAAACAAGGCATAGACATAATTTTCATTCATTCTGAGACCTGCGTATGGACCAACCTAGTGGGTGATGTAACGACCGACAGGAAGCTCGAAGGCTGTATGGCTGACATGATTGACACAACTGCTCTGACCCTTACAAACGACTGTTACCCGCATAGAGGACAGGCCTTTCCAAGCTTAAAGTAGGCGACGACACAACGCTTCTCGATAAAACAGTACCGCATAACCTTCCACATCTGTTCTATTCTCTCATTTGAGCTCCCGTGGAAACAGCCCCAAGAGATACGACCTGTTGTTCATACCTGAAGCTTCCATTTTGCGGCGCGTGAAATTTGCCTGCAGTTCTCTCGCCTGTACAGGACTCATCAGGTTCGCATTGCGTGCGTACCGGATAAGGCAGTTCACATATCGACGCTCAGCTCTTGCTCTGGCGGCTATGATATCAGACCAACTGAAAGATACGCCCGTGCATCGCGCCTTCAGGTCCATCACGTTCTGCTCCTGGTTGTATGCGCGCTCGAGGTTCGCTTTTGCGGATCGTAACTCTGTTGCCTGGGTTTGTAGCGCAGGTGGTATACTCTGTACCCTGATCTTGTTGTTCTTTCTCCTACGAGTCGATCGCGATGAGGTCGGATGAATCTTGAGTTGTTGCGCAATCGGGCGTGATTGTGGTCTTGTGTTGTTATCGTAGGTACGACGCGCCGGGAGCTGGACTGGAATTTCATCCATGACGAAGTCCACAATGTCAACACCTAGATAATCCTGATATGAATATAGAATCGTATCCAATTTAGCTTCGTGACTTGCCTGTAGGGCATCTCCGCTCGTTCTCCAGGCGAACTTTCGCGTGCTCATACATCAGATTGATGTCGGCTCGTCGAAAACCTCTGCGAACAAGTGCCATCTTGAACTCCGTCAAAAGAACTTCCAGTACATCTATCCGCATATCAGCAATGCGGGAACACGCTGTCATCAATGGCAGTTAGTAACGTGGAAACAGAACTTACCCAATCCATCATCATTAGCTTTTGCCATCCGATACCTGACGTCCTTATGGCGTCTGGGCCGATCTAGTGACGATGGCAGTGGAACAGCGTCACCAGCAACTTTCTGCGAATGCTGGAGGACGACGTGCTCTGGAAGGTATCTGTGTGGCAAATACTCCTCTTGCAATTGATACTCATACCACTTGTAAGCATCCGCAGGATTGCCCCATACAGCGTAGCATATAAGTCGCATGTAACCAGAAGAAATCGAGCGACCCAAGGAAAGCTCGTAAATTCCTGCACATACCATCTTGTCGATACGATCTATGATATCCCATCTATACTCGAATCCCTCGAAGAAGTCGACCAGCTCTGGATCATTCTTCGTGCTCAACGGTCGGTATGGATATTGGGCAGGCATTACGAAGTGGTCTGACCTGATGACACCGTCGATATACCTGTCATGGATGTTAGTTGGTATCACACACATGTTGTCGAAGCTCACCTAGCAGGTCGAGTATAGCCACGTAAGAAGTATTTATATGCTTCCAGTGGGGACAGAGAGTTGACCTGCATGATCATCTCACGACCTTCTGGGTGGTCCGAGATCTCGGGATGGTCTTTTAGTAAGTGATCGATCTCCACCAGAAAGCCTCTGGAAATGGATCTATCTGCCAGGTACGAGAGCAGTTCGCCATCGGCCGAGTCCGCGAAAGAACGTGCCTGGCATATTTAGCACTGACACCGCGCAAGCAGCCTGAGTTCAGCAGTATGGGCCCTGGAACTCAATCTCTTACAGTGTGATTAGATGGCCGACCTAGGGGCTTCACCCATGGTAGGGTCTGCTCGCCATTGTTGAAGTCGAAGGGAGCACTTTGCGGCATAGGGCTGGGTTTGACGCTCTGTGTGGGAGGGAGTACTTCGTAGCAGTCACTGTCTTCGCTTTTGTCGATGACGATTGGCGACAGAAGACTGCGCTGCTCGTACTTTGGAGCGGGCGGTTCGATCCACGCACCGCCCACCCACCATCCTTGGGCGCCATGCTGGAGGGAAGCGGGGGCGGCCAAGAAACCTCTTGGACGTGGGAGAGGATTGTAAGGCTCATCGCAATCATCTTTGCGACGCCTCCTGCTATTGTGCCTTGCCATCACGCAACCGCTCGACTTACTTGTTCACAGGGCTCAGCGGCGGTAGATATAGGGCTGACGCTTAAGATGAGATGGAGAAGGTTAAGCCAGACGAAGGACGGGAGTACTTAGATGTGAATTTGGCGTGAGGGAAAAGAAGATGATGCAAAATGCGTTTGTGCGGTGAGTGGTCTGAGAGGACGTGAAGTGAAAGTGAGTCGCAACTTGCACCGATAGGAAGGCACGTACAGGCACCAACAAGCTAGCGACAGCGCTATCAGCCAACATGTGCGGTCGGGGTAATTGAAATAAAGGTCGATTGACTCAAGAAACCGTGGAAGAGCTCGAATAAAGAGCATAGGAGCCAGAGTGACTGCCATGCACGCAACGAGAGGCTGACTACAGCAAAGAAGAACGCATTCACGATCATGTACATTCTATGAACTGAATCTGGATATACGAACCGAACCTTGACGCCACCCAATACGCTGCATGGTCAAATCAAATATGCTACAATTGCACAACATGCTGAGCTCAGAACACACTGATGTAGTTGCCAATGCGCTCTTTCTGGTTTTGAGCGATGCACTCGGCTATCCAGGTGATGTTGCGGATTTCCTATCGCTGAGTTAGCAATGGCATTTCGACTTCATTTGAAGGGCTACTCACTTGTTCACGAAGCTTTACCCACGCGTAGACAACAGCGTGTGTGAACTGATAGGTGAATGCCAACTTTGAGATTTCCATCTCCTTTTGGTAGAACAAGTCCTCCAGACTCCTGGACTCGCCGCCTGTGCCGCCGGCCATGTTGCCAACAGCACCGCCTCCTCCCTGGCTGAGTCCTGTCTGATCGAAGAAGCTCTTATATTCTGCCACGCTCTCGACGGCGATACGCACGCCTTCAACATCGTCTGCCCGAGATAGCATCATGGTGCCTTCGGGATGAAGCTTGCCCAGAGCAGGGTACAGCTTCTTCCTGTCTGCCTTGGAGAGCTCAGTGCCGAATGAATTCAGCGAGATGTTGATGCTCCTACGGTCCGCTTCGAACTCCAGCACTTCGGTCATGACATCCGAAGTTGGTGTTCCAGCAATCTCAGGATCCGTGTTGATCCAGTTGTGGAAGTCCTCGAGGTAGTTTTTGTAGAGAGTGTTGCGGATTATCTCGATGTTCAATTCATCCAAGTCCTGGTGGCTGAGAGAACCCTTGAAGTACGGCGCAAGCGGAGTTTCAATTAGGACGGAATTGTAGAGCTCCTCAATGTTTGTGGCAACGCAGAGCACAGGCATGGTCTCGAACCAGCCGAGAGGGTGGCATCTCTCCAATAGCTCACGCGTGTCCCTCTCGTGCAGCGTACCAGTGATCAGCAGCGCAACATTGTCAATCATGTAACCATAGGTCAGGTACTCCATGAATTTGGACAGCGAGCCGGTGGCATTGGCCTGAATGTAGCGGAACTCAGCAACAAGCTTGTCGGTGGTCTTGGCGGCGAGCGCAGATGTCGACGGGTTGGGTGGCAGGGAGGCGAGGAAGTCGCCGTATGCTGGCGAGAGCTGCAGCTTGACATCTGCACATCAGTGTCAGGCAGCTGCGAGATGCGCGCCGTCGGGGCAGAGCTTACCGTCGATGGTCTCGCATTGCGTCAGGTTGCTGTAGTTCTGGCTAGTGAGCAGCGCATTGCGATAGCCGCGCACGACGCCCTCGATGTAGCTGGCAGGGCCGTTAGAAGCATACACTGTGACGTGCGGGAAGATTTGTGCACATACCCGTACTTGACGTTGTAGAAAAGGCCCTCCATGATGCGGTGGTCTGAAGCGCTGCTGCAGAAGCTCCGTCGCCGTCATTCATGGTGTTGCCCGCTGGGCGCCCCAGCTGCGGCCGGTGTTTACCCGCGCTGAGGAAGCAGGCTGGTCCGTGCGGCTAGCATGTCTATAGCTTCGGCCAAACCCTGCTCTCCCGACATCACACTTTCTACCGTCGAGTCTGTCCACCAACGCGCATAGCAATCCCAGCACCAACGCGCTGCTTTGACTCCACACACAGCACAAGCTCACAGCTTCTCAATCCAAAACCAGCTACGCGACCAGTCGCGCCTGCATTGTAAGTCACTCGCGGCAGCTGCACCTGCAACGCGCCTGCTAACTTTCACTGCAGAGCAATGGTCGCTACGCGCCGCACTGCGACCGCTGAGGTCACTGAAGAGGCTGTTACAGTCGCAACCCGCAGCAAGCGCACACGTGCAGCTGCTGCACCGCGCAAGACTGCACCTGCAAAAACTCCCAAGGCCGCCAAAGACGCAGCCACCACACCAACTGCGGTCGCAGCAACCCCCGCAGCAACCACAACAATCACAGCAACCACGACCGCGTCGCGCGCAACGCGTTCGGACGCGGCCGCGCCAACACCAGCTCCTTCCACAACAAGCAAACGCCGCCTGCGCTCGACCGCTGAGGCAGCCTCGCCACTGCGCGCTCTCGACGAACAGCCTCCACCTTCCAAGAAGACTCGCACCAGGAAGGCGCAGACACCAGCAGCTACCCCTGCGCCGAAGCCGGCAACTCCCAAGGTGGACGAGGAGGACGAGGAAGACGATGAGGAAACACCCGTTTTCTTTTCGAAGAGTAAGACCCTTCTTTCTTATCCCCTTTTCATGAGCATACTGATTGTCTTTCTCTACAGGGTTCGCTCCTATTGCTCGCGATATTCAGTTGTCAGACCTGAGAGATCGCAACGCACGCCTTGGAGCAGCCTGTGACGTTCTGCGCGGCGAGAGAGACGAAGCACGCGCCCAGAGAGACGACGCGCTCGCTGAACTCTCTCGTCTTCGCGTTCGCCTTTCCGAAATGGAAATGGAGCACGAACGCGCTCGCGCTACGACGCTTGAGAATGGACATGACCACGACCACGACATGATTGACGAGACTGACACACCACTACCAGAGTTCGACTCTTTTGACGTCGATCAATCCGAGCCTGCCAAACCAGCATTCATGACTGGTGACGAATCGGCAATGGCACTTCTAAGGCACGTCCAGGAGGCAGCAAAGGCTCCAATGCCAGCATCACACTCATCGCCAAAGACTGAACCGAAGTCCCCGACGTCTCCGGTGAGGTCCCCGGTTGCAACTCCCGACAAACCTTCAACCCCTTCCAGGGGTCTCTTCAGCAGCCTCGCCTCCCCATTCTCGGCTTTCAAGAGTCTATTCGGAGCATCCACATCTACTCCTACTCCTACTCCGCCCACTCCTACACCATCTCGGGGTCCTCCACAGGGTAGCGTGACAGAGATGCTGATGATGCCACCTACCCCGGTTGGCGAGCGCTCAAAGCATATCAGCAAGGGGCCGAAGAAACAAAGCCGTATGGTCAGGACCCTACTCCGAGGCATCGAGCCTGAAGATGCCGAAAAAGCCACCGCTTGGGCCAAGCAGGTCGCTGCTGAGCTTCAAAAGGATCGCACCGCAGGCGATAAGCGCAAGCGTCTTCAAGCTCCTGTCTTATTCCGGGACCTCAAGCATTTCCCATCCAGCAAACCATGGGAAACGGGTTTCAGTTTCCCAGAAGACGTTCTGGATCTCGAAGACGATGATGTGGTGCCAGCTTGGGCTGTGTACACATCTATGCTCGAAGAGGAGCAGCACGTTCCGAAGAGAACCAAGACTGCACATGCTGCCACTGTCGACGACGACATGCCCGCATCTCTCAATCAGCTCTTTGGCACACCGACTGCCCCTAAGCTAGATTTTCACCCACGCCGCTCCATCGATCCTTCGCCAATGTTCGCTCCCCCGCTCCAACACCAAGAGGGCGTCAATGTCTTTAAAGAGTTGCATGGCCATGATGCTGCTGCGAACGACCGCGAGAGCCTCCAACGTGAGCTCAAGGCTGGAGCAATCGGATCCCAGTCCCCGATGAACAGTACCAATTCCAAGGACTCTGATGGTCACCATAAGGTACACGATCCCGTCCACGGTTCGTTCAGCGTCCCAGACTCCGATTCTGAGGGCGAGGAGGAAATTCAAACCCAACCTGTCTGGACACAGCCACCACCCCCCACACCAAGCCCTGCTCACCAGTCTTTACCTAATACCAAAAACGACGAGGAGGTTGAAAGGCAGCGCCAGAAGTTGATGAAGCACACACCCCACAAGCCAAGCCGTCTTCAACAAGTCAGCTATCCATCCCCAAGTCTGCTGTCCGACGCTGGCGACTCTCCACTGAAGCACGTTGCCATGGAGTCCCCACTCAAGAACATCCTTGCCGACTCCCCGCAGAAGGACGCCTCTGCCGACATCTTTGGCGATATCCCAGAAGCTGAGCCACTGAACTTCGACGATGACCCGGAACTCGCTGCAGCCATGGCTCATCCTTCTCGTGCTGCTCGCGTTGAGGCCCAGTTGGAGCAGTGGAAGCACTGGTCCATGCCAACTGTTACCTACGATTCTGATGAGGAGGAGATTTCGCCTGTCTAAGGGCAAGGCATTTTACGAGTTTGACGAATTCATGATAAGATACCCCCGGTCGTTTTGCTTTGGTCGGTCATAGCGATGGATATAAGGCGGCGTTTTTGCTTGTTTGATTGGGTACTGGGACGGATTGGGTATTGGGATGGGATGCCTTGGATTGCTTGAGTGATCCTTCGGCAATTTTGAAAAATCAATTGAGGGGAGATCAGACTGTTGATAGAAACTATCACTGTGTAGTAATCTTGAGACTGTAAATACCTAAACTCAGCACCGACTAGCCCTGAAGAGCTCCGATCAAAACGCCACTCTTGGCTTTCTTGCATTGTGTCATCTCTCAACTCAGAACGAGAAAGGTGCTGTATGATCCAAAGCCCACTTGAGTAATCAAGAGCGTCTTCACATGCCCTGGAAGCATGAGACACAGCGGTCATCCTGTGTTACTAGCGTTCGATACAGTGCTATGGTCGAGCGTTGTCCAATGGCCTGTTTAACTATATGGTTGGCTGATGAGATGCAGTCCATGTAATTCTTGTCGTGCGGCTATGGAGGGTGACCACTACCATACCCTTAGGTTCTGCACGATGCCAGGATATGTCCAGAACTGCAACCTGAAGCCTGGGCTACGGGAAGCTGGTTGGTATTACGAAGGACCCAAGGAGAAAGGTGATGGACGGCGAAGAGGCTACGCTAGCGCTGGACCCTGCATGAGCAGCGTCATGTTGGAAAAAGATGCAATAGGTGACTCTGGCATGCCACCGTGCAATGCGGCAGCTACTCGCCCCGCTACCCCCCGCCCGCGCCATCTTCGAGCTTCAGCAGTCCTTGTACAGCCCTATTTGCACACGTCGCAGCTTCCACAAGCTTTCCAGAGTCTCATTGCGTCTCCAACGGGCAGACAGAGCGCCGGCCACTAGAAAAGTCATGGCCGACGGCTACGAGAAATGGTCCCAGCAGCAATTGATTGCGCGCATCCAAGAGTTAGAGCAGCAGGTGAAAGACGGGCAGAACGCAACGGCGCCCGCCTCCGTTGATCCTCCTGCGGGTGCGATTTCCCAGCTTGAAGGCGAGGCAACGTCTATTCCCTTCCGCAAGGCGCCCAAGGCTCCGCCAAAAGCGTTCGATGCGTCCAAGTACAGCACCCGACTCATTGCACTCAAGTTCGCGTACTTGGGCCAAAATTACAACGGGTTCGAGCACCACAATAACAACAAGACGCCGCTGCCGACAATAGAGGAAGAGCTGTGGAAGGCATTGATAAAGACGCGTGTTATCAACCCCACACCACCGGAGGGAAGCGACACAGACTACAGTAGAGTGGATAGGAAAACTTTCGCTGCTTGGGAGAGGGACGGCGCCGACATCAATTGGGACGGCTGTGAATACTCGAAATGCGGGCGGACGGACAGAGGCGTCAGCGCGTTTGGGCAGGTTATTGGCGTCCGTGTGCGCAGCAACAGACCTCTGCCGAAGCCGAAGTCCGCGCATGATTCTGAACAAGAAGGCGTCACGGATGGTGTCGAGACAATCCAAGGCGATCCGCAGAGCGAGAAGGAAGAGACGAAGCCCTTCAACGACCTCACCGACGAACTACCATACATACAACTCCTCAACCGTGTTTTGCCCCCTGATATTCGTGTCTACGCCTGGTGTCCGAACCCACCTGCCGATTTTAGCGCGCGATTCTCCTGCAAAGAAAGGCGGTATAAGTATTTCTTCACAAATCCATGCTTTGCCCCTGTGCCCGGCTCATCGGGCTTGTACAACCCAGCCGGTACATCTGGCGACGCATCGATGCGTGAAGGGTGGTTGAACATCAAGGCCATGCAGGAAGGATGTGATAGACTCAAAGGCCTACATGACTTCCGCAACTTCTGCAAAATCGACGCTTCGAAACAACTTACAAATTTCAAACGACGCATCTTCCATGCTTCTATCGATGAAGTCTCGCCTCTGGCGGTACCTTCATTTCTGCAACACGACGCACTGGCGTCCCCGTCTTCGACCGATCAGCCCAAGATGTACGCCTTCACATTGCACGGGAGCGCGTTCTTGTGGCACCAGGTTCGTTCTATCATCAGCATCCTGTTCATGATCGGTCAAGGCCTTGAAAGCCCTAGTCTAGTCACGGAGTTGCTGGATATGGACAAGAATCCTACTCGACCCAAATATGAAATGGCGTCTGATGCTCCGCTGGTCCTCTGGGACTGCATCTTCCCGTATGCGGAAGAGGTACAGTCGAGCGAAGAGCGTGAAGTGGGGTACGAAGACCGGCTGGAATGGGTATATGTGGGTGACGAAGGAGGGGTCGAGCCCAAAAGCAGCAAGACTCTGAAGGGTGGGGCTTCCTCCATGGGTCGTGGTAAATGGGGCCGTGGTGGCGTGGTAGATGACATTTGGGAGGTCTGGCGCGGACATAAGATCGATGAAACACTTTCTGGCCTGCTTTTGGATCGAATTGCAGGTCTGGGTCATAGTACATTGGAAAAGGAGGTCCCAGTCGAGGAGCAAAGCATTGGTATTGCAAAGGGCGGGCCACGGATATTTGATGGAGGGAACTTCAGTCGCGCAAAGGGGAACTACATACCTGTCCTGCAGCGGGAAAGACAAGAGCCCGTTGAAGTGGTGAATGAGCGATACGCGAAGAAAAAAGGACTCGATCCAAACCGATACAAGAATGCTAGCGAAGAAGACGCTGGCGAGTAACACCGACACGGTCACTTGTAAAAAAAAAAAAACAATGATACCCATGTTGAGGATGCACAGTAGTTGTTCGTTACAGATATTTCCATTTGCATGGTGACTCACTTTGTTTCTACGTTCTCTTCCATTGACCTTTTTTCCGATCTGCTCGCACTCTCCCACAGACACTTCCTTGTTCCTCGCCATACCTCTTCCAGTATCGACCTACGCGGTAACAGATGCGGAAACACAACAACGATATTCTCCTCCCCTTTAACCACAATGGCAAGGTAATAACGCACTTCGAATCCGCGAAACGCTTCGTGGATCAAAACATCCTGAATATCACTGGTGGATATGAAGCGGTTCCTCGGCGCCTGAAGAACAGTAGACGCTGAAGAACTAGTCTGCACGCCCAGGCCACGCAGTACCGTGAGAGACTCCTCTATCCAGCGTTAGTATGCAAGATGGTGGAAGATGGTATGAGTGGATGCACACCAGTATAACCTCTCCGCAGCACCGCAAATAGCACGACAAATGCAGCGCCACCAACATATGGCCAGCTTGTTCTACCGATGCCTTGCAACAAAGCCGTAGTCTGCGGTCCCCCAAGCGCATACAGCAGTATGTTCATCGACAGGCCATAGCTGACACGCCATTTCAGCCACAGAACAAATATCGCACTGGCTCCCAACAGAAGGCGTGTCAACAGACCGACATAGTAACGCAGCTTCGCAGCGAGAGTGGCAGGCACCGGGCGTGTAGAGACGGTGAAAGAGACGGTAGAGGGCGTGGGGGAGAGGATGCGCAGAGTCTGTGTGGGCGGCGCAGTGAGGCGCGCAAGGAGGGCTAGGACCATGGCTGTACCATGCTGGCTGTGCTCGTGCCAAATTTGTGTCAACAATAGTTATGTTGGAAAGTCAGTTATACACGGCGGCTGTCGAGCAGGGATGACGCGACGCGTCGGCGGGAAGAAGCGAGGCGTGGGGAATCGGGGTCGGAGCTTCAGCGCGGAAGTTTAGGTTTGATGTCATTTTCTACCTTGCCGGCACCACTTTGACAACTCTACCTTTTCCTCACAGGGAGGGCCAAACCTTTGATTTGTCCACTCCTCTGGCAGTCACTATGCCATCACCACCGCCCCACGCTGAAGAGCGTGCGCCCTCACCTCGCGCTCGTTCCCGTTCCCGCTCCCCAAGGCGCAGCCGCAGCCGCAGTCCCGCCCCGCGTAAACCAAAGAGCTACTCCGGCCTGAAATGGAAGAACGATAAGAAAGACTCTTCAGACCGCGACTCTCGGCGGCGCGACGACAGAGACGACCGCTGTCGAGACGACCGCCGTGATTTCGACAGGCGAGATGGCCGAGACGATCGCCGCGACGACAGGCGAGGAGACCGCTACAGCAGAGACGATCGCTACAGCAGAGACGACAGACGGGGTGGCGATCGTGACCGTAGGAACGACCGCGACCGCAGGGACGACCGCGACCGCAGAGACGACCGTGATCGCAGAGACAACCGCGACAGGCACCCCGACCGGCGCTCTGACAAGCCTTCGCGAGACAAGAAGCCCGCTCCACCCATAGCCTCCACTGGTGAAGCCATGATCATCGTCACTGTCAACGATCGTCTCGGCACCAAAACGCAAGTTCCTTGTCTGCCCTCGGATCCCGTCAAGGTGCTGAAGGCTATGGTCGCGGCCAAGATTGGACGTCCAGTGCACGAAATCATGCTCAAAAGGCAAGGCGAGAGGCCGTTCCATGACAGCTTGAGTCTAGCGGATTATGCCATCAGTAACGGCGTGCAAATCGATTTGGAGCTGAATACTGGAGATTGAGAGGGCGTACCAAGGAACGATGTCGAAGAGGACAGGTCCTTGAGCGCAGATACCCAATCGTTGTGAATGATCTCGGTTGTCCGCTGGCATGGTCCAGTTGGAGGTCCAATTTAGTGTTACTTCTGCAGCGAAGCTCAATCAAGTCAACAAAATGGACCAGGCCTTCGCAGTCGGTACAAGCCCGAAGGATGATTGAGGCTATCGACGACTAGAATTCAAATATTTCACCCTTTCCTGATACAAAACGCCATCACCATGCCCAGCCGTAGCAACCAACTCCATAAGAACCAAATCCACACTAACCCAGCAGACTACCTCCCCTAGTACCGGTATCTTGTGGAGTAATCCTTGGGGCTGACCACCAGACCCCGACCCTTCTTTGCGCCACGATAGACCGTCTCAATAATGTCAATCAGCTCCTGCTTATCCTCGAGCACCCAATTTAGCTTGTTGTTGTTGCCCGTGCCAAAATCGCACATCATGTGTTTGTTACGGAAGAAGAACATGACGGTACACGGGTCGTAGAGCTCGTACATGGCCTTGAAGTCTGGCACTTCATCCAGGTCGCACACGTACAGCGCCGCGAAGTTCTTCACCCGGTCGGCGATTTTGTAGAGTACTTCGTCTTGTCGCATGCAGTCTGGGTCCGAGTCGCGGCCGAATCGAATCACAACGAGGCGATCCTCTTCGCTGAGAATGGCTTGGTCGACATGCCAGCCTGTGCGCAAGTGGGGGAGGACAACGGAACCCATGGTGGGCGGAGTAAGAGTGGCGTTTGCGCTGACGGATGTGCGGTGGGTCCGGTGCTAAATGCAGCGAGTCTGAGATACTGGCAGTCGCGAGGTGTTGTGTTGGCGAAGACTTCAAGGCTTTGTGAGAATAAGAGGTTCCACTCGTGGAAAGGCTGTCGAAATCTTTGGAAGCTTCACGGCAAGGCTGCAGCGCACGGGCTTGAACAAACGTATGCCCCGCTATCCATCCCTGCTAGTGCTTCCGTCGCGTGCTGTGCAGACCTCCCCCAAGCGGCCCGCATCTGGGGCATCGTAAATTGGCCATCAAGGTTCTTGACATTCACTCTATAAATGCTCAGGACTTGCACTCTATGCTCACTGCTGTCTACTGATCTCACAACGCACACCCCGCCCTCTTCTATGGGTCACAGCTGTCGAGTACCTAGGTCGAGTAGAACATCTATCAGTCAATACCCTCTTCTGAGAGGAGATACCTACAGAGAGCATCAAATCCGTCGCAGTCGTAGACATCGCCATACCACGGCCGATTCACTGCATACCCAGTACTTGCTCCCTTCCCTCTCATCGGAGATGATAGAGATGCAACAGTCTTGGCCTCGCTCGGTATTTGGAAATATGCCCCTCGCTAATTCCGCCTGCTTTGTCATGCGACGGCTGTGGCACCTTTCTCCGCCAACAACATGGTATTACATCATCTTCCAAATCAAATCCCATCCTTCATCCCGAGGTGCTACTACTTCTAGACCCCTTTGTAATGCCAGTGATCATTGGCGGACAGCGTAACGTCCCTTAATCCGGCAGAATGGGCAAGTATATCATCTGCTTCTTTCGCACCCCACTTAGATCCATCATCACTTCCAGCACACCCCATTACAGCCTTTAGAGCAGTGGGTAATAGAATTACAGCGGAGCGTCTGAAATCCCTCCAAGACCATCTCAAGCCCACAAACAACATGACAGAGAAGATCGTCCTCCCATCTGAAGGCGCTCGCGGCGAGCGCAATGGCACCGCAACAGCCACATGCTACTGCGGCGCCGTTCAAATTGAGGTTCCAACAGAAGGCGAAGGCCTCGTTGATACGTTCATATGCCACTGCACCGACTGTCGCAAGATCACAGCAAGGTCGGTCCACCACGCGTCACTATAAGATATCTGCTAAACCCATATAGCATGTTCGCATCCAACTTTGTCGTCAAAGACACCCACTTGAAGCACCTCAGAGGCGAAGACAAGCTCACAAGATTCCGTCAGAAGGACACCATCGCCACGGGCAACTACATGGAGAACAGCTTTTGCAGCGTCTGCGGCACCCTCCTGTATCGCCGCAGCAGCGGCTATCCTGGCATGAGCATCCCACGTATTGGCACCATTGACGATTTTGCACTGCAGGAGACCAAGTTTAAGCCCAGAGTGGAGACTTTTGAGAAAGATCGCTGCGCATGGTTGAAGCCTGCAAGCGTAGAGGAGCACGTTGACGGTGCGTATTATACGGCTGGAAAGGAGTGGAAGAGTCTGCACGATGGCGTAGGCTCAAAGTCTTGAGTATTAGGAACCGAGGAAGCAGTTAGGACTTTGGATGTCCGTTAGTGAGGTTGTCAGCATGCAGTATTGGTCAAGCTTCTTATTTGATTTCGAGACCAGTCATCCATCACGTCCAGTCATAGCCTGATATCGTGCTTCGCCTGTTCATTCGGTCTTCTGACCTAATTACTAGCTAACGTGTACTTTTTCTTTTACCCTACAGTCCTCGTGCCCCGTACTTTTCCAACATATTCATAATGGCCTCGTTGACTTCTTTGGGATTTGTGGCGTTCAAATAGTGCGCTCCTCCCTCTACGATGCTCAGCGTCTTGTCTCTGCTACCCGTGAACAGCTCGATCTGTTCATGCTGTACTCTGCATCCATACGGCGCATCATCGGTTCCCTGCAGCCAATATACAGGGCAAGTGACATCCGATAACCTCAGCAACAGCGAGTCGCGAGACATCAAGCACAGCACCGCCATCCTCGCCTTCCTTCTTCCCTCGTCACCAATATACGTCTCCTTCAATACCTTCGTCCAGAATGCGGTCGACTCATCCGTAGCATGCGATCCAAAGCCGAAACTAGCAACCATCTCACACCACTGGTCATCGATGGAAAATTCAGGCGTAGGCGTAGTGCTGGCCCACTTCTGCGCGAAGGGATTCAGTAGCGGTACAGGGTCCCAGCATCCTTTCTCGCGCGATTCCATTGTCTCGGCATCCATGCTGGTGCCCAACGGTAGGAGCCCAAGGATGCGCTCCGGCGCAAGGAGTGCCATGCGTACAATTATCCAGCCAGCTTGGCTGGTACCTAGGGCAAATGCTTCTTCTACTCCCAGCGCGCTCATGACTTCCAGAGCTACGATGGCAGAGTCCCAGTAGGTAAATTGGGCGGCTTTGGTTGGGAGAGTGGTGGATCCATGGCCGAGAGGCTCGATGGCAAGGATATTTACCGCCTTCGTGAGCGTGGCGTCGGTGAATTGGGCATCGAATAGGGCGGCCGTCATGCACATGGAATTTATACAGACCAATGTGGGTTTTGCTGGATCGACGGCATTGCTGGTCAGGCGGTAGCCGACCTCGACACTGCCGAGGTGGGTGATTGTGATGGGAATAGTGGAGGACGGCATTGTCGTTGAATTGTGATTTTGATGACAGGTCGTGGAATGATGCAGGATATGTAGGAAGCCCAGAGCGAAGCGTACATGATCACAAGCTCGAATCCTGCTTCGGTAGGCCTTCAGGCGGTCACCAAAGGCGTCTGGCCTGAGTGGGTGGATCTTCCTCACCGGTAACCGAGAGGCGGGCAATGTGACGAATCTCCGAGGACGCTTTGCAGCTGTGGCATGTCTTTGTGTCTTCTAGAGGAACTGGCGGTTTAAACCTCTTGGTAATTTGGTGTTGACGGAGCATCCTTATTGATGACCAAGTAATGAATAGACATATTTGTCTTACATATCTGACGGTACCTGTCAGATTCGTAGGAGCCGATGAAGTGACCAATCATTCGAGGATCTGTGGGGCACAACGTTCGCCCCACTGAACGCTTTGAACACCCATATCCAATGTGCCATAGCCTACTTGGGATTGCTTCACACGCTTCTCATTACAATTAATTTAGTATCGCTCTCGGCTTCCGCGATTGGGTGGGATGCTGCTCTCCGTTTCACTCCGCGAACGCCGCAGCGAGGTATCGCCCGAGCCTTGACAACTTTGGTATCATTGGGAGCTCACACGTGCCCCTACCATTGGCTCGTTAGGGCCTGTTATCAACGACCACCAACCACCCCAACATACATCCGCGAAACGGCTCTCCGCCAACGCGTATTCATGCAGCTGAACGCGGCTAGAGTCTTGGAGACTTGCTTGCACTAGACAAGAGATGTTTAAGCCTCGCATCCATGACGTTGCCGGCGCAGAAGCTTTCTAGGCATCCCGTCCTCAACCAGGTGCGTGGGATGATCGCTTGGCCCTCGTGCATCGGGTACCTGTAGCAGACCTCAGCTCGCAGCTTTGGCAGTGGACCATTCAGGTCCAGGTCGTCGGCTGGTCGGCCTGGACTTAGTATAAGATGACAGGCTCTTCTCGCATGGAGCTAGATAGGTGTTTCTTCAGATTCCGCGGATCTTACTTCAAGTCATCATTCACTGACCATGAAATCCCTCTTGGTGCCCGTGCTGGCAGCTGCCGCCGTTGCTGCTCCCACCAGCAGTAAGCCATGCCCGACTAGCAGCCCTGCTCCATCGGCTTACCCAGGTCACACCAGCAAGAATGACAGCTATCTTGTTTCTTTGGGTCCTCGCCCCTACTACATCATCAACAATATGACCGATGGTCCCCTGAAGCAAAAACTTCAGTCTTGTGAGAACAAACCAGTCAGCATCCAGCCATTCACCATTGGCCATCGAGGTGGTGGTACCCTCCAGTTTCCCGAAGAGACCAGACAGTCGGAGGATGCGGGAGCTCGAATGGGCGCTGGAATCCTGGAGTGTGATGTTTCTTTTACTGGCGATCGTGGGCTCGTATGCAGACACTCGTTGTGCGACCTACACACTACAACTGATATTCTCCTTCGTCCGGAGCTGGCAAAGAAATGCACAATACCATTCACTCCAGCGAACGCGACTTCACCCGCCAATGCTCTGTGTTGCACATCAGACATCACCACTGCTGAATACAGGTAAATTTTAAACATCTCTCAGATAAAATGTCCATCTAATCTCGAATAGTACATTATGTGGAAAACAGGATGGATTCAATGCCTCTGCTCTCACGCCTCAGGCGTACCAATACGGCACTCCAACCTGGCGAACGGAGCTCTACGATACCTGCGGAGCTGTCCTCACATTGAACCAGTACATAGATCTGGTCAATTCGTACCCTGGCTACCGCAATTTCACCCCGGAATTGAAGACACCTCCTGCGCAGGTTCCCATGCCTTTCAAGGGCTACACTCAGCAGCAGTACGCCCAGGATATGGTAGACGCTTTCCGCAATAAGTCGATCGACTACAGCCGTATCTGGCCTCAATCGTTTACCTACGACGACATCGTTTTCTGGCTCAAGTACGATCACGAGTTCGGCAAGCAGGCCATCTATCTAGTCGAATACGACACCCCAGAAGATATCGCAGCGGGAATTGCCAACCTCACCATTGCTAAGAAAGCAGGTGTAAACATCATCGGTCCCTCTCTTCCCATGCTGCTTGATGTTGGTCAGAATAAGACGATTGTGCCCTCTGCATATGCCAAAGCAGCCAAGGCTGCTGGTTTCGACATCATTGCTTGGACGTTCGAGCGTTCCGGTCCTCTTGCGACGGTGAAAAGCAGAGGCGAATACTACTTCGGGTCAATCGCCAATGTTACGTATTATGATGGCCAGTATTATGAGGTTCTGGATGTGCTGGCAAATCAGATCGGAATCAAGGGTCTGTTCACTGATTGGGCTGCAACCGTTACCTACTTTGCCAATTGCTTCGGGCTGAAGGGGCCAGTCGGCGGTAGCTACAAATAAGCAGAATTGTAGCGAGGATCAGGTGAGGGTCATGCTTTGTAGATACAAGTGAAGCTACATATGTGCAGTCTATATCAGATCCCCGGTCTTATCTCTTGGCGCCATTACCATGATTACTACTGTTTTGATGTTGTGATGTTTTTCAGGCGTTTATGGACTCTGCTATATTAGACAAAAGAAAACTTGTAATACTAAGCCAAATCTTCGTGTGCAGAAGGTATACGATGCACGTTTAACTTTACCCACAAACAGCTGTGAATGCGGGGCACCACGGGCTTGCAACCAAGGGTTCGTTTGTCTCATGAACATGACATTGTGGAGCATTCAGCAAGCTCTACAGCATCTCCAAGGCTACGGTGAAACTCACAGCAATGTCGATTACGCACGTAGATTTGCGGAGGATTGCAAGACTGCGCGCGGAGATGATTTCACGTGATGGCCCATTAGCGCGGTGAGTGGACCCTGTCAACAATTCGCGAACCGTGTTGTGGCGGTCGCGACTCGAAGGTAGCTACGACATCGAATGTGTTGACGACTGCAAACACCCACGCGCTCCACGATTACTCCCCTCATCTAACCCGCCGTGAAACTCCCACCGACGATCCCCACATCGATCTTTCTGTGACTGCACCATGGGCTCACGCCTCCACAATGCGCCGATTGTTATCGACAATGGCAGCGGTACAATAAGAGCTGGTTTTGCAGGCGAAGACGTACCCAAGATTTACATCCCATCATACGTTGGGCGACCGAAACATGTACGAACGATGGCGGGCGCGTTGGAGGGCGATGTGTTCATCGGGCCGCCAGCGGCAGACCACAAGGGGCTGTTCAAGATCAACTACCCACTGGAGCACGGCATTGTCACAGATTGGGACGACATGGAGAGAATATGGCAATACGTGTATAACGAGGGTTTAAAGACCGTCAGCGAGGATGTAAGAAAAGTCCAGTTCTTATCAGCTCAAGGAGCTTATTGCGGGGCTTTGGCTGACGACATGCTCTGCAGCACCCTGTCCTCCTTACAGAAGCGCCACTGAACCCTCGAGAAAACCGCGAGGTAGCCGCTCAGATACTATTTGAAACCTTCAACGTCCCCGCACTGTATTGCTCTGTTCAAGCTGTCCTTTCGCTTTACGCGTCAGGGAAAACCACAGGTTTGGTCCTGGATTCTGGAGACGGTGTAACACATGCAGTACCCGTATATCAGGGCTTCTCTATCCCTAACAGCATCCGGAGGATAGACGTGGCTGGCCGCGACGTGACAGAACAATTCCAACTCCAACTGAGGAAGGGAGGACATATCTTTCACACTAGTGCTGAGAAAGAAATTGTCAAATCAATCAAGGAGTCCACCGGGTATGTGGCGCTCGACATAACCAAGGAGGAGAAGGATTGGTCTGGCAGCAGATCGGAAGGAAAGAGCATTGACTACACGCTGCCCGATGGGCAGAAGCTGAAGGTGAGCAGGAGACGTTGTTTCACGGCTTGTGGCGTGCTGATTGATTCTAGATTGGCGCCGAACGCTTTCGTGCACCCGAGATCCTCTTCAACCCCGAGCTTATTGGCCTTGAGTATCCAGGTGTGCACCAGATCGTCGTCGAGGCGATCCAGAGGACCGACATGGATCTACGAAAAGCTCTTTATGGTAACATTGTGCTTTCCGGAGGGTCCACGTTGACAAAGGGTTTCGGCAATAGGCTGCTCCACGAAGTCCAAAGACTGGCGGTGAAGGACATGAGGATTAAGATTCTTGCGCCGCCAGAGCGTATTTACACCACGTGGACTGGCGGCAGCATCCTCGCTGGTCTCAGCACCTTCAAGAAGGTTCGTACCTGACTCTCAAGAAAGGGGCATCAAGTTAAACTGACACGTGTTCCAGATGTGGGTCGAGAAGGACGAGTGGCAGGAGAACCCAGACATCATCCATACAAAATTCGCCTAGATGAGGCGTTATGACCTCGGTCACAGACCAAATGCCGTCTGCATTCCCCACAACATCCACCCGCCTCCGCAGAAGGCGCAACCACGGTTCGAGAACGCTGCATGATGCTTGAATTCCCGGAGCGTTAGTCATAGGAATCGGGACTGCAGAATCCACATCCAAACAACACCACAGAACCCTGCACGCCTGGCATCGCCCGGATTAACGTGTCAGCCGGTTCGAAGCGGGAGTGCTACCGTAGTGTGCTTCCCCGCATTTGCCAGCGAGTTTCCATTTTGGGCGCGTTTCTGTTACTTAACCCTGACATGGGCATTGCATGGGTTTGAGGGGTTTCCGGAGAAGTGATGCATCATACATGGCGTTTGCGTATGTTATGTTCCACAGTGTGAGCGCAAATGGATACCCATATGATTCGAAATAAAATCAATATAGCACTTCCGCGTGGGCAAGTGCTGCAGACTCAGAGCGTTTCCAGGCCCTCTGCAACACAAACTAAACGTCAACAAGATCGCAGATGCCAAGTATCGTGAACTCTTGTCGGCAATGGTGTGACTTGTTTGGCTATGTGCGACTGCAATTGCACAAAATTGCGCAATACCTGACTGCAGCACCAACGGTCTGGTCGAGACGCCTCCCCTCGATGCACAAACCAAGATGAGCACACCGCCGAGTCGCTGACGGCGTGAGTGCGTGGCAACTCATGTCTCGTGGCCGGTACCTGCGCACGAAACTACGCCTCATGCTGTCTGGACTGCCAAGACTCACGATGTTCAGCGTCATGTGCAGCGCTTTGTCCGGGGTAGGCTGGGGCAAAGCTGAAAGGAAATTGGGCGCATCTCAGCTGCCGCGGCAAGGCTGTCGTCAGGGGAACAGGGCAATGAAAACATGGTGAATCACGATCGTGAGCTTCAGGCACCCGCGATGCAGACGGCGGCTGCGCGGGAAGGAAAACTCTGCCGCCTCCACACTTTGTCAGGTCGCGACAGGCGGTGCCTCGCATCATCGCGCACGGCTTACAAGTCATGGCGTCTTCATCTTGTTTCTGGTCCTTTAAAATTCTGCAGCGGTGTTGCAAGTTTCTCATTACCCCCGTGAAATATTCTCATTGGTCGAATCGGAGTCAGGTGCACCTCGAACATGGCGCGCTCGAGCTATTACGCTATTGAATGCAGAAGCCAAGGTGGCTCCGACGCCTTTCGCTGAGGACCGACGGCGACCGTGCTGCTTTGTCTGCGTGTGCGTGGCCCGCATGATCGAGAGACTGCCGTTAACTGCAAAGTGCTGGTTTATTTCCAAGCATGATGGTGCTCGTGCGATGCAATTGCGTTTGGATTCGTGGGTCAGAGATTTTTGACAGCCCCTTGCCTGCTGTCACCTTCACTACCCCCATATAAGGCAGCCACCCCAACTGTCAAAGCCGTTCATCACTTGACGATCCTCCACAGTGTTGCACACCAGCCATTCACCACAATCGTATCAAAGACCAAAAGTCCCCCCTTGACTTGTTTTTCCGTACTATCAAAACAACTTTATCGACCATTCCCACAATAGTCAACATGGTCAACTTCCACATCACCGAGCCTCACCCTTCTGCCAAGTCTTACCTCTACTCTGGCCGAGGAGGTGCTGGCAATGTCACCCGCGTCAAAGCCTCTGAGATCACCGATGGCCAGACAGCAACAGGCCCAGCATCCCGAGTTAAGCTCACTCCTCCTCCTACCACTGGTTACTTCACTTCTGGACGAGGCGGTGCTGGCAACATGCGCGCTCACAAGGAGCGCGCCATGTTCAGCTTTGACGAGGAACTAGAGCAGCAGGAGCGTCTCCGCAGCCAGCAAGCCCCCGTCTACCACATTGGCCGTGGCGGAGCCGGAAACCTCGTTGACGAGATGAAGCCCAGGAGCCAGCGCCAGAACTCAGCATCATCCAGCAGCTCTGTTGAGAGTGAAAGGGATGGTGTTCGCAGGAGCCTCGAGAGGTGGAGCAGCCGTCTGTCCCGCAAGGTATCCAACTACTAGACGGTGTACTTCTGCCTTCTCTTCTTCGCTCCTATTACAGTCGACGTTTGGTTGAGGGCTGGTCCTGATTCCCTCCCCTTCGACTCTGTCATATACTCTCAACTTTTCAACAAGCATCTGCACGGCGTTCCGGTCCATCATACCATCAAAACCAAAAGTTCATTTCGTTTTCACAACCAACGAGTCGAGCCGGGTCTCAAAAAAGTTCGATACCCGATGCATTCTACTCCGAAGAGGGCTACCATCTTGCATTTTCACAACCAGCGGCGAAGGATATACCCCGGTGCCGGCGAGGGCTTTGGACACAACGTCCATGTATGTAGGGTCTATGAGACCACATCAATGAAATCATCCAATTATTCCAAACACATATTCTACTGAGCATTATGACTGTGAAGCTGCAAATGTCGTCATTCTAACACTTCAAGCGGTCATCTCCACTATCCCCTGACCGAATGAACGGTACCTGCTCCAGCGCCCGAGAAATGATGTTCCCCGACGGACTTGGCATGTATCGCTAAATCTCTTCCCCGGATTTTTTGACCGGCTTTGCGGCGTGCTTGGCTGGAGATCTGATGCACAGCTTTAGCGCGCTCGGCGGCCTCCGAGCTGCGACGCGTCCGAGCGCTGAATGTGAGGAGGCGGGGCGTGGCGTCGAGAAGATCTTTGGGTTCGAGAGCGAGGCTGCAATTTGCTGGTGGAAGGAGTCGCAAGCCACAAGTGCGACAAATTCTCATCTGTGAGGTGGTCTGTGAAGAACGAAGTTTTTTTTTAATGAGAAGGATTTGCACAGCAAATTCACCGACACGTGGGGGTCAGCCTGCAGCTGAAGGATCTGATTTTTTTTCGTTCGCCTCCAGGATGCGAAGAAATCGACCTTATTCAGCGATTGCGAAGCATGGGGGATCTTTGCCTCAAGAGCACTGTGGACCGCATACTATGTGGGATTGTAGGATTCTCAATCCCTTATAGACTAGGAGCAGTCGAGAGCTGCGTCTTGTTGGGTATTCAAGGAACTTTTACAGCACCTTACCAGCTCCAATGAGACACTTGGCACTTTGCAAATTCAATGCTGCTGAACAAGACCTTTATAGCACCAATTACCTGTGTAACCGACAAGGTGCTGTAAAAATCGGCACATTCTCTGGTTTTTCTCCCAAAATGCATTATTCATTGTCGACCTGCAGTGCAATGCCATAGCAGCAACATTCCCTCATCTCTCCCCCGTCTTGGTTCTGAAGCTACGCAGCAAAAAATTACCGCTGGGGCATCCACTCGTCCTTGAATATCCAAAAGTAGCCTCCAAATGAATTATGGCCCCAGACTCCGACAATCCCAAAAGGCGTGATCCGCCCAGTCCAGGTCCACGAAGCTCCCAGTGCAAGATACTGTTTGGCGACACTGACCAGACCATCTTCACGCACACGACCTGAGAGTCGGAAATCCCCATGGGCGTCATAACCTCTCGTCTCTCGGTCGATGACAGCGCTGATTCTCAACCGCGTCCGCGCTTCCTCGGTTGGTTCCTGCACTACCATCCGTATGGCCTGCATCGCCGGATCTACATGCACTGCATGGTTGTGGAATGACCGGTGATCGGTATAGTGACCATGCCACAGGCCAGACAGGAAACTAGGCGTAATCATGTGCCGATAGTGACATGTGGTAAATAGCTCTGCCGAGTTGTCACATATACTTGGTATATCCATGAACTGCGCAAATGGAATACGAGCTGGTATGGGAAGTATCTTTTCCCCATGTCTGAAGGCGACAGCTACAAGCACGAAGCAGAGAGCCGCAGAAGCCTGAGTGAGATCGAAATCTCGGAAAAAGGATCCATATTTCGGTACACGCTCGCCCATCCTTTGGATCACGACATCTGCCACTTCTTGCATACCGAACAACGTGTTTTCGTCAGTTCGTTCATTGGGAACGAAATGACTGATGAACGGTCTGAGGGATTCCGCCACCATATTTGTTGATCCAAGTCGCTGGAGGAAGGTGTAAGTAAGGACGAAACTGAAGTTCGTAAAGTGGGCTGCCTGGAGCTTTGCTGAAGCTATTCGATCCCGAGCTTGGTCGGCTGTACGTGACAGCCAGCGATTGACAAGTAGGGATGACGTCAGACTTGTATTTGATTGGCTAAGTTGGCCGTGCGGCAGGAGAAACATCTCTGGTTCCAGACATAGAGAGGCAGGGTGATGAAGAGCCAATAAATGCGGCAGCCATGCAGCCATATTTGATTCACTGGAGGTCAACCATGCTGCAGGCTTAAGAGTAGCCAATTGAATTAGATCTTCAATGGCGAGTGCTATGCGGATGTTCTCTTTGAAAGTATGAGTATTCGAAATGCATTCTCCTTCGGGCCAGCATAGCTGCTCTGGTGCAAGTTTTACACGACCCGGCTGTTTGTATAGATCCACCAGGCCATCGACCGCACCGGGGGTTCTGTAGAACGCATTTTGGACGATATCTTTAATCAATATTGGATCATTGCAGGCGTCGCGAAGCTGATGGCTAACGCGGATCAAGCGGAGGATGCTAGAGCATGGTAAAAAGCGTGCGATGTGCTGAAGAAGCTCATGTGGAAGTCTGAGAAGAGACATGGCGCGACATTGGGGAGCGCACAATGTCAATAAAGAGTCAAAGACACATAGAATACGACTTTGGGATAGGAAACGGAAAAAGGGGGGGGGGGGGGGGTGGCTCATGAGTGCTGGGTCTTTGGCGCAAGCTGCAGTATTGAATCTGATGTGCTGGAGCATTCCTTGAGCACGCTTCGAGAATCAAATTGTAGTTCAAAGTCACTTGATGTTTCATTTGAAGAAGAGTCTTTGTAATGAAGTATGTATGTATTCGAATGGGTATTGTTTGTGTAAAATATTCATATCAACATGTGGCTACCTGGAGGTCTGATCCAGTACCTATATCATCCCCAAAGCGCCAATAATATATGCAGTGGTGCGCTCTCTCAGCGAAAGTCTAAAGTGTACAACAAGCCTTTGGTCCCAGACCGACGTCCCCTTATAAAAATGTGAAGTTTTGAGCGAGTGTCAGGAAGTTTATCAAGCGATACTGATATCGTGTCTCCAAAGAGTGTGAATGAGCCGTTTAGTTGCGGTGGGCGTGGCTGAAAAGGCTGCGGTTTCGGCGTACGCGAGCCACACGGCCATGGTAAGCACGCTTTTGAATGCTGCCGTTGCTGCATGTTGTTCCAGCAGCCACGTTCTGCCATTGAATTCTGCCATGATCGCAGATTCCGAACTGTGTAGGACCGTTGCAGAGAATTGCGCCATCGGTGGTGCATGTAGAGCCTCCAGCAGCCGGGGCGGATGTGGGAACAGCACCAGACGAACCAGTACCAAGAGGAGCAGTGCCGAGAGGGACTGTAGCAGAAGGTACAGATGGAGTGCCGGTAACGGTCACGAGAGTGGTCTGGGTGGAGGCGACCGGCGCAGCGCTGGAGGCGCCAGGGGCGAAG
The DNA here is from genome assembly GCA_011058905.1 of Curvularia kusanoi. Taxonomy (NCBI): domain Eukaryota; kingdom Fungi; phylum Ascomycota; class Dothideomycetes; order Pleosporales; family Pleosporaceae; genus Curvularia; species Curvularia kusanoi. The sequence goes on from SWKU01000023.1 coordinate 183,070, forward strand.
ACGCCACCAGCGCTACCAGTAGGGTAGGCGGCAGCAGAAGTAGCGGCAGAAGTAGCGGCAGAGGTAACAGCGCCAGAAGCTCCACCAGCCGGGCTTGTAGGGTAGGCGGCAGCAGAGGTAGCGGCGGGGGAGGTAATAGCAGCCTCAGATGTAGCAGAGGCAGCGCTGGAAGCTCCACCAGCAGGGCCAGTTGGGTAAGCGGCAGCAGACGTGGCAGCAGCAGAGGTAGTACCAGCGCCAGCGGGAGGAGTGTACTGGCCGTTGTTACCGCCAGCGGAGGAGGGAGCAGCAGAAGGCTGACCACCAACGACAGATGAAGCGGGATAACCAGCACCGCCTGAGGGCGAAGGAGACGAACCAGATCCGCCGCAGTCGCCGGTAGGAGGTTTGGCATCCGCACCACCGCCGTTTCCAGAGGTGATAACTGTGCCAGGGTCGGGGAATTTCAGAGCTGAGTTTTCCTGCTGCTTGCAGGTGGTTACTGAGAGGAGATTGGCCTTGAGCATAGTAGGCAGAGCGTCAAACTTGGCAGTGTCGCTGGCTCCACCAGTGACCTCGATGGGCGCGCAGTTCATGTACATCTCAGGCCCGCCACTGAGCTTCGCGAACCAAGTCCACGCAAAAGTAGCCTTGCCGTTGGGGATACTGTCGGGAAGGGTGTATGTGAAATTCTGCGGCCCGTCCACGCCAGGGCAGCCACCCTCGATGCTCTGGATTACTTTGAACACAGACTTCTCAGTGGGTTCTGTATCGGTTGTGACAGAGAGCTGGCACGATCCACCACCGTGAACCGCAGATCCCTTGAAGCTCAAAACTTGCTTCTCACCGACCTTCATAGGATTCATTTTGCTGACTGTGTAACCAAGGTTTCTCTTGCAGGGATATTGCTCCTGGCTCGCAAGAGGTGCACTGTCGACCTTGTCGACACTAAATGGCTCAGGCGTTTGCATAATCATGTGGGAGCTTCCAATTGAGCAAAAGGTGGCAGTTGCCAGGATGATCGACTGGAAACGCATGATGAGTGGTAGGATAGGTATCTTCAAGATACTCTGATAAAGACTGTGGTGTGGAATCAAAAAACTACTAGTCCAGCTAGTTGAAAAGAGAAAAAAATGCAAATGCGAAGAAGGTAGAAGCTGCCGAGAGAGCGTGTTGCGTGGTGAAGCCAAGAGGGAGACTCTGGCAAATGTTTATATAGAATGTGCGACCCCATTGCAGCTGCGCCTACTATACATTCGATGACACTACTATGGCGATCTGTAATCAAACGACTCGCCTGGACGATGACAGTCCGAACGAAAATGCTGGATTGGAGAGACGTGGTCTGCCCCACAGCGGCGAGCGCCTATACTGTGAAACAGACAGTCCAGGTACTACCAAAGCTGAGAGCCAAAGAAAGACCCGTAGCCTCGCAGGGTTGATTCAGGTACATCATGCGTCGTCGCCTAAAACGGCAGGCTGTGGAAGCCGAGGACTCGCTGTCAGCAATGTCTTGCAGACGACTTCAGGAGAAGTTTCGTTTCGAGGTGCCACGATGGCGATGATTGGTTGCGGGTTCAAGTCGCTTAGCGGGCCGCGAGATCATCCGGACCCCTGTGTTTTGAGACGCGTCGCAAGTCCACCTGTACAACGCACCGACTGGCCGATTGGATGACCGCTCTCTGTTTTGGCAGACCGTCTTTTGTGTCCATGCTTTCGTGCTTCCAGCCACAGCGCCTGCCGACGACAAAGCTTGATTCCTGGATCGGGTCTCTAGAATTCGTCATGTCGACATCCCAACAACGGACAGGACTGGCTACAGCGAAGCGCTAGGCGCTGGTCGTGACTTCCGTCTCACTACGGATCTCTGCTCTGGGTACTCTTTCAACTTGCCGTGATGTTTCGAGGTCCAATACACTGACTCTTAGCGTACTCTTGCTACGATCCCCATTGTCATCCAAGGTGGCGGTGACGTGTACAGTTCGGTGCGCAGCCTACAGATGCGGTTAATGCAGATGCATTCATGAGCGATCCCGAGAGGTGCCAGCCCTAGGTGGCGGTGCTGGACTGCGCCACGGCCAGAAGGGTCCGGATATTGCAAGGCTTGGAACATAAGACTTGGTTCATGCGATCTCCGCTCTCGCATGATGTCTAACAGTAGAGTCGGCCTCGCTCCAATTTTCGCAGAGGCACCCCTGCTGCGAGAGCGATGTGACCCTTCTCTTCATTGCCACGCACGTCTGCTATACACACCTCGATGTCTTTCAGCAGTCGTGCTCTTTCCATTCCGTCCAGCATGGTTCCGCCACTTGGGATGCTAAGCCATGGGTTCTCGTAAGTCATACTGGACACAAATCCGAACATCTCTGGCCCGAGTGTCTTCCTTTTGAGCACGACAGCAATCAGACCGGTGATAAAGATGACCCCGGATGCAGCGACAAGGAGAGCAAACCATGCGAAGTCGCATACAAATATCTGAGTACTTGTCGTGATCTCAGCAGTCGTTGTCGCCCCCATGAAAGGCGAGTCCATTGCCCATACCTTTTGCTGGAACGGTGTAAACCAGTCGGTGGTCGAAATATTGGTGATTGAGATGTTCGAAGGGATGTATACATTTGCATCTGTGACTGGCAGAGTATCCGGACCGTAGGCTGACAGATTTGTGGTCAAATCACCGAAGTAACCAGATGATTGGGTACTGAGTTGATAGTATGAGTTCAGCATCAAACTCAGTCGCCTCGAAAATGTTTCCGGTGGAACATCGTTAAGATCGACGTAAATTTGTTTTCTGTCTGTATTACCAGCCTGCTGGATATAAGGAAACACAGAGGTGTTGGCCATGAACTTCTCTGTAGGACTTGAGCCCTCGTTGAACTTGATGGCGGTAGGGAACTCTTGGGCGAAGTATTCGAAAGTCAGGGAATGTTCGAACGCGGTGAGTGCGTTTGAACGTGTGTCAGTGAGCGATTTTCTGAGTCTGGATGTTGCACATTGCTCTCCGTCGCACTGAACAAGAGCTTCGACGTGCTGTTGGTATAGAGAGCAGTTGACGATGTTCAACCCTTGGTAATTTCCATCTTCGCTGATCCCGTAAACGGAAGCAAAAGTGATCAACCTGGGTCTTTCGCTTTCTGCTTTGCTGAGCTTGGATTCGTTGAAGAAACCCATGGAAGCATCCCAGCGGCCTTGGAAAACCTCCGAAACGTTATTTCGCAATCCCATGATATTGGGTGCTTGCATGCCTTCGGGGGTGTCGATAAGAAAAGATGCTCTTCCTTTAAGTGGATCGAATGGATGCAAATATGACAATGACTTGTTGTACCAGACTTGACCGGGAATTAGTTGGTTAAGTATCGTGTAGTTCGTCGCAGTAGGATCATCTGTACCATGTGTGCCAGGGTACAAGTGCCGGTCAAATTTGCCACAGGTCACAGTGAGATAATTATACTCAAGAGTAAAGTTGGACCTTGCGTCTTGTGGAAGCCCAGCAATTGGGATGCCAACAAGAGATGCGTACATCTCAGGCGTTGCCAGCTTTGAGGCAACGTCGACCCAACCGTCCGAATCATGGAGCGATGTATTCAGTGCTTCCAAGCTTGGAATCTTCACATTGCCCCATATGTCGCGTGGTCCAAGTTTATCGGCCTGGGGTGCCAGCAAGGCGGCGTTATACAAAGATCCCGCTTCGGAGAACTTTCCGCGAGTGGTCCCAACTGTTGCTGGAATGAAAGCTGCTGCGGCTGGACCTGTCGTTAAATAGCGAAGCTTAGCTTGTGCTTGGTTGTGTTGATCTTCCCTTCTCATCAGACGAAGAGATGCTTGACCGCCTAACGGGGACAGCGCCCATAAGAACAGCAAGTTAGCACCCACAAGGCTGATTCTTTGCATAACAATTTGGCTCTCGACTGTTCCCCACACAGACTGACTGGCCATGAGAAGCTCTAAAGTCTATTATGTATTAGCGTATGAACAGTCCAGTTGATATCATATGATATATCGACTACAAAACCACATGTACTCACGCTGATCTTAGATCCTCTCTCTGCTAGGTATCGAGCTATCATTTTCATGCTTCGTCCGCTGATAGCGGCGAATATGATTGGAAACATTGTAGGGCCCTTCCTTCATTAGTAAATACCATCATCGAGTCTGTCAGTCACTGACTAGCTCCATAGCAAACTCAACCTTGCGACCGAACTCATTGTCTTTGGTTGGCTTGCCATTCAAGAGCGCTGTAGCGACAGCAAGAACTTAAGTTGATCAGTTGGTACTTTCGATCGAAACGCTGCGACTGACGTATAAAGTATATGGGCAAGAGAACAAGAATGAGATCGCCAATGCCATATACAAATGTAAGCCATGTGTGTTTCTTCAGTGTCCTCCCTTCCTCTGGCCAACTCGGGACTTGAGTAACGGTGGACTGCGGTGTTTTCGACTTCGGTGTTGAATACTCTGTAGGCAACTGATTGTCATTTTCCAGGATTGGAGACACGAGAACCTGATGTTGAAGCGGATGCTCGCGTGAACCGGTGTTCGCGGCCATGACTGCAGATGCACGCTTTGGAGAAGTGTGACACCGTACAGGTGAGAGAAGCCCTCCATTCGCAATGGGCGGACGCCCGACTTTTGCATGCAAGCCATGCGGCACAGCAGCAGCGAATCCACACCCTGGCGCTAAATTCTACATCCATAGGAGCGCGCTTGCGAGATTGCATGGTGGGTGTTGCAGCATTCTCGACGAATCATTTCGCAGTAGTGCGACAGAACAAGCGCCGGGAAGAGCCTGAGTGGAGTCGTTTCGGCCCGCAATGGGGCTCAAAACGGGAATCTATTTTTTGCATTGCACAAAGTCTGCATATGCTGCATGCATAGCCAGGAATGTCATGGATTGACGGCTTGTGAATGTAGGTTGGAGGTTAGTTTGGGGGCTGATGTTGATGGAGAGGCAGCTGACATTGTTATGCCAAGGGCCTAGGGAATCCTCCCACCGCGGATCTGAAGCAACTAGCGCGCAGTCCGGCGCTTGTGCCATCCGAGTGTTACAAGGTATCGTCCATCCTCTGCCTTATGATTCTTAAAGTCTTACATTTCCCACATGTCTTGCCCGACCTGGAAGTTCTTGCTGAGTGCAGTTCATAGGCAGGACGCGCACATGGGATTGCCACATGGGGCCAGGAGACGTGCTGATGCAGCGCCTTACCAGCCCCGAGTATGCACTCAACGCTTCGAAGGATTCGACTTACGAGAAGCAAAAATCTAACAGGACCGATTACTCGTCTGTGTATTCCAAAGAGTGACATTTGTGTTCAGATTGCACCAATCAGTCTGAAAGGGCTCCGCTCAAGGCGCTGCATTCTGTCTTCATTGCATCTTGCCAAGCGTCCACTCGAAGCAGACATGGTGCTGTCTGCGGAAATGGTAGGCTGTGCATTTCTCGAGTATTCAGAAATTATGCAGAGTGCGATATGGATATCGCGAATATTTTTCAGTGCTAATGATTGTGTTGGGATCACCATGAAGGACTGCCCGGTCTCAAACTCGACTTGTCGTTTGTGGTGAAACGGTGCGCATGACACTTTCAACAGACGCAGCACGTGGTATCTGAGCACACGCGCCATTCACCAGCTGAGAGCAGTGTGACTCTCAAGCTGAGTGTGCCTGGCTATCACTTTTAGTATCGTCGGTCGTAGGCGACAAATCCTTCAACTTTCATTTTACCCTCGTCGAGGGCACCGTCTTATGTACGATGATGACAAACCCACTTGAGGCTGCAGTGGAACCGGTAAGAGCTTATAATAAACCACGATATATCTAGCTAAGATACACAGGATGTCCTGCATAAGCGCGTATTCGTAGCCTCACTTATCCGCGTATTGACAGACGCGTTTGGCGCAGCTAAAGATCTGTACCTCAAACTCAAGCACAAGTCCGATTCCGACGACGATCGCGAACGCGATGAGTCGAGGCATCGCGCGCATGACTCTTTTCACGATCGCCGAGACTCGCACTCGAATGTTATCGAGTCGCTTGGCCGCCACGTCCGATGGAGTTTCGACAGAAGAGAGAAGCATGAAAGCGACAGTGAAGACGAGGTTGTATGCAACGCCTCTGCGGAAGTGAGAGCCACATACGATCGCGCATATCTGAAGCTCGGAGAGTCTTTCGCAAGTGGAGATGACACTGCCAAGATCCAGCTTCAGTCGCAGATAATTGAACTGCAACAAGTCTTGGTCAGCATACATCAAGACCTCATGCTGAGCAACTACGTCAGCATCGCTTCTTCTCACTCACAACTCATTCACCTGGTACAAACTGTGCGAGCATCACGAGCAGCTGCGATTCAAGCCCTCGATCTACTCTACCAGCGTCTGTTAGCGCAGCCCCCTAAGAAACCAGAGGAACACAAACCAGTACCAGGACATTTTCCACCACCTCCTCAGTCCCCACATAGAAGCAGAAGCAGCAGCAGCAGTTCAGACTCTTCGCGGACTTCAGTCGAGATACCGGTCAAGCCCACTCCTGAGCCAAAACCAAAGCCGAACCCCAACATCAACAAGCTGTTCTGTCGTTACGCACTAGACCTCCAATACAACCCACGATTACCGCTCTCAAACAATTTCGGGTGTGACGGCAACAAGAAATGTCCTCACTGCCACGCTGAGATTCCTATACGGCCCAAGAAGGCATGGGAAGTCGTTATGGAGACTGGAAAACGATTGCCCAGGCACCAGAAATTTTTAGTCAGGAACGAATTCGTGGTGAAGTGCCATCGTCCCGGGGGAGGCTTCGCTTGTGTGTTATGCGCGAAGTTTGGAGAGGCGGATACTGTGTGTCGCTCGATTGCGGCGCTAATGGAGCATCTGTGGAAGCAGCACACAGCCGGGGATCTTGAGAAAGACGAGGATATTGTTGGATGCTGAGGGCACTTTGGAGTTCTATTTTGTGATACCCCTGGTCTGATTTATTATCGTGCATTTGGCTTTGACATGCTTTCTTTGATCTCTCATATAGACTCATAATTCTACAGCCGTAGTAAATTGATACAACTCCCCAGATTACTACACGGAGCCAGCAAGGTGCATTGTGCAGGATTGTCAGGAGAAGAAATAGCATTTCGTAATCTCATTCCTCGTGGCATATATGGAACATCAGTCATCAAGCCATCCATAATATCAGCTTATGGTGCTTCTAGACCTTTTCGATCTTGCCCACACCCCCGCTCTTCTCCTCAAACAGCTCCGCCTCAACAGCCTTATCATTTGGCCCCTCCTCAACACCAACCTTGGAGTCATTGAATGCATCCAGCTCCTTCGCCTTGAACAAGTTCAGGTAAACAGGGAACGAGTACGCAATCAAGAACCCTCCAAGGGGCACCGCCATTGCAACACGGGTGTTGCGCGCATCGACCACTGCACCAAGCATAGGCGGAAATACCGCACCACCCGATACCGAGGCCACGAGGAACGAAGCACCGCGCTTAGTGTGGCGCCCGAGCCCACGCAGACTGAGCGTGAAGATTGTGGGGAAGATACAAGACTCGAAGAACAGCACCATGCACAGCATGGCGATTGCGGCATCTCCGGTTGTGGGGATGGAGGCGGTGATAAATGCAACGCAGCCTGTCAGGAAGCCCAAAAGAATGTAGCGCGGCTTCACCCACTTCATCATCAGACTAGCCACGAAGCGACCGACGGCAAACAGTGCCTGAGCAACGGCAAGAAGGTTGGAGCCGTCGGCGGTGGTGAGACTGGGCTTGACTTCGGTGACGTAGTGGATGAAGAAGCCCGCGACGGCGACTTGTGCGCCGACGTAGCAGAACTGGGCGGCGACGCCCCAGAAGAGGGTGTACTGGCGGCGGAAAGGCTTGTCGACATAGCCAGTTGTGGACTCGGTCTTTTCCGATTGGGCGGCGACGTCGGCGTCTGTGATTTCTGGGATGCTGGAAAAGAGTGAGCTTGGATATTGAAGAGTGGAGCAGTAGCTGAGACTTACGGGGCAAAGAAGAATACAACTGCCAGAGCAAAGACGAAGCAAGCGATGCCAAGATACACCCACTGCACGCTCTGCAGACTATTGTTGTCCACGTTCTTGAACAGAACGAACGACGCAAGCACAGGCGCCACAACACTGCCGATGGCCTGGAAGGCCTGTGCAAGGTTGAGACGGAGCTCCATCCATCTGGGAGGACCGCAGGTAGCCTGCAATGTCAGCATCAATGAAAAGACAAGTGAGCAGAGAAGACCTACAATGAAAGGGTTGGCGGAAGTCTCAAGCGTGCTCAACCCAGAGCCAACAACGAACATAGCACCGCAGAAGCCACCGAAAGACCTCTTTACGCCACTGGGCCAGAAGAGCAGAGCGCCGACACCATAGATGCAGAGACCAGTGATGAAGGTCCACCTGTACCCGAACTTGCGCACGATCCAGCCGCTGTATGTGAGGGGGCCGATGAAATAGGCTCCGAAGTAGGCACTGTGATTTTGTGAGAACATTGAACTTTAGTGAGAAGTGGATATGCGTACGCCTGGAGACCGGAGGACTGCGCAGCAGTGACGTGCAGTGTTTCCTGAAAGTGTTTGTTCAGGACGTCGAGGAGTCCGTAGGCGAAGCCCCACATGAAGAAGAGGATGGTGACGAGGGACACCTATGGGAATTAGATATGGCAATGCTGTAATGTATTCTTGACTCACAGGAATGATAGACTGTCTTGTTGTGATCTCACCAGCGCCTGTGACAGCATGGTCATCTACACTTTTTCTCCGCGTAGCGTTGTCCATGGCCTCAACTGCGGACGGACGACGCTCAGTACCGCTGTCAGCAGAAGAGGCATCGCTCTTGCCGAAGTTGAATTTCGCCATAGTGGATACACAATAACACGATCGAGAAGATACAGTCAGGATACAAGACGAAGCGCTGAGCTCAGGCTGCTGCTTCAAATTGCATGGATATCATGGCGAATATATACAACACAAATGTTGGGCATTCTTGTTGTTGGTAGTCTTAGCTCACGCTGCTTCCAAGATGCCAACAGCATATATCCTGGTAGCTCGCACTTGGCCTTTGAGCCACTTCTCGCTGGAGGCTATCGGACCGACAGACTATTACACCACACACTGGCAGGGTAGCACTAATACAGTAACGCTTCCTCAAGGATGGTAGACTACGCATGTGCTCGGGCCACCCACACGCTGAGACGTGCTTATGGGGTTGAGGGGTTGCGATGCGTCTTGGCTACCACCCCCACCACACCCCATGGGAAAGTACTTCCCCACAGGGAGCTCATGGAGAGGAGCTCCAGTGAATTGGCATTGTGGAGTCAATGGTCGGCTAGGATCGGCGGCTTTCATGTGCATGTCAGTACTGGATTCTTTGGACAATGAATCTTACCAGCCCGAGTAGCGATTCAACATTCTGGAAAGATCCAGGCCAGAAGAACATCGCGTCAATGCTGCTGGTAGACCTTGTAGCTACGTTGAACAGCTTCCTTAGCTGTCTAGGCCACAATGATCAACTTCGAGGTCCTCTGTTTCCTCGCATATAATGATGGTCAGCAACGTGAAAAGCTTGTTGAGGTGCCCTCCTTTGCGCATATCTGCGAACGCTCCCCGATAGACACGCGAATCAGATGTGTTTGTGGTGAGCTATTGCGAGGCGCAGCGCATATCATGATGCTTTCCAGGTTAGCTCAATATCATTACAGTGCGCTAGAAGCCGATGAGAAGTATCGCTGCTACCTCCAACAATCACCTGGCCATCTCGGCAAGAAATCGCTCATTTGCTTGGTTGATGATGTCTAGAGGCGCCGCCATGCCGCCAGAGCCTCATGTTAGCGTCAGAACTGCCGAGTAGCGCATGGTCTGTGCATGGGTATCGCCATCTCAAGACCTTGGATATGCTTGGCTGTCCAATGAAGCAATTCGAGGCCTAATGGATGTCGGCCTTGGTACTCAATTGGTCGTCAAAATGGGTGAGAAGTCTCGCGGAAAGATTGTCGGACTACCAAGCATCAATGTTTCAAGCTTGCTGTGATGCGAACCCACTTTCACGCAAGACTTGAGGTCCTTGGCGAGCGATACGTAAGGCGCAGCACCGAATCGCTGCTTGCAGAGCTTTGAGACTATGCCGATAGGGGTAACAATTCCTGTGCTCCACCTTGAGCCTCGTTGAGCCGCATCATTGGCGTGGCACTTTCGAGGTCTGTGATACCTGCCCATGGGGAGATACTCCAGCTGGGGTTACTGTGGCTCCACATATCAGGCGTGCTGCGGTCATGTTGAGAGCCTGGGCATCGCGACATCGCTTGCAGGGGAATTCAGGAAGATGGTCAGACCCTTGTAAAAGACGCGTCGTTTGTGGTGATTTTGGTTTCATTATGGGCTTGGTCGAGCGCTAGTACTTTACTCACTATCGCGACTCGGAGTCGCTTCACAGGGTAGTCACTTTTGTTCGCTCGCAACCTCGTCGCCTAACCTGAATGCTGACCTCCCCTTTTTCTTTTGCAAGGGAGTCTACAACATAGTGAGGCCGACACCACCCATGTGCTTGACACTCGCCTGGTTCCTGCTGTCGATGCCGCCTGTAACGGGCGCTGCACGGTAGTTATAGAGGTAGTAGTGGAGAGAACCGTCTCCAGCACCAAAGCGCTGCTCTTCGAGGAAGAGTGGATTATCGAGAAGGGTAAGGGCGTTGAAAACATCGAAATCAGCCTGTTTCAATTAGCATAATGTCATGCTCTATGTGGCTGAACATGCCTTCTTCGCAAGGATCAAAGCGTCCTTGATCAACGAGTTGAGCCTTGTCTTCAGCTTACTCTCATCCTTCTCGAAAGCAACCTCAGTGGCGTAGTAAAAGAGGTATGCCGCCTTGATGGTGTTGTGCTTCTTGTTACCAATGACAGTGCTCTCCAGGTTGTAGAAAGAGAAGTAATCAGTGATCTTGTGGGTATCCGGGTCCTCAACGACGTAACTCCACACAACTTGCTCTTTCGGCTCCTCTCGTGGGCAAATCCAGTGCTCGAACTCGGTTTGATCAAAGACTTGCGCCATATCCATGCGCTCAAGGTAACGCTTCAGAAGATCGAGTGCTGCAGGAACATCCTTGGACTCCATCTTTCGCAGGCCTGGCGTCGATGTCACATCTGGCAGCTTGTATCGGTTCACCTGGCGCAGCTTTGTACTACCATGTGGCAGAGGCGAGAAGCCAACATCGTACAGCTTCTCCCAGTCAAGCGCGCGATGGAAATAACGGCATGTAGAGACAGGCGTAGGCAAGAGTGATCCGACCGTGTACACAGCCTGGAATGTGCCCTCTACGTAACAACGTCGTGTGATCTCCTTGATCAGGACAGGCGCTAGTCGCTTCGAACGGAGCTTCTTGTGGACGCAGAGGAAATTGACCTCGGAGCTCTTAAGCACCTTATCACGGATTCGCAGCTGAATGGGGATCCCGGAAATGAATGCGACAAGCTTGCCAGATGCCGTTGCGCGGACACCCACGTGCCATTCCTTCTTCCATCCCGGAGCTTTGAGAGCCCTAGCGATATTAGCACGTATACTTAGATTTTGCGTGAATAGTAACTTACCAGTTCAGGAAGGACGGCGAATATTTGAAGCGGAAGGTGGCATCCTTGTCCTCGACATAATGGTTTGTGAGGAGATCGTACACTTCATCGAGCTGCTTTGTGTCCTCAAGATCCATGGTGACCCACTCAAATCCTGGGTACATCGGACTAGGGTTCTTATCCACCTTCTCGATATCGATCTCCTTGATTGGACCATCTGGCATTCGCTCCTTCGAGGCCATCTCGTCGAAACTGGGTACGGGCTGTGTCTTCCAGAACGCATGGTCAGCCATGTCTTTCGTAGCTCCCTGCGGCGCCAGACCCGTCAACATCTCGTTGAGGTTGAGCTTCTTGATCATCTGCTCAAGCTCTGCTCTGTTGTTCGCCTTGGACATGAGCTGGTTCTTCAGCGCAGGGTTGGCGTCGAGCAACATGCTCATCTGGTCCTTGCCCAGCTGTCCAGCGGCCGGCGCGTTCAAGTCTGTGACTTCCGGTGCCTTGCCCTTGCCAGAGATTGCATCCTTGATCTTGCGCTTCCTGCTCTTCTTCTTCTTCTCTGTTGCGCCCTCTGCTCCCTCTACGGTTTCTGTAGCTTCATCACCGCTCTCATCTTCGGATTCGGGGGCCTCGTTTTTGTTGCTCGCTTCGGCGATGACCTCCTCGGCGGCAGCGGCGGTAGTTTCGGGGTCAGAGATCTTGGATGCTTCCTGCGGCATGGCGACGGTGTTGTTGTGTTGTCTCCGGAGCTCCAGGAAACAGGTAACTGTGGCAGGTGGGGCAGCTCGAACCTTGAAAGGAGGGGTCCGCTTCGCGTGCACCTGCCATGCTTACGGCTTGACAAAAAGACAGACACGGCATCAATACCTTGGTATCCATCACAAGGCGGAATGCAGACTTGGTGGATCAAATCAACAGCAGCTTGCTGAAGCAATCCTGAGAAAATGGAGGATCTTAATGGATTACGACAGGAGATGCAGATCAATTCTGGTTTATCACTATCTTATCTAAATATCTCATCGGTATAGCTTTAAAAGGACCGCATCAGACCTCGAACTAGCATCCAGCAAGCTTCGGACCAGCAAGATCTCGTTCAGTGATTGAACTGCGCGGTTGTTTACACTGGCTGTATACACATTGCCTTAGTCAGCATCGGCGCCTTCCGATTGGAGCTAGCCTCACCTGGAGTTATCTCGAACTGACCGACAGATCATCCTTTTGTCTCCTGTCCATCTGCGCAATACATTTCCTTGTGTTTGTCCAGATTCACTGAAGACATCGCGATCATTTTGTGCGTGACTGGTGTCTCGCAGTGAGCAGTCATGCCGGCACTTAAGCCCATCTTCGTGAAGGCCTATTGGTCACTTGCTGGGCTTGGTATGATATGGGCCGCGTTTCTGATAGCTTTGATCAATCCCACGGTACAGCGCCAGTAAGTCAATAATTCTTGGATGACAACGGCAGTCTAATTGTTTTCAAATAGTGCTCTATATGCACACAAGCTCAATACGAATTTCTGGCATAATGTTTCCAATCCAGAAGAATTTGGATTTGCTAGTCAGTCTCACGACTCTTGTGTTCCTCAAGAGGCACGGATTGTGTATCTCGTAAGCTAACAAATCTCAACAGAGGGACAAGTTCAACCTTTTTGGCTGGAAACGGCAGATAGTGAACGACTGTTCTGCTGGCACGTGCTACCCCTAGATGTGTACTTGCAGAACGAGGATCACCTGGTCATGAGCACTACGACCGGTGAGGTTGTTGATGAGCTCAAGGGAACATATGGCGAGAAGCTTCTGAGATCAGACCCTGAAGCAAGGGTCGTTGTCAATTTCCATGGAGTAAGTCACTCTCTTTTAATGTATTAGCCGATCTCTTGTCGTTTCTAACGCCCATGTAGAACGCAGGTCACTTGGCTCAAGGCTGGCGTCCATCTACCTATCGATCAATTTCCGGCATCCCTCGTACTCACCTCCTGACTTGTGACTACCGCGGTTTCGGGCTTTCTACACTGAACAACAAGCCTCATCTTCCCACAGAAACCGGTCTCATTACAGATGCAGTATCCATTCTATCCTTCATCGAGAATGAGCTTAAGCACCCCTCTACGCGTACAGTCCTTCTTGGCCAGAGCTTAGGAACAGCTGTGACCGCAGCCTCGGCCCTTTACTTCGTAGACCCATCGTCAGCGGATTTACCTTCTGACCTGCACCACGTTTCACCCCTCCCAAAATCGCATGCCGGCTTCGCAGGCATCATCTTGGTGGCTCCTTTCGGAGACCTTGCTACTTTGCTCGAGACATACAAGATCGGCGGCATCGTTCCCATCCTGCGTCCTTTACGTGGCTACGACCGCATCGCACGATTCCTGCTCTCCCGCATTGTAGACCACTGGCCCACACTCCCGCGCCTCCGTTCCTTTCTGCAGCTCACCGCTGCTTCTAAGACGCCAGTCAGGCTTACGCTGCTCCACGCACGCAACGACCAAGACATTGACTTCCGCCAATCCGAAGCATTGTTTCAGCCACTACAGTCTGCGATGTTGGCCGAGGAAGGCGTCAGTGCGAGAGAAGAACGGAGAAGCATTCATGGCGCGGAAAGGGTGCAGAGAGGCGCCTTTGCGTACAAGAAGGTAGAGGATCTGAGAGGAGAGCGAGTGTGCGAGCTCGAGGTTGTAAGATATGGTGGCCATAATGAGGTCGTTGGATGGACCCAGGTTAGTCTCGCTGTACGAAGGGCTTTCGAGACTGTTGAGGCAAGGGCGCAGAGAGGCGTAGGACTAGACGTGGAGTAATGTAGTAGGCTGCAAGAGAATTGGCAAATGCTCATAGCACTCTATTTCAATCCTTGTAATGTTCCTCTCTAGAAATGCCTAAGCACCACTATATACATCCCAGATATGTTATATTACAAAGATTTCTACACGTTCATATTGTACAAGCGGAGGTGCTCCTCTGCTACTTTACCTACACGCCCACGGAGTCCCTACGACGGCTGGAAAGGCACGGCATCGCCCGTGGATGTCTTCGCACTAGCCTCAGCCGCCTGAGCACTCTTGTTTTCCTCCTCCTTAGCATCATCCTTTGCTTCCTGCGCCAACTTATCTTCTGCCTTCTGGGCATCGAGATTCTGCTTCTCAAACTGCTCGTCGCTGACAACTCTGACAACCTGGATCTTGCTCTTGCCGCTCCTCAGGACCAGAGCTTCGTAGTCGACCAGGAAATGCTGTGGGTTTGCTGCAGAGGATGACTCAATGGGCGTCCACTTCAGACTTGTAGGAGACTCAACACTGCCGGATTTAGGCACCACGACGTAAGCACCCTTGCTTGCAATAAGACGGTGGGCCTCGCTCTTGGTGGAGGCCAGACCGGCGGCGTGGAGGACACGAGGGAATGTTCCAGGACCCAACATGGAAAGAGGCAGGGTGACGACAGAATCCTGCTTTGGCTGTGTAGATGCGGAAGTGCCTGAAGTAGGTTGGATTGTCGAAGACGCAGCGTACGCGCGCTTGTACTCGAGTAGTTCAATGTCGAATTTGCTGAGTTCCTCCTTCTGTGCTCCTAGGCCGGCTGCAGGATCAGCGGTACCCAATGCATTACGCAGTGCGCCGAGAGAAAATGTATTTGTGCCGTGGCTGAAAGCTTCCTTGTGTGCTGTCTCAGCCTTCTTCGCTTCTGCAGCGCCGTGCGCAAGCTCCACAATCTCCTTCGCCAGAACGTGCTGTGCAATGCGTTTCGACGCGTCTTTACGCTGCTGTTGTACCAGGAGGGAGATCTGATCGAGAGGCAGGAAGGTGAAGAGCTTCAAATAGC
The DNA here is from genome assembly GCA_011058905.1 of Curvularia kusanoi. Classification (NCBI taxonomy): domain Eukaryota; kingdom Fungi; phylum Ascomycota; class Dothideomycetes; order Pleosporales; family Pleosporaceae; genus Curvularia; species Curvularia kusanoi. The sequence goes on from SWKU01000023.1 coordinate 198,418, forward strand.
GCTCAATATCGGCGTCGGCGGTGCGCATAAAGTACTGGTACAGGTCGAAGGAGTTCATCATGGTCTTGTCGAGCCATACTGCATTGCCCGCGCTCTTGCCGAACTTCTCGCCTGAGGCGGTGGTAAGAAGAGGGGTGGTCAGGCCATAGGCTGCAAGACTTGGATCTTCCTCTCCTCGCTCCGGGGTGTCCAGACGACGGATCTTGCGCATATGCGACACGGCATCCATGCCCGCGCAAATGTTGCCGTACTGGTCTGAGCCGCCAATTTGGAGCTGGACGCCCTTCTTGTGATACATGCTCCACCAGTCGTAGGCCTGGAACAGCGGGTAGGAGAACTCGGAGATGGCCATGCCTTCGCCACTCTCCATGCGCAACTTGACTCTGCGATCTTGTCAGCCGTGTCTGGGTCAACTCGACAATTAGCTGCTCACGAGTCGCGGCTGAGCATTGTGCCCAAACGCATGCCAGAACCCAGGTCCCTCATCAGTTCTACAGCATTGAGCTTCTCCAGCCATTCCCGGTTGTTGAGGATAGCCTTCTTCCGGCTTGTCTCGGGCGTGAAATGGTGTTTGATGCCTAGGCACTTCACGTGTGTCCACAGCGTGCTGAGCTGGCGGTTTATGCTCTCGATATTCATCGTCTGTACGTCTGCGCCCTGCCGCGAGCGAGCTGTCGTCCGCCCCGAGGGGTCTCCGATCTGCACCGTGCCTCCGCCGAGCAAGCTGACGGTGTAGTAGCCATGGAGGTACATCCAGTACAGCGCCATAAGAGGCAGCAGGTGCCCGACATGGAGAGAGGGCGCGGTAGGGTCGACACCGACATAAACGCCGATGCGCTTCTCGGTGAGGAGCCAGTCGAGTGTGTCACGACCGCTGTGCGCAATCAGCAATGGCCTCTTTCAGAATGGAGACGAAGCATGGCATGGCCTAGCATAGCTTACCCCGCGACATCCTTGACGAAGCCTCGCTCTTCAAGCACGCTCAGCATGCTCTGCCGCGCGCCCGCCCGTATACTGCGAGCTTGCGTTTCCCACTGCTCACTTCGTTCATCTTTGGCTGCCTCCCCCTCCCATTTCTTTGTTGGCCGTTCGCCACGAGCGAGCGTATGTTGACTACGCAGGCATTGTCGGCAGACGTATTGCCGCCCTTGCGATACGCGTCGGAGCCCTAGCATTGGTAGCAATGGCAATGGCGCTGCTTGACACAGAAGGCACGACGCAAAACGCGACCGACCCCGATCGCCAAAGTGACGATCATCCAACGGCCGTGCGCGGCTTCCCCGAACCTCCGCACTTGCACCGCACCGCACACGTCACCTGCGCGCCTAGTCTGGCGTGCATAGCCAGTTGCGTGATTACTCGCTCCCTTCCCCGTCCCTCAATGCTGCTTGTTTGATCTCGCTGCGTATAATTGTGTATCTATCTGACCATTACGTTTACGCCTCATCTTTGCCCACGCGCCTCGCTGATATGTATGCTGCACTGACTTGCCATCCTCCCCTGGGGCAGACTACCACGATACCCTCCGATAGAAAGGCGGTCAAGTTCACGGTTCTGATTGAGAATTCACCTGGCTCAGATAAGACATGGGAGGCTGCACTGTGGCACAACTTCGAAGACAAGGATAAATGGACCAGTCTAAGCCTGGAGCCAGCGCCTAAGCCAAATCTCACAGTCATCAAAGCCACACAAACGGCTGTTCGTCAGCAGTTCTTCACGCTCGAACTCCCTGGACGCCCGAAACATGGAGGCACGTTATCATATACCATTACATTCCGAGCTGGCGAAGACGAGCCTTGGAGGTGGGCCAACGAGCAATTCTCTACCTCTGACGGTCGCTTGATCTACGAATCACAAGATGTGTTGAGCGATGACTTGACACGTTATATCGACGGTCTGCCGCCATATCTACAAATTAGCAAAGAGCAGAGTGAATCTTCTGAGACTGTGTTGTGGTCTATCACCAGCCCTGTCAATGCAGCATCAGGAAGTACATCGGGATACTCAAGTAATGTTCTGGGGAGGCCATCAGACTTCACGCGGTGGTTCGCATTGGTACGACTGTGGAGCCCCTGGTTGGCCCCGAGGCAGGGCAAGACTCGCTTTCAGCCAGACAAGGACGCCATCCTCACAGCCTTCGAACGTGGAGATGGTTCTCACTTGGTCGTTCTGGCAGTCAGCGGCGTGGATGATGTATTGACAACTTTCGGTCATGACGGCGAAGGACAAGTGGTGATTCAGTCTCGTAACGACAGTGAGAACGATGGCGTCTCGCGTCTTGTTGCTGCTGTTGGAAAAGAATTAAATCATGCAGTTGCTGCGGTAATGTATCATGCAAGAAAACTGGTGATGAAGTACAGTGTGGGCTCCAAAGAAGCTGAAGCTGAGTTCAAAGCATTGACAGACGACTTCAAGCCAGAGTGGTTGGAGAATTGGTGTAAGCCATTTGACTTGTGCTCGATTATTCTCACTGTGGTGGCTGATCAAATTCACATAGACGATGGACTCTCCTACTGCACGTGGAACGGCATCGGACAGCATCTCAGCGAGCAGAAGCTTTTCGACGCATTGGAGTCTTTGGCTAAGAATGAGATCAATATCAGCAATCTCATTATTGACGACAATTGGCAATCTTTGGTTGGTTGTGTAATCATGCCAACTGCTCAGACACTGACGTGCATTAGAACCACGAGGGAGGCGACCAATTCAAGAATGCCTGGGTCGAGTTCGAAGCGACCAAGATTGGCTTCCCGCGCGGCCTCAAAGCGACGGTGAGCGAAATCCGCAGCAAGTACAAGAACATCAAGCACATTGCAGTCTGGCACGCTCTCTTTGGTTATTGGGGCGGCATTGCACCTGATGGTAAGATCGCAAAAGAATATAAAACCACTGTCGTTCAAAAGAAGGACGGCGTTTCGGGGGGCAAGTTCACGGTGGTCGCCGAAGAGGATGTCAATCGCTTCTACAAAGACTTCTACCAATTTCTCAGCTCCGCTGGTATCGACTCGGTCAAGACTGATGCGCAGTTCTTCCTCGACGAGTTGAACGATGCCGACGATCGTCGGAGCCTCATCAAATCCTACCAAGATGCATGGAACATTGCACAGCTTCGGTACTTTTCGGCCAAAGCCATCTCTTGCATGTCACAATCGCCTCAGATGATCTTCCATTCTCAACTACCTTCAAACAAACCGCGGATACTGCTACGTAACTCAGACGACTTTTTCCCGGAGGTTCCCGCATCGCATCCCTGGCACATCTTCTGCAATGCGCATAATGCCATCTTCAATCAGTATCTCAATATCTTGCCGGACTGGGATATGTTTCAAACCTCGCACGATTATGCGTCATTCCATGCTGCGGGTCGCTGTGTGTCGGGTGGGCCGATATACATCACCGACGTGCCTGGGCAGCACGATATCAATCTTATCGGTCAGATGGCAGGTAACACTCCTCGTGGTAACACGGTCATTTTGCGACCTCACACAGTTGGCAAGAGTACATCTGCTTACAATTCCTACGATGACCCTGTTTTGCTCAAAGTCGCAACCTACGTTGGTATGGCTCACAGCGGTGTCAGTATACTGGGAGTATTCAACTGCACACCAAGGCCGCTATCCGAACTGATTGGATTGGACTCCTTCCCAGGCGCAGAGAAAGGTACTTACATAATTCGATCTCATACCACTGGGCAAGTTACGGTTCCGACCACCAGCGAGAAGAACAATGCATTTGTTCACCTGGAGCTTGCCACCCGCGGATGGGAAATTCTTTCTGCATATCCGCTACAGACTTTCCAGCTGAAGCGCAGTCATGAGGTCAGTGGACCAGAAGAGGTGCAAGTAGCCAATTTGGGTGTTGTGGGGAAGATGACTGGAGCTGCTGCAATTGTGAACACGGACAGTTATGTTGATCGCTCGACCGGCCGACTGCGTATATGGACATCTCTAAAGGTTTTAGGAATTTACGGTGAGTCGAAGCACACTGCTGTAATATCGAAAGATGCTAACGACGTCGCAGGCGTCTATATTTCCGACCTCAAAGACCGGAACTTGGACGACGACGTTATGGCGTTGATCTTTGGTAGACCTATAGCAAAACATTGCGTCAAGGTTAGCGATAGGTGTGAAAACGTGCTGGAGATAGACACGACAAGAGCTTGGGAAGAAAGCGATTCCAAAGCCTCTTGGAGCAATGAGGTGGCTGTGGAAATCGTTGTTCGATGAACAATGAAATCGAAGGCAACAATTATTTGTCCTTTGTTAACAATTTGTTTGTATAGGCGTGTGCGCCTGCGCTTTCTTTGACGACATTTGTCCTTTGAACCCTTCTTCAAGTCGCAACTTTCCGCCAAAAAGCGTCGCTACCATTTCGCAGGGCAATTATATATTCTGAAGTGCTAACCTCTAGCGTTTCGCTCTATACACATCTGTCAGAGTATATATCGATTTCACTTAAGTGCATGCGCATGCCCTTTCACTCCGACACTTTGGTCACAGCGAAGGTCTTAAATCTATTGTCCTTTCACTCCTGACCTACCAATAGTTAATACCCATAGTCTCTGAACAGCAAGCCATCATCCTTTCGTTACCCTCCACCACACAACCCAACCAGACTGGCCTCACAACAACCACACCACCTCGACCACCGCCGCTGCCTTGGCCACACAACTCTTTGCAGCGCTGATGGCAGAACCCTGGGGTGACGACGTCATTGCCGTCGTCTCGACCGGGCTAAGTATCCTTGGATACTATTTTGGTAGGGATCTCATTCTTGGCCCCGAGTATATGGGCTTGCCCTATGCGCCGAATCCTCTCGTGGCCGACGTCGCAACTACAGTAGATGTCGGTGTCTCCGTCCCGGCCCCCGTCAAGATCGATACTCCTGCTGGACCCAACTTTCCTGTTGCCTCTATCTGGGGCCACCCAGATACCCGCTGCCAGTCATCGGGAAAGCCGTATAATCAAGCTCTGATTTTACGAGCCCCTGATAGGATTCAACACAATGCAGACATTGATGCATGGATCTGGACCGCCCTGATCGCTTTCATGCTATTCGTTCTTATCATTCATAACATAATGCTATGCGCCTCGAAGAATCAGATTAGAAAGCAACGAAAGCAGATGAAGGAGCAACGAGAGCAGATGGAGGAGCAACGAGAGCAGATGAAGGAGCACCGAGCTGCAATGGTCAAGTTGGCCCAGTGGGACGTGAAACTTAACGAAAAAGTTGTGAAAGGTGAAGCTTCAACGAGACGTTACAGTGAAGATCTTGGGGAGCAGCTGGAACGTATAAAAGATGACGCTTACTGGAGTAATGTGAAGCTTGGTACGGTCCTCAAACGTACAGATAAGCTTGAATCCAGCTCACGGCAAGAGAAACTTGCTCAAACCACCCAAGATCAAAACGCCACTAGCCAAGTGTCTGGCTCTCCGCGTATTACGGATCTTGAGTCGCGCCTCCAAGCAGTCGAACAGCGGGCAACCACCGATCGGAATCCCGCCGATTCAAAGTTTCAGCAGCTTCAGGCTCTTTTCCAAACCACCATGGATCAGGTCACTTCTGATCGAGAGTCTTACGCTACAAGCTTGAAGGACGTTGAAGAACGTCTTCAAGAATCCCAAGAGATCATCAAGTCACAACGCCAGGTGAGCACGGATCTCGAATCCCACCTTCAAAAGATTGAGACGCAGGCCACTGTCGACAGGGACGCTGCTGTCAATGCACAAAAGCAGCTCCAGACACTGCTTGACAACGAACAGGGCCAGGACGACGATCTAGCGAATGCTATTTCACGTATTTGTGAACTGGAAGCACTTCTCGAGGAGTCAAAAGAGTCTGAAAAAGGACAATATCAAAAGATCGCCGATCTTAAGTCAGACTTTGAGGAACTCAAACAACAGATGGCTGTCGATCGAGATGCTGCTGCTACTTCTGCTTCTCAAAGCGTATCGTCGCTTCAGCAGGAAATCGAGAATATCCAGAAGCGCAACGAAAGTCTCCAGAAGCGTACTGAAGAACTCCAAGAGCAGTTTATTGCCAATGAAAACGCCGCCAAGTCGCGTATCGAGACGTTGGAGTCAGTGCTGCAAGCATCAGAGACTCTGCAGGCTAAGCAAATTGAGGATTTGGAGTCAGAGCTGCTGGCATTGCAAGCCTCGCAGGATGACCACATCGCGGCTGTAAAGTCTTCGAGGGAAGAGCTGCAAGCCTCCCAAGCTTGGCAGACTAACATTTTGAGCGATATTGAGGCTGACCTGAAGCAATCACAGGCCTCACAAGACGCGCAAGATAAGTACATCAAGGACTTGGAGTCAAAATTGCAGGCATCCGAAGCCTCGCAAGACTCGCAGTTCCAGCGCATCAATGAGTTGGGTGCCCAACTGCATGAATCTCAAGTCTCGCAGGATGAGCGTGTCGAGGACCTCGAGACCCAACTGCGAGTGGCCCAAAAGAAGTTGGACGAACTGAGCTCCTCACGAATCTCGGAGCCACCAACAGATGTCCATGAGCAGACTCCCAACGAGCAACAGAATCTTGTCGAGCCACAGACTCCTGTCGAGCAAGAGCATCTTGTCGAGCTTGAGGATCTCGTCGAAGCTCCCGTCGAAGCTCGTGTCGAGGCTCCTGTTGAAGATTCTGTCGAGGGCCCTCTCGAACGCTCTGTTGCAGCTTCTGATGAAGTGCCCGTCGAATCCCCCATCGAAGCGTCCGTCGAGACTCCTGTGGAGGTCCCCGTCAAGCCAGAGGTTCCTACAGAGCAAGAGACTCTTGTACAAGACTCGTCCATTGCTACAGTTGTCCAGACAGCTGACTCTAGCATTTTGGATCCTAGCCCAGTTGACGTTGCCCCTTCTGTAGAACAGGCGCCCATTTCAGGTCCATCTGACACGAGTGGGTCTTCTAAGAAAGTAAGTGCCAGCGCTACCCCATTCACACCCGATATTCCTGAGTGGCAATGCGTACGATGCAGATGCTACTTCCCCCAAACGATCACTTCATACGATCACGGCGATGCTTGTGTCAAGTGGTACGACAAACACGAGATATTCCACACGACGGGATGGACGTGGTACCGAGACATTGGCCTCCCGCCAAACTGGGCTGACGCAATCGAGCCACATCCATGTGTACACGACAAATGGTGCATTTGGTTGAAGATGAAGAAATCATTGAAACCATTTCGTCAAGCTGCGAATACAGCAGCTGCCTCTCAATCTGCAATGACCGCTGGAGTTCAAGCTTCGCTAACACCGACACAGGCAGAGTCATCGACACTTCTGAAAGCAACAGCACAAGAATTCCGTCCTGGTCAAACCAGTCGCCCCACCCCGGGATTGTCTTGGAATGAAGAGGTGGAGGAATCTCTGGAGCGAAACACCGCTGCTGCAACGCCACTCCTGAGTACCTTCGGCAACGAACCTGTTCCTGGGCAAGGAAAGCCAGCTGCAGCCGAAGATATAACTCAGGAACCTGTACCTGCTCAGGGTGATCGGACTGTGATTGATCCTTCTTCAAGCACAGCAGTATCTGCACCTGCTCAACAGGGTACTGCTGCTCCAGCACGCAAGGGATGGAACAATTGGCAGAGCCAAATTGCAGAGAATGACGAGAACGCAAAGCAGAAGGCAGACGATGCCTACAAGAAACAAGGTCATATCCGCCCTGAGTTCCGAGAGACACATAAGACCACCAAGGGCCGGAAGGAGATTACGACTCATAAGGGAAGTGCAGAAGCGGGCTCTGCGACAGGTTTAGTGCCTCCGTCCGCTGCAGTGGGCAACAATGCTGTGCCTACTATTGAGTCGCACCCTCCAGCAGACTCTGCAACGACTGCTCAGACCGATACCGCTGCTGAGACGAATCCTACCGCTGAGACTGTTCCTGCTACGAATACTGGTACCAATAGGCGCCCTCCAAATCCACCAACTCCTCAACCGAATCCCTACCCCCTCCCCACCACCTTCCCCAAAGGTGGTTGGCACTGCTATATCTGCGGTGGGATATATTTCCAAGACGAGAACTGGAAATTCAACCCAGACCATACTGATCACTGCAGGCCCTGGTGGGACAAGTTCGAACCGGACGAGTTTGTAAGCTGGAAGTATGGAAAAAAAATGGCACCAGCACGAGCATATCCTCCCAGGTGGGGCCACGGACAAACAGTGCAACCCGATATCACCCCAGACTGGCTTGTTAGACAGAACAAAGCGATAGAGACTTGGCATGCGGCGAACCCATCAACCCTCCCCACGAGAGAGGAGGCTCAAGCGGAGTCGCAGAGGCAAGCTCAGGTGAATCAGGACCTAGCCTGGGAGAAGGTGGAGCAAGAACAGGCAGAAGCTGAGAAGACTCAAGCTCCTCCTACACGGCTGAATGAGCCGTCCACGCAGCAGCAGAAGACCTTTGGACAGCAGACACGGCCTTCTAAGCAGCAGAATCGGGCGCCTAAGAAGCAGAGCCAGACTCCTGCGCAGCAAACCCAGCAGCAAGGCGGTTTCCGTGGAACCAACCAGAGCCGTGGCGGTCAAAGCAACCAAGGCGGAGGTAATAGAGGTCATGGAGGCTTGCCGAGCCCCATTGATACATTCAACTCACAGCAGAACCACTACCAGAGTCAGTATAAGAGCACAGGCGGCACGGGCACAGGCACGGACAGCCCAAAGAAGACCCCTGGAGGCGGTTTGTTGGGGAGTCGTTATGCGAAAAAGTGAAGTGACCACTGAGCAGAAGAAGACTCTGGGAGGGAGTTGAATCGTGCATTGAAAGGGCGTTAGAGAGCGGATTGGGTTTGAGCTTGTTGCGATGTGCTTTTCCTTTGTACGTTTCCTTTGTTGGTTTCTCTCGTACAATACAACTATACATCATTATATCAGTCCTAATGTGGCACTTGACAACTATAAAGAATACAACAAGAAGAGAGCAAAGACTTAAGCGTCGTGACAAATTGTGTAGCCAACATCGAGAGCTGCGCAGTTATTTGAACTACACTAGCCGGATCTGAATGCCTCCCATTGAAATGCTTCACCTGGAAGTTGCCATATATTTAATCGAAAGTGACAAGACGCTATACTTCTATACCTACTTCAAAGCCAGTGCTCGATTACTGAACGATGACAAGCAATCGCCAAATGATGTTGTGCCTGACTCGCCCCACATGTCATCGAACCGAGGCTGTGGGACCCCGTTCTGCGGGGCTGCGGCTGCGGCTGGAGCGCCGATCGTTGTTAACCCCATATTTGTCCCCGAGCTCCCATATTCTTTTCTTCGCGCACGATTTCTTGTACCATAGTGTATGGTTTAGGGCCACTTTCAGAAGAAAATAGACCAGACTCTGAAGCTTCTGCGACACAGCAAACAAACAAACACATCCACCACCGAAAGAGACAGAGCACCGTCATCATGGCCCACCAATACACAGACATCAAGTTCGAAATCAAGGGCCAGATCGGAATTATCAAGGTAGACATGCGACCTGTACAGGATCTAGCCTGCACACGTATCTAATAATGCTCAGTTCAACCGCCCCAAAGCCCTCAACTCCTTCGGCGGCAACATCATCGAGAACACCATCTCCGCCCTGCGCGTCCTCAACGACCACCCAGACACCATCTTCACAGTGCTCACAGGCGAGGGCCGCTTCTTTAGCGCTGGCGCGGATGTCAAGGGTATCGCATCGAACGATGTATGTAAACACCCCAGACCGATCCTTCCGCTCCACAATAGCTTGAAATAGCTTGATGGAGTAGAAGGTCCAAGAAGTCTAAAGGCTGATTGGGAATACCACAGGTTGAGGAATCCGACCCAGCAGTCAGGAAGATGGGGATGCTGCAAAGATTCGGCTACGGTACGTCGATCTAATTACGTCCAAACATCCCCACAAAGCGAGCGAGCGCTGACACTTCACAGCCCAAGAACTCCTCCGCTCCATGATCGACCACCGCAAAGTTCTCATCCTCGCGCTCAACGGCCCGGCCGTCGGCGGCGGCGCAGCCTGGTTCCCGGGCATCGCGGATATAATCATCGCCTCATCCACCGCGTGGCTGCAATGCCCCTTCAGCGCGCTCGGTCTGGTGCCCGAAAACGGATCCGCATTGTCATTCGCGCAGCACATTGGTATCCACCGCGCCAACGATTTCCTCATGTTCGGGCGGAAGCTCAGCGCGAAAGAGTTGTTGGATGCTGGGCTGTATAATTATGTTTGGGAGGAGACAGGGGATAAGTTCCAGGAGAAGGTGGTAGGATTTCTGCAGGAGCAGTTGGAGGTGAATGACGGCAAGAGTATGTGTGAGATGAAGAGGCTGCAGAATGAGCCGATTAGGGATGCGAGGTTATTGGCGGTGGTGAGGGCGGTGGATGCGCTGGCGGAGAGGTTTGTTGAGGGCGCGCCGAAGAAGAGGTTTGAGGCGAAGAGGAAGGAGCTGGAGGATAAGAGGAAGGCGAAGGCGAAGATTTAGGGCAAGTGTAGACGGGTTGGCGAACAGAAGAAGAGGAGGAGGATGATGATGATGGTGATGGAAGATTAATTATATACGTTTGCACGTGGTACTATTTACGTGTAGTGTTCGTTCGTCTCAGGACCTAGGCCTTGCCCTTCTTGACTACAGCCAGCTTCGACCTCACAGGGACATTGTGCTGGGGGTTCTCGGTATCCGGAAAGCCCTCCAACTCAATGCCCTTCTCGAAGATTACACAATGCGAGCTCCCGCCGAAATGGAACATGCCGAGTTGATCTCCTTTTTTCACGTGGTCGCCTTCCTTGACCGTGGTGTCACAGGTGCTTACTTCCGTCATGCCGATACCCAGGAAGCACACGGTGCCGAGCTTCTTGTTGTCTGCTTCGATGAAGATGATAGCGCGAGTTGCAGTGGCGGTGAGATAGCCCTGGCCTGTCTTTTCACCGGCCTTGTCTGCGCCGTCTTTGGAATTGGGGTCGCCGATGCCTGTGAAGAGCGGCTCAGAGAAGTAAGTCCCATCCACTTTGTACGACTTGACGATCTTGCCGCTGATGGGGGAGTGCCAGCGGTGGTAGCTCAGCGCGGAGAGGAATGCCTGGTAGATGGTGCCGCCTACGTACTTCTCGTACCAAGGATCCTGCGCCAACATATCCTTCAGGGAGTAGTTTTGGCCCTTCGCCCAGAAATTATCACGCGCTTTGATGCCACGGGCGACCTTATATGGTTTACTTTCGCAGCAATTCGCGATTACGTCGTCGTCTTCCGGTGAGGCGACCGGCCGCTTGTCCTCGTGCACCGCGCGAGTGAAGAAGTCGTCCCAAGACGTGTAGCCCTTGTACTTCTTGGACGGATCGCATTTGAAAAGCTCGTCGAAAGTGTAGTCAGTCTGGCCGTTGTTGGCTGTCATGGCAAGATCCTCTGTGCCATGTTTGCTGAACCAGCCGTTGGAGTCTTCACCAAGCACATAAGCAGAATCCGGAGAGCTCAAAAACTCTCCCCAGGCATTCAGGGTCTTCTTCAGCATCTTGTTGACTTCGGGATCAAGGAAGAAGGCATAGCCGCTGGGGGTGCCCATGGGCCAGTCGAGGATCGCATTGAAGGGTGTCCCCACCATGCCTACTGAATAGTTTCGATCGCTCCATGAAGGCGCAGTAGTAAGCAGATGGTCAAATAGCTCAAGCATGTGTTGGTAGTCTCGCACTTGCTTGTGGCCTTCCGGATCATTGGCATAAGGTTTCTTTGTTGGGATCTCCTCGAACATGGCATTTACGAGAAGATAGATTCTCGTGTTGTTCTCAATCAGCTCTTTGAATTCCTTGATGACAGGATGGAGGTCCTTTGGGTTCTTGTCAACATGCTCAATGATATCTGAGATCCAGTCCCTGACATGGCGATGGTCTTGAAAGTGGGGTCAGCTTTGTCAGTTGTGGAGTAAGTACAAGCATCCTACCAGCTGGAAGCCATGACCCAGTTCGATGTACGTGGTGTTCCTTCGGAACGTCCTTGGCGCTGTCTTGGTGTGTAGTCATTTTGATGTCGAGTGTAACACAGTGATTGGATTCACTATTCTGCACACAGCTTCGACTTTGAGAGGCTGTGGAGACTCGTATACAAAGTACGCTACGCTACCATCATCACTTTGACGTCATGGTGCCACGCGTCAACACCCAGCTAGAAGGCATTCAATAGCAGGTTTGGCTATACCTACAGTTCTGCGAAGCTCGAAACTACGCAGCTGCCAGTGGTCAATACAAGGTCCTTCACAAAGAGTGTTCGCGAGTGTGGAAGACACCAAGCAGGGGGTAGCAACAACCCTACAACATGCGGACCCAAGCACGCGCGACCTCAGAGTAATAGTGAACATCTCCGCATTTCCAGGCGGGCATCGCAGATCCCTTATGGTATGTTCAGAATTGGCGAAACAGAGCACGGCTGTTGGGGCGAAAATGACGGGGGGGCCTTTCCTCGCTAGCTTGTTTCGGCTGAACTCTTTACACGACAATCCTTCCCGTTCACGACGATCCTTATCGAACGTCAACACGGTCGTTGTTTCCAGCAATGGCCCCTTCCGTTTAGAACTGTTAAGCTCCCGCTTCCTGAAATATCGTTCCACCTCTGCGTTCTACCCTGTCGCAATGTCCCTGTTTGGAAGACCTGGAAACATGTTGTCTCAGACATCCGCTATCACCGCACCAATCTAGACCAGACAGCAGCAAATGTCTGCGCTTTGCCCGTCTGCTGGGCCACTCAGCAGGGAGGCTTTGTCGAAACGAAACGGCCGCATTCGTTGTGATACCTGTCAATAGCTCTACGACCACGCAACATACTCTCCAAGCATTCTGAAAAAGTAGCATCCCCTGCGGCTATCACCACGCTAGACGTGCATGTGGGGAACATCCGTGGAGAAAGTATACTTAGCACGCGCGTAATTTCGACGTGCGCAGTCTCACTGTGTGCTTTGAGTGCCTGATACAGGTGACGATGTGGGGCGATGGCCGAAGATAGCTTTTGCTGGAAGCTGAGACTGTTTCGGAACACTCGATGGTCATGATGGCCTTGCTACAAGAACGCAAACATTCGCGCTCGTTTCTGCCTGCCCAAACCAACCCTTGAGCCCTTCGTTTCGTTTCGTTTACCTGATCTTGGTCCTGGAGACACTCAGCAAGACATCGCTTTGACAGTGACTTTTCAAGATGGACGCAGCAAAGCAGTCGAAGATGCGCTCTCAGGCCATCATGGCGCACATTGCGCAGATTGTAGTGGCTATTGTTATCATGGGCCTTGCGGCTTATGGAGTCGATTACATCAAGTACGATGTCCTGATCTACTCTGTGTCTGTGGTAAGCGCAGCCGTTCTACTGTTAAACCTGTGTGATACTGAGCAGTTCGTAGTGCGCCTGCAGTCTTCTCGTATCCTCCTGGTTGATTGCCACAAAGACCGTCTTCGCCAAGTACACCAACAAATGGGTCTCGGTGGGCCTGCACGCCTGGATGAACATTTTCTGGATTATCAACCTCGGCCTCACCGCCAGCCTTGCACGAGAGTGGAATCCTCAGTGCTCCTACGACGAGAAATCAGACCAGATCTGCTCAAAATACGTAACTAAGAGGGACACCACTTTCAAGGTCTACTTCGGAGCCCTCATTGCAAGTGCATCGCTCATTGGCATCCAAGTGTACGTGTCTGATCCCCGCAACTAAATCACGTAGCTGACACCGAGTAGCTTGCTGTGGCTTGGAACCACAGCCCTGCTGGCGATGGACCTCAAGCAGCGCCGTTCGACCGTATCGCAGGCACCTGATGCCGAAGCCCCGCGCTTCTCTGCCGATTCAGAGGCAACCGAAGGCGATCCCGAGAAGAACGCCAACCTGTTCGACAACGTTAGTTCAGTACCCGTCCGTGACCACGCATCACCAGTCTTACCTCCAGCTTCACCAGACATCGAAGGCGAACAAATAGAGCCGTACCGACCGCTGACAGAGCGTAGCCTTTCCACTCAGTAAGATGCCCACCCGACGATTTGAAAGAACAATATATTGACAAGGTCGTACCAGCCTCACTATCCCCGGCCCAGCAAAAAGGTTGTAGACAGCTCTAGGTCGCTGTCGCCATCGCCATGGTGGGTTAGTGCATCTTCGATAAACGGGCGTATCTTGTTGGCTCCCACTGGTTGATTGCACTGGACCGCTCTTTTCCAAAGATGTCGGTGAAGACTGGAAGGAGGACTTGTGTTTGGTGGAAGCAACGATACCCAAATAGACAATGACACAATTCTTTTGTTTCCCGTTTCTCCAACTACACTCCCGAAAATATGCGCGCCAAAATAACAGTCCAATACGCTCAACTCATCCGCACGTCTATCCAGCACTCCTGACTTGCCTGTGTGCCGAACGCTCCCCCTCACCACCCATCCATTCAACACCCTCACCCTCTCCTATCCACACTGGGGTATATCCTCGCTCCCACCTCTTCCCAGCCAGGCTACCACACATCCTCCGCGCTAACCCTACACTCCTCGCCCCCCTCCCTCACCGTCTCCCTCCTCCCATCCCTACTCAACGGCTTCCGCATATCAAACGCGTCCTCGCCATCATTATAATAATCCACCACCCTCCTATAAACACTATACCCCATCTTCCTATACAACTCCTTGGCGATCTCATTACTCGCGCGCACAAACAAATCCACAAACCAACCTCCCGCGGCGTCGCTCGAGCGTTCCAGAGCCGTGGACAGCGCAGTCGCGTGGCCGAGGCGCCGGGCGCCGGGCGCCACAGTCAGCGCCGTGATGTGCCCGTGCCAGGGAAGATAATTCGGCTGCAGTTTTGCGGCTTCGACGGGCTCGTAGGGTTCCACGGGCGAGAGGTAGGGCGAGGATTCGAGTTTGCCGAGGACTGTGGGCGCGGCGCAAGTGCGCGCGGGTTGTCAGTATACAGGCTTTTTTTGGGGGCGGATTGTGGAGGGAGGAGAAAGCGGGGAGACGTTACTGTATCCCTCGATCTGTCCGTCCAGGCCCTCAATCACCTGGCATAGCTCCGGCCATTTGGTGAGGTACTCGAGGTAGAAGCCGATGTTGTAGGTTTCGGTGAGGTGGTCGAGGTTCGTCGAGGAGAATTTTAGCAGGTCGTCTGGTCGCATTGGCCGGATTGTTGCCATTGCTGCGGTTGGCTGGGTGGAGAGTTGAGGAAGGGGATTGTTGTGTGACCGCGCAAAAGCCGAGTGTGGAGGTAATTACTGCTGCTGGTTGAGGGTGGGGGAAAATGCGTCACTTGAGAGGTGGGATTGCACAGGGCCAATCAGAGGCCGCGCTCGCCGCGGACTTCCGCTGCGGATATGGTGCTGTGCGAGCGGTGCACGGGTGATGTGGATTGCTAAGCGCGACTGGGGAGAAGTGGAAGCGTGGATTCTGGTTTTGTGGAGAATGATGCTCAGACGGCTATACTGAGCCGCGTGGACAATAAGTAGGAGAGGCATCTTTATGTATCATGCTGGACGAGAGACTTCAGACACAGTAACAAGCGATTGTAAAATTACGATAAAATTGCTCAAATCTGGACAAACATCCTCCCGAAGGGTATATAGCGCTGTATAAAACTGTACACTTTCAGGAACGCTCTGCATAGCGTTTGGCTTTTGCCAATCGTCCCTGCTCAATCATTAAGTTCCAAAGCTCCGGCGGCTCTTCGTCGAATCTTGCTTCCAGCGTCTCCTCCCTCGTGAGTGGTGGAAGCGAGGACCCCGTTGAAGAAGTCTGAGCCAGATCTAGGAGATCTTCTCTAATCTCAAATGTCGTCGTCTTCAATATCCCACTGCCTTCGCTGAATCTACTGGGGGTTCTTTCATTCCACTCGTCATCCGTAATGTTCTTTGAATCGTTTGGAGAGCTCTCGCTACTCTCAGTGTCGCTTTCAACAGAGCTGTTCGTCGCTGGGTGAAGTCATATGTTGAACGAATCGACGCTACCTCCTCGCCCGTATCGGTTGTCCTTCATGCTGCTGGCTCTTGAACGTATTTGATCAACACGAGGGTCGTTTGCAGTCTGTCGAGGATTCGAGGGTGAACGCATAGCTTCACGCAACATATTCCTGTGCGCAGCCGCGCCGTTTCCGTTCCGATCAGCATAACGATCTCCGTTTGGACTGACCACGCGGCTTGTGTTGCCATAGTCCTCGCGAGGATAGTCGTTCGTCAAGTCCAGATCATCGATTCGACTGGTGAGGTCTCGTGGTGCTCCGGTTGGTACAGTGTGCAGTGGTTTCCTCACGTCATTTGCCACGGGCGGCGCTTGCCTGAACCTTCTGTTTGGCTGGGCATGCTTCTCCTCATCGACAAGCACGATCATCCAGATTCCTACGCTTCCGCTAGCACCGAGGAGCGGCGTGCAGTGTATCCAGCGCGGTCGGCCCTCCTCATAGGAGTTGTCGAGGTCTTGTACTGCGTGTGGGAGCCAGCGGACCTTGGCCGTCACGCCACGGGAACCATCGGCGAGGGCATCGCGGACGGACTCCCGTACACGGTTGGAGCCGCCGATTCGGTCGAGGAAGGGTGACTGGACTATTCCCGGGACCCGGAGGGAGGGAGATGTGAAGAGAATGCGCAGCGAGGGTGCAGGGCGAACGAGGAGATACTGTGCTGTGTTAGTCATGAAGCAAGAGAGCAATAGAGACAACGCGTCTTACGTGTTTGTATGGGCCAGACAGTCTGCCTTCAGGCTTGGGAAGTGGCTTCTCCGCTCCTTCGACATCGAACATCGTTTGATCCTGTATCAGCAGTCGGGGCTTCTGAACTGTGTTCGACTTGTCATCCTGATCTGCAATATGATCCCGATGCATATTGCCGCCGAATCTGCGCACAGTATCCAACTCGCCGTGATTGAACATCTCGCTGAGCTGCTGGAACTCATCCGGCTGTTCTCCTGGTTGTACAATGCCTTCTTCCTCGTCAAGCATTCGCTGGAAAGCGTCTAAGTCTGTAGCATCTTTGACAAGACCCGAGACATCGATTTGAGCGCCGATAAAGTATCGAAGATTACCTCGGGAGTCGAGCAGAGGTGCCTGCATCAGCAAGTTCATGAATGGCGAACCATCACGTCGGCTAATAATGATTAGTGTGTTTCTCATAGTCTGGGATAGTTTTGACCTACTAGTTCAGGAAAACTTCGCTATGCTCCTTGCCTTCCATGCACATTGCCTTGAAGCGCGCAACGCTGCTCCGATTGGTCTTTGGACCTTGGAGGAAGCGGCAATTGCGGCCAATCGCGTAATTGACGCCGTATTGCGTAGTTCTATGGAATTCTGTAGGCGATCAGCGTCGTCATTCACTCTTTTCCCGTTCAGAACCTACCTTCTGATGCGAATATGATGGGGTTGTCTTGTCGCGAAGGATCTGTAAGACAAAACACCTCCGCCAATCCTTCGCTGGCCTCTCGCAATAGAGGAGGCAGTGTTCCCGTGACTCGCTTCGATATGCTCACGCTGACTACCTGCGTGAAGATGTGGGTTATGAATGCTGGAAGGTCGTCTCGAACCAGAATGTCAAAGGCTTGTTTTGCTTTCTCTTCTAGAACTCCGTTGACCGTCGGTCGTGCCTGGGACTCGGTGAACTCCAAGCCAGAGATTGGTTCCAAGGCCTCAGCAACCGCATTGGCGTAATTTATTGCGCGCAGTGCCTTCAATGCATCAAGATAGTAGATCAGAATGGGCAGCGATTTTGGTCGTGCGACGCTTAGGAACGATGTGAATCGCAGCAATGATGGCGTGTCTTTGAATATGGCGGCGAGGTGCTGTTTGGAGAATAGCTGCTCTGAGCGAGCCTCAAGTGAAAACACTTTGCGATCCTCTTCTTCTGGCTCGAGAAGATCCCAGGATTTGGGATCATCCTCCAGTAGAGGAGAGAGGCGGTCGCCATCATCTATAGCGGATTTCTGCTGTAAGGGTGCAAGGATGCTTGTCGCGATTGACGGTGTGTAGGAGTCTACAGAAATGACTGAGTCGGCGGAACTGCGCATGGTGGTTGGTCCTACGCTTGATCCACGCACTGAACTCTGAGCGCCAAAGCTGTGCAGCTGATAGGATTTCGTGGAATCTGGGGTTGCGGGCATGGACATAGGAAGGTTTCGTGTTTCTGGCATAATCTGTGGTGCAGCAGGTGTCTCTGTATTTGAGCTCGACTTCCGGGACGATCGGCCCAGAAGACTTCTTCTTTTGAGTTTGGTGGTGAAGTCACTTGAACTAATGAAGATCAGCCGGTGGGTACGCAGCAACATGCAACATAGCTTACCTTGTTCTTAAAGGGACATGCTGGGATATGTCTCGTCGAACAGCGATATCTGGGGGTGCGGCAGCGGTGTCTTCGTCTGAGAGCCAACTTTCGGCTGTTTTGGCGGGCGAGAGGGTGTTAGGGGGCTTAGAACCATTTAAGTCGTCGTGCATTGTAGCAAAGTCCATGACCAGCGGTTCGCTTTCACTGATCGGACCCTCGTGACTTCCATGATCTTTGGCACCCTCATCGGGGGAATTTCCAGCGATGACGCTATCGATGTACTCGGCCGGACCCATCGAGGGAGCTTGGACTCTATTCGCACCGTCCATAGGCGGGAACGACTGCTTAGGGGAAGGAATACCGTGAGCCGAGCGTCTTTTGTGCTTGAATAAAGGCATAATGACCAGGTACAGGTGCAGACACGCCAATGAGTGGCTTCAAGAAGAACAGGTACGAGGATAAACGCAGATGTATTGGCGGCAGCAACACCGCAGACCCGAGACTCGAGAATTGCGGAACTATGACGAGGAAGTCCAATTGGAGTAAACGTACCATATGAGCCAGCTGAGGGCTTGAATGCGTTGGGAAAGACCTCGTACACTTGTGTCGGCGACGACTAGGCCACGACCGGCAACGTTTCTGTGTAACCTTTGGCGCGATGATGCCACTGGCAGATCTGGCACGCAGAAAACGATTCCACTAGCACGCCTAGCTCTGGGAAGGAAAGCCAGGCCAATGACTCGACTCGGGAGAGCCCGAATTCACAAATCGGCGTTGAGCCGTTGCTTCTCAAAAGCTCAGCTGGGAATTGATCAATACCTCATCGATTAAAGGAGGCAGGGCCAACGACTTGCGGGCAGGATGCAACGAGATCTGTCAACCTCTGACAAGAGTATTCGTGGTGGCGCGGTGTCAGTGTTTGGCGTACACGCAAAAGAACCGCCGCGTGTTACACCGCAGAAAGTGAAAGTCTGTATTGACTTGCGCAACAAACGCAGGTCGCGATCGCAGCCCCCGACCCACAGGACTTTGCTCGTGCAGCGTCCCTGAGCGCGCCGTGCCTCAGAGCCCCGGCCGTGCCATGCTGGTGGGAATCCTTGGCATTATCATTTGCGCCAACGAGAAGTTATGGAGACAACGTCCTGTATACGAGTTGCTGCGCAAAAGGAATATAGGCGATGTCTTTGCTGTAGGGACCTCGGAAGTTTTGTAACGAACAAGTTAGAAACACATCGCTCGTATTGAGCACACAGACTTCCGCGCTGTCATCCTGTCACAACACATGGTCGCGCACGCTAATGACGCGTTTTGAGAAGGTCCATGTCGACCCCCAGTAGGTAACGACTGCCGGCTGCAAAGCAGCATTGAGATTTGCAGGGCTCGCTCGGTTTACATATAACCAGAGAAGGTTTGACCCGTCTACGATCTATCGAAGCTTTCATAACGGGGCCAGTGGATCTGGACACGTGCCTCGGTCACGGCCGCAAACCACATATTCGCCCCGGTCCCAAGCCTGGCAGCGTTCCTGATATTGGAGTTTCCAGGCTAACAGGGGTGGCTGAGAGGCTTCTCCCGGGTCCAGCAGACCCGGCAGCGCGTCTGCAGCCTTCCCATTCCCCGGCGCGCTACGGCGAGGACGAAAACACAAGCGTACTATACTATAGCACTACTTGTAAAAGGAAGATCTTTACGCACATCGCCGAATGTCCTTCTTCGTACTCCTAGTAAATCCATGATTTTGACGTCATGAAATGTCCTGGATTAGGGCACTCAGGTAAATGAAAACGGCTACATCATTGTAGACTGAGTGCTAGAGCCGCCACCATGCAGGCCTCCCACATTCGATAGTCGGCCAGGTACGGTTCGCGCGGTCTTCTAGATGATCTGACATTTTCTTCTTCTGCTATGTAGCCCGCTCAGATATCAGCCGCTCGCGTTCAGCGTCCCATGACGTGGCGAGCTCCTCTTCATCTTCTAGGTGTTTATTCGAGCCGCGATACAGCACATAATGCTGCAGCATGAATATGATGTCGAATACGATTGTGACATTCGAGAGCCCAAACTTGACCGGATTGGCAGTCACGCCTGTCCAGTCGTGTTGCAGTGATGAATCGATCACCAATTGCGCCAAGGAGAGCCATCCTCCGGCAAAGTCCATGAGCATGGGATAGATGCTCCATCCAACAGTCGACTTTCGCTTATAGTTGACCCACATCTGGGGAATATACTTGCATATCACGGTGATCAGCTTGACATAGCCAAGAACGTAGATCTGTAGAAGTCAGTCAGGCCAGTGTTTGACATAGGTCCCACATGTCGGCATTACTCACAACGTCGATCCATGCCCAGGTACTGGCATCGTACCCGCCGTCACGGCCTTTTAGCCTCACAATGAGAATGGCCCAGATAATCGCTATTACACAACCCCAGAATATGCCTAGCACCGCCTTGCTCGCTCGTTGCGTCTTGCCGACCTGGAAGCCCCAGATCTTCGGGAAGAACTGGCTATAACAGACTATGCACATCACGGCGCCGTGGGCAGCAAACAGAAAATCGTTGAAGCGCACGGTTGTCTCCGGTGCCTCCGGGTGTCGGTGAGCATACTGCGCTCGGATGGTCGGCGAGTAAAGAAAGGACGCGGTAGATACGGTGTACATGCAAAAGCCGAGGACGTTGAGGGTCGGGAAATCTATAGCAAGACCGAGCGTTGATTTGCGCGTGTAGTTCGAGATCGGCTGGGGGTAGAAACTACCAGACTGCAGCTCGTAAGTACTCGATCGCGTGACACAGACGCTCTGATAAGACGCACCCATGAAAGAAAGTAAGCCCAACCGAGTACTCGCGAGATCGCGCGAGCAAAGGCTTCGAGCTCCGGGGATGTCATGCTGGGTTGCAAGAGAGAGCGTCGAGACAGAGGAACGGCATCAAAAGAGTTGTCCCACGGTGAGATGCAGAGACCAGAGACTGAGTTTCACGCTCAAAGAAGGGCAGTGTAGTTCAGGCGCATCGTGGCACGCGCCCGATGTCGAGACCTGACTGTCGAATTGCGATAGCGATAACGTGGGGAGCGCGTGTTGCATCACCGACCAGGGTCATTGAAATCCACTAAGCTTCTTTGGGTTCGGTGTTTAAAACGGTTCCTGAAAGTCCCCTCAGGGTATTATGTGTGTACTAAAATGCTCTGCGAGTGCTCGTATTACTTTTAAAGTTTCGTAATAGATGTTTGCACTCCGTTTTCCCCTTGATATGAGTATCGGACCACGATGCAGCTGCTCTGTGATCATCTTCCACTGAACATCACAGATAACCACCAGAATTCAGACAAAGCCTCTACGCCTCAATCCGTATCACACTCCTCAAGCAAGGCCTTGAGGGCCTCGCCCTGCGCCTCGAAACAAGCCTGCAGAGTCTCACCGAGCAGAGGCTTCAAATACTCCGCAGTAGGACCGTGAAAGACCTCCCTGCTTTCGTAGAGCACCTTTCCATGACCAATGTCACTGACTGCTGACCACCGTTCTGACTGAAGACCCGGGTCTCCAATGTACTCCCAAGCCATTCGACCCTTCTTGCGTTGAATGTGTGTAACGTTCTCGTATGAGTATTGCGTGTTGGCTTCCACGTCTGGTGTGTCCCTATTGACGGGCATGGGCAGAGCCGGTATCTGGGTCCGAAAGAAAAGTCGACGCCCTTCTATTGGGTACTGATCACGTAGTGTGGCATTGCCCGACGAAACCATGATGGCGGCGCGCACAAAAGGATTCCAATCTGGATATGCGGGAAAGTCTGTGAGGGCCTTCCACGCAGCGTGTTTGTTGCTGCGAATTTCAATACGAGCGCTGACGTTGAAGATACCTGGAGGTACATCCGGTAAATTGGTATAGGCCGATAACACGCCTGAAGCCTGGAGCAGGAGCAGCAGCATTACTGCGCCGAGCTGAAGAGGAGCCATCATTGGGAACAGCATATTATCAAAAGACCGCGGTGAGGCCAACTGCAGCACCTTTCCAACTCCGAGTAGCCACTTGGCGTAATGCAAGATACTGGAGGCCTTCGAGCTAATTAGAGCAGACTTCCCAAAAGTTATAGCTTCTAAGATGGCTACGCACTTAATTGGTCACCTATCCCTGGTGCTCTCTCTTAGTTGAATCCTTCAAAATTGTCAAGTGGCCACTCGGCGCTGACAAGGTGCTGTATTTCTCCAGTGTTCGGTTACGAAGCCTAGGATGAGGGGCTCGTGAAATACAGGTAAGCTGACTTTACACACGGCGCAACGTGGCATCTTATACGTGCCCATAGGCAAAGAAGAAACGAGAGACTGGCTCCCTATTGTTGCGGACAGAACGGCCGAGGGCAACTATTCTCAGAACTGAGCCGTGGATATGAGGCTTCAGCGAAGGGATGATTGCCTTGAGAGGCGTAGCGTGCGACTAGTTGCGAATGGATAATCTCGGTAGCAGATCTGATTGATCCTGGGAAATGGGCCGCAGGATCTAGTCCATGTTCTCGGATGCAAGGCTGCACATTTCCGGGCGCGGTTGTCCTGTATTTGCCCTTGGCAATCTGTCGAAAGCAAGCTGTGCATGGTGGCTCATAGGAAAAGCAAACTTGAGTAAAGCTGTGAGGTCATGTTGGGTTAGCTATAGCGAAGAAAGGTTGCTTTTAGATACCGCATTTCGTCCAGAATCGAAAGAAACGTGATTACATATCAGCCCTGAGTCTGTACAACGAGAAGCATGACCAACCTGATGCATGCAATTTGTCGCGCATGGCGTCTATTTAGCCAATTTGTACACACAGCGCCGGAAAAGAAAGGCTGTGGCACAAAAACAAGTTGACAGCTTGCCAGTCTTTATCGGTCGAGGTCCTTACGAACATGGTTGTGTCAGAGTCAAAGGTACAATCAGATTAGACTGCAGGCGTTGAGGTTTGAGCTGCTGTGTCGCAACGAACGTCATCAGAGTCGTTCGCAGGCGTAGGTACCCCGCATCTTGGACTCGACACGAGCGTGGCCTGCAACACATTGCGCGAGATGCGAGGTGCCAGCCATTGAGGAGTCCTAGTCGACTCAACAGACCTTCCTCAGCGCGAACGGAGCGACTGAGAGCAGCGACCGAGCCAACGTGCTACTGCTCATGGCGGTAATGGCGGCGGGCGAGCCACTCCGTAGCCAGAGGTCACCTGCAGCAGTAGCGGCCGTTGAGGGGCACAGTGGACAGTGGCAGGTACACTGTACATGCCTCGACATTGGGAGAGCAGGACAGGACGGCGCACTGCATCTGCAACTCATGCACACGCCCCAACGCTTTGCGCTCTCACTATAACATCCAGCTCTGCTCCAGACTCGCTCATTCTTTGCAACATCCTCAGCGTTGTGGCCTGAGGAGCTCCAGCCGCAACTGAAGCTCCCGGACCGCGGCTGATCGACCACCACCTAGCCAACAAGGCCCCGCTACGCCGAGTGCACGACGTGCATCACGGCCAGGCCAGAGGCCGACCATTCACAGGCACACAGCCATAGACTACAGTCTGAACGTGCTGTACGGCCTGCAACCACTCGTGCGGCTGTCACAATACCGGGTCAGGGTCCACTTGCCCAGCTGGACTGCAGTGCTGGTGCATGACGCAGCACCTGTCTTAGGCTATACAAGGCACTCTCACGCGCCGGGCTCACCCGCTACTACCCTCGGACGCGCTGCTCCCCTTTCTCCCCTCCACACACATCGCCTGCAGCAGAGCAACCACTCTGCACCTACCACACCAGAATACCCTCCAGCTGCTTGAATGAGCCCTTCGCCGACCTCCGCTGTCGAGAACACCAAGCCCGTTTCGAACCTCAGCCACCTCCACCAACAGCAGCGCAACCGCCTGAAGGTGCAAGACACTCCTCAGCAGCGTGGGCGCAAGACGAGACATGAGCTGGGACGAGATAATAGGCATGGGGAGAGAGTTACACGCATTTACCCACGTGAGATGTGAGCTACAGCACCCACCTTATCCTCGACTTCTGACTGACTCCTTGAACCCAGAACCAGATCTCCGCCCTCCGCACAGCGCTTCGCCTCCGCCTCTCCACCTGTAAACTATAATGCTACCACCTCACCGCTGTTCTCGGCTATCGGCGCCACCAGAACCGCTGCGCAATACACAACAGAGTGGACCAAGTCATTGCCGTTCTTTGGCAACCAAGCCTCTCCAGGCAACGGTGGCATTGCCATAGCAGGCTCACCGCCGTCCTTCCAAAACTCGCCAGGAGCTCGCGACGGCCTGTTCATACCGGGCATGTCAAACTCACCGCCAGCTGTTGGTGGTCGACCCCTGAGTCATCCGAACCAGCAGGCTTCTTTTGGTGGAAGAGATCGCCGACCGTCTACGTACACGCAGTACACAGGCCGTCCACTATCGCAGAACTTCGCCGGTAACCCTCCGTTGCCACATCAGGCTCAGGCTCATTTCTACGGCGCACCGGAGCTTGACCTTGGTCTAAACGCCTTGCACGATGGAGGTGTCCTGCCGGGTGAGGGTGGGTACTTCTGTGGGTTTGATACGCTGAGTATGGCTGCCGACGAAGCCTCTCGAAACTCGGAGAACGTCCTCCTGGTTGGCTTGCAGGGCGGCTTGGATGTGTTTCGTGTAGAGAGGGCCAGACTTGACATCGTTGGTCGCCTGGAAGGTCTGCGAGGAAGTGTGATTGGCGCAAAGATCTTACCTTGGAGCTCGCGAAGGGATCCACTGGCAAGTTTGAGGCCTTTGGTGGCTCTTACAATTCACGGTCCCATTTTGAGGGAGGGTCGTAGCAGCAACAGTGGCAGCGGCTCTTCGTCTGTCATAGATGACTCTGCTTCTGAATCGCCGAGCAGACCCTCTAGTAATGATTCAACGGCACAGGTCAGCGGCTACCAGACTACCGTCGAGATCTATTCCCTCAAGGAGCAAAAGAGGCTGGCGGTATTATACGCCAGCCCTCTGGTGCCTTTGGTCACACCGATTGGAAGCCCGCTTTTCCAGCCTCCCTCTCCAGCAGGGGAACTGACTGTCGATGCAAATGGTAAATTTGTGGTCGTCGCATCGGGGGCTAGTGGTGAGGTGTTTGTCTTTGCGCCTTATGTCAAGGATAACGAAGATCATGCCGAGCGATATCGCTGTGTTGGCAAGGTTTGGACATCTGTGCAACACCGTGAGCGTACGGTCAATTCTAGCGCTTCCAGTGGTGTCGACGGGAGTCACGAAGATGTTCCGCCTGAGAAATACAGTGTTCCGGTCTTCTCACTCTCAGAACGCTGGCTTGCTGTTACCCCGCCGGCGTCCAGCTCGCTGTACTCTGCTAATGGCACAGCTTTGACCTCTCGGAGGTATGAGCGACCTCCTGGAATTGCACATCATACTGCGCCACCTCAGCCATCGACAAGTTGCGGTGTGGAAGCTCCTGAGGTGCCGAGTCTGCTCAATCGCTTGACGAGGGAAGGTACACAGGTTGCAATCCAAGGCGCTCGCTGGGCTACCGAGAAGGGCATGCAGGCTTTCAAGAACTACATGAACAAAGGTAGTGCAAACAATTTGCCTTACCAGGACCCCATGCAGCAACACTTCCCTCCGACCCACGGACACAATCAAGCCCAACCAAGGCAAGAAGCAACTGTTGTCGCAATCTATGATCTGCAGAAGCTTGTTGAGGCTGAAGAGTCTCGGAGCAAGAGTGCTCTGCAGCCGTTAGCAGTATTCCCTGCGACACATGGCTGCAGCTTCCTCTCATTCTCACCTACCGGCTTGATGCTTATGACCATCAGTACGAAGGGCGATATCCAGGAAGCCTGGGATCTGAAACGAATCGGCTTTAGGAGAGCTCGCAAGAGCGCCAGGGAGCAAGCGCAGGGACCGCACGTACGCCAGGTTGCCAGATTCACTCGCATCACCGTCACGAACGTAATCGATATCGCCTGGTCCTCCCCGCGTATCGATAAGGTAGCAGTCGTCACCGATAAAGGAACGGTACACATGTTTCTGATGCCCGCATCAGCATTCCAGTGGCCGCCTCTTCGGCGGAATCGCCAAACAAGTACAGCGAAATCAAAAGAAGACGCAGTACCCGCGAATGGCGGGGGTGCTGTCGGTTCTGCAATGCAGGCGCTCAATGGCACGGCAAAGCCGTTCCTTAATGCTGTGCGTGGTCGAGCTACTAGCAACGGTTCCCGCTTCACGTTCAGCAGTCTTGGTATGACTCCTGCAGCTGGTGCAAAATCCAGCAAAGCAGTCGCCGCAGGCGTGGGCAAGTCTATCAACAGCATAAGACACTCTGGTGATAACAAGCTGGCTTTGCCGATTTCGTCCAGCGGTGTCAAGCCCTACAGCGTGCGATGGCTGAGTGGGAAGAGTCGAGGGTCTATCGCTTTGGTCGCAGGTGGCGCGTTGCAGATCTGGCGTGTTCAGATGCGACCTGCTACCGGCAAAGGCAAATCACCCAACGCGACATCGATATCGAAGAAGAAAGTGGTAGAGTTTGGTTTAGCTCCGATTCCAGATATGCCCTTCCCTCCTTCCATTACTGAACAGCTCTATCCACAGCCTGGCGATCAGGAGATAACAAACGATGTCTATGGCGAATGGCTTCCTCGATCTTTGCCACGAAAAACTGCCCTGCGTGGGATCAAAAGTACAGGCACGGCTCCAGCGCCTCTCAGCTTCTCTGAGATTGAGACGAATCCTCCATACCAGCCGTTCTACACCGACAAGCGGGTCACCCGGTTCGTATATTTGCGCCCTCTGGGGAGTATTCAAGAAAGCAACAGCGAGCACCGTCCCCCAACACCTACTCTCGCTAGCAACCTTCATCACGAGGACGACAATAGTCCTTGGTTGTTCGGTGAGGATGTCGAAGCCATCCGCATTTCCGCCCCAGCAAACCACGGTCATGATGTCGATGAGGATGACTTTATCACTGGCGTTGCAGCCAGAATCGAAAACAAGCTCATTCTCAACGAGGACGAAGAAGAGGTCGAGCAAGTCGTTGTGACCACACGACGCAGGCGCGTCAAGCGTGATGGAGAGGAGGCGGAAGAAGGCTTCTTTGAGGACGACTGCGAAGTGCTGGATTTCGCAGAGGATCGTGTTTGAGGGCGATGTATCCTTTTGCAATCCTACTGATCTACGCTCTGTGCGTCTTGGTTGTTTTGTGTTCTGTTTAATTGCAACTTGCTTTGGCACACTGTGCTATAGAGAAGGGTCTGCGGGCGTTATGTACCTGCACTGGATAGTCTTCACTCGCGCTCGGCCGACGAAACAACCCGATACCATACAAAGATACCACGTAGTCGCCGCTTCAGATAGATTAAATACAACTTGTCCCCCAATTCTCGATGTGTCACACCACGCTGCTCAGTGCTCAGTGTCACTTCGTGCGGCATGGTAGGTGGGATACACCAGTCACTGCAATCACATATAGAGAAAAAGCCCCCAAGTCTTTGAATATCATAAATACCATTTACAAATCGTTCTCGTATCTACATAAAACCGTATACAGTGTGAATTCATCAGGGTATCTTATCTTGAGTGCGTGTGTGTGTGCGTGCGTTGCAGACCCATTAAGTTGTCCATTTCCAGCATGTCCAAGCGCCCCCTCCTCTGCAGTGCGGACGGAGAGGGGGGAAGAGATTACATAAGTGTGTTTGTCGTGATGATGATAATGATGACGATGATGCTAGGCTCGCGCCAATGTGGACTGTAGTGATTGGTTTGGTGTGCTGTGCTGTACAAATGCCGTGCGTATGCAAGCGCTATGCAACGAGGGTATAACGGAAAGGTGAAAACGGAGAAGAGAAAAAAGAACGCTTGAACGCAGTAAGGCGCCGAGATGGAATAGCAGGACCCAGGATTACAAATGTGGTAATTTCGAAGCTCTGTACCAGGACACAGGGTTCGAGCACAGCTCGGGTTGGAGGTGGTGAAGAAGCATAGGTGATGTGGTGTTGTATCCGGTTATACGCTGACGTGCCGTCGCAGACTGACTTCCGGCTTCTGCGCATACCCGATGAGTAAGCGGAAGCTGGTACCCAGCTCCTCGCATTCGCGGATGAGGCTGTCGTCGCGCCAGATGCTATTCTTGAGGATGTCGCTGGAGAGTGCTGCGTCCGGGCCGTCGTTGTTGTCAGGCAAGATGATGCTCTCGTAGCAGCGGGAGTACCACCAGCGGCCTACACGCGCGACTTTGTCGGCGATTCCCATGTCTGTGGTTTCGGAGGGGGTTGAGGCGTTGAGGAGGTCGGAGAAGGAGGGTTCGCTTTTGGGGAGCGCTGAGGGTACCAGACGGGAGCTTGCGGTGCTGTTTTTGCGCATGGGGTGGTTGATGTCGTTGGGGGTCGGGAGCGAGCCGGCGACGGGCACGCCAACAACGCAGGATTTGCATTCGACGAAGCGCTTGCGGCTTAGGCCGGCAATAATCTCGTCGCTGATGTTGCGGAGTGAGATGCTGTCGTCCACGCGGTGGATGTCCATCTTCAGTTGGCGTACAGCCTTGCGAGCGCGGTTGCCCATGTTGACGAGATCGAGATCAAGGACGCTGAATTCGAGGTAGCCTCCAGGACGAAGCACTCGCTTGGCCTCAGACAGGAGGAAGTTGTGGGTGGTTGAAGGCTGTGCTGATGGAAAGCGGAGGACGACGCATGCGAAGAAGTTCTGGGGGTATGGCAATGCGTGTGTCAAAGAAGAGTGCCGGATGTGACGATGATTGGGAAGCGCCGACTTGCGGTCAGTGGAGGGTGGAGACGATGGGGCAGGGCCAAGATCGTAGACTGCTGCATCGGAATAGGTGAGAGCGCAGTAGAAGGACCAATCCTTGCCAGTGCCATCGATCACGAGCACGCGATCTTCTTGGACATCCTTTAGCTGGAAATGCACGGGACTGAAAAGGACCCGACCGAAGGAGAGCCATTTGCTCGTCATCAGGGCGGCGAAACGAAGATCGGCCATAGATGCATGACCGAATGCTTGAGCTTCGGCGATATCCATGAGGCGTGTATCTCGGTACCGACTCGCAACGGTGCTGTTATGATCTTTGTCAGATCGCGATGTGACGGTGGCCTTAGATTGACGATCTGTCAATGGGATCGACACAGGCAAGCTGGCTCGAGCCGAGCGCCTCTGGGCGGAGGTTGTAGACAAAGTAGGACTCAGAGGCATGCTCAGTCGGCCGGTAGTAGAATCGACGACGCTGAGTTTCCGATCGCCATAGTCGTTGATGACATCAGACAAAGCCATGGAAGACGTTGGTGATTGATGAGCGTACAGAGCTGCGAGTAAACGAGAACGACGTATGTGCACGGAAGGGACCGCAGATTCCTGTTCCGAAGTTCCAGAAAGGAAAGATACACACGAGGACTTTTCCTGAAGCGTATGTGGCTCAAGCGAGAATGGTTCACGGCGTGAAGAGGCAACCTTGCGAGTAGTGCCACCAGGAGAGACCACTTGGTCGAGAAGCTCGTCGTACTCGTTCCAGAGTTCATCATCTGAAAGTGGGGCTTCCGGAGGAGGGATGACAGCAGTGCCCGCGACAGGGGCGAAGCTCCATACCCCAGAGCTGCTCGAGTACGATACCTCGGAGTCTTTGCGTGGAAATTTGAAGAACTCGCTCTGTCGAGACTCATCATAAGAAGGACTAATAGTTGCGATGGCTGATCCGTGACTGAGTGCACTCAGCCCTTGCAGGACAGGGAACGGCTCAACCGGGCCGGCAGTGGCGACGACAGATCCGATAGAGTCAAAAGAAGTGCGTGGGAGAGCGACCGGTCGAGGTTGATCGGCGACGAAAGGTCGCGAGAACGATCGAGATGAAGGCCTACGGGGCTTTCCACGAGTTGACACGACTTGAGGAATGCGTCCGACCTGTGGTAGTCGGCTTGGTCGAGGAGCAGAGCTCATAGGAACTGAGGGTGTAGGCAGAATTCCACTAGGAATCTCAGCAGGCGGGTGCTGTTCATGCACAACAGGGGCTGGATGCTCTCTCGCTGGGACAACACCTTGCTCTTCAGGTCGCCTTGCAACTGGGGACGAAGGAGGAGAGAGGTCGAAGATAGTGCCAACTTGAGAGTGTCTTGGAGATGACTCGGGCTCAGGCTGCACATCGGTATTGACTGTGAGAGCCGGATACCGCTGCGGTGATTGATCCGACCGCAGAACAACTTTGGGTGAGGCCGGACGAGACGGTGCACTGAAGGCCGGTAGAATGGGCTTGGGTGGCAGAAGCATTGACTGCATACGCTCCCTTCGCATGGAGTCGTTGTCGGACAGCAGACTTTCGGTATCCGTGTTACCTGCAGCTTCCTTCATAATCTCTTCGAGATCCTTCATGTCGAGGCTCGACTGTGCATCGATCAGAGCATAGTGAGCAAGAGACCTTGAGCCAGGTCCTGGGCTGGCAGACTTGAGCTCTTGTGCGGCAGGTGTTTCGACGCGTGGAGCAGCATGAGCACGCGAGAAGAAATTCCACTTGGACGCCTTGGGTCGTTCCTTATCTTTCTCAGCTTTGGATTTCTTGGAGGAGCGAAGCCAGGTGCCCTCGTCATTGGCAGAGTCTTTACGCGTTTTTGAGATACTGCGGCTTCTTGAAGCATTAGAAACACCCTCTGCGGGTCTCGCTACACGCGAGGTACGCTTTGAGGCAAGTGTAGGCAAGAATGACCTTTTCGAATCATCGTCACTCTCGGAAGGCCGTCTCGAAGGCTTCTTAGCAGGGGAAGCATTGCGCAAAGTATTTGGCAACGCTGAGGGCAACAATTTCGGTCGAGGTTTGTCATTCACAGGCTCAGCCGTGACACTGCTCGTGTTCCCCATGGGTAGTCTTGTGCGACTTGAGAGATCAAGACTACTGTTGCTGTTCATGGGTTCCGGGCTGCGACTCAATTCAGAGCTGCTGCCAGCTCCGCGCAAGATCACGGGAGTAAGCCTGTTCAGCAAGAAATCGTCCATCTCGCCGCTCGTCGTACTGGTCATGCTACTCTTACGCGTCGATGGCGTCTGGGTCAAACTTTCGGATGTGGTACCCGCGCTAGCTGAACGTCCAATACTTGCACCAATCGAGCTGCTACTTCTGCCTCTCGACACGTGCCTTCCGTATCCTTCATGTCCGGTACCCGCAGCCGGTCCTTTGCGAACTAGCTTGCTAGTTGATTTGCTGGGCTGCGGTGCTGGATCGGTCTTTGTGCGGCGTGAGAACAACCCGAACCTCTTACTGGTGCTTGCAGTTGCAGCAGGAGCAGGCAGTGTATTAGAGCGTGTCGTATCGCGCTCTCTCATATCATCTGGTGTTGTTCCACGTTTGAGTCCGCTTGGTGTCGAAGGTATGGACGATACTGGGATTGGCGAAGGATTCCGCGAAGAAGCTTTGACTGGTATTGCTGCACGAGACCTCGACGCAGTAAGCGATCCAAACTTAGAGTCCGAGGAGCTTGTGCGTCTGTGGTGAGAGGGGACATTTGACATGTTACTCTGAATGACGGGAAATGGGTCTCGAAGTCCGTAAAGCTCAGGTGTCCCATCTCTGCTTGGTCTGGATGGTCGTCTCAAGCTTGGGGGAGACACAGGAGAAGGATCGGCTAAATGAGCAAGCTCCGGTACAGGCTGTACTCGTGGCCGCACTTGTCTTTTCGAGCTTTCCCCGGACGAACGTGGGCTTTGTGGTACCGTGGGCATCTGCTTCTTTGCCAACTCTGCCTTTCCTATGTCGGCGACAACAGTCGAAGCTGATGAAGAAGAAGTGGACGACTCGCGGACAGTCGACAGACCATGTGCTGTGCGATTGTCGGGCTCTTCTGGAGCTCTTTGTCGGCTAACAGGCGGCCGACTCTCTAACGGGCTGACCTGTCGAACTCTGTAAGAAGACTTCGGCAGAGCGGTCGCTGGCGAGTACGAAGTCATGGATGTTGCAGCAGACGAAATGCTGAATCCGCCGGGTGAGTCCGCATAGCGTGTTGATGGAGTTGCTGAAACGGCATATTGCGGCGTAGGGACAGGAAATATGTCCAGTGGACCGATATTGTCGTATAAGCCGTGGTGCAGAGAATCAAACACCGGTTCGGAGCTGGCAAGGACATTGGAGGAGGGCGGTAGCGATATGCCGAACACAGACTCTACAAAGGGGTCTTTGAACCTGCTTGAAGCGCCTTCAGCGGATCGTGTGTCTTCCTGGGAGGTCATCGGGTCGTCTTTGCCCATTGAAGCGTGTCGATTGCTTGGGATCCCAACGCTGGGCTGTTTCCTCCTCAACACATTCGAGCGAGGGCTTTCAATTGTCGAAGCGGATGACCCGGAGACGAGAGAAGGTGTTGGAGTGTTGACATGCACATCGAGCTTCGGTAGGCGTGATGAGGCACTGGTGGACCTGTACGACGCGAAGCCTGGGCGCTGAATGGAGGAAGTGGCAGAAGCCGATATGCGACGTGTGCTGGTCTCCCGTGAGCGGTCCGTTTGAGTTGGTAGTGCTCTTGCTGATGGCGCGGGCTCATCGCGCGAGGGCCTTCTCTTCTGTAACTTGGATTGGCTGCTAACTGTGGGTAGCTGCGATGCGACAGTAGTAGGCGTGATGGACCGTTTCGGTAATCGTGTAGTCGGTGCAGTATCCTCTACTCTCCTTGGAAGAGCATATTGCGACTTATAGGAAGCCATGTCGGGTAAGTCTGTGTGACCCGACTTTGTGTATTGCGAAACGTTGTGTACTGTGGATACCTCATGGAGGCATGTGCTCGTCAGGCTGTGGAACTCGGAAGAAAGGCCAGAGATGCAAGGGTCCGCGGGATCCTAGTTACTGGGACGGTCGAGGGCGCAAGGTCGTCAGCACCTTTCAGCTCGGGTTTGGTCTGGTCAGATAGGTTGGTACAACGGGTGACGGCGCGTAGTCTTCACTGTCGGAACGGAAGTGGCAAAAATGATTTAGTCCAGGGTAGTCAGATTGCAAGTGGAACAATATAAGTGATCCAGGGAAAAATGTACAACGCAACGGCCGCTTGATTCAAGCGAGTCTTGGTAGATTCCTGGTGCTCTTCGGCGCCACCGAAGGTGTGGCGCTGCTTCGGCTATGCCCGATCCTGGCGGGGGCTGTGCAAGGGTCAAGGATATCCCACGGTGGGTACAGAGAGCAAAAAGCGACAGCGAAGCGTGCGAGCAGCGATGCGGATAGCGAGTGATATAGTAGCGGTATCCTGGCACGGGCTCACGCGTCCCGTCTCGTCCCTCAGGGTCTGGTGAACAAGTGTGGGGATTCAATTCACCGTCGCCGCAGTGGGGCGAGCTTGCTAGCAGGCCGCTTCTGGAGATCAAGGCCAGTCTGGCTGCTTATCCAAGGAATCCCTCGTTTGCAGGAGCGATCAGTCGGTTCGTAGCGGGCTCGTCGGTCAGGATTCGTTGGGTCTCATCCTTCTCGAGGATGCTGCGGGGTGAGAAGGCGTCGATATGTATCCTCCTCTCGCATCAAGCGCATGCGCAGGACGACGCCCACTACGGCATGGCAGCCCACGGCCTTGCGCACTTGGGCTGACCCCGGCACGGAAAGCATCCTTGGTTCAGTTACGGGCGCTTGCGCCTGAGAGAGCGGAGCTTGAGGGCAAAGCGCAGCCAGTCGACTGTTCGGAGCCTGATGGTGGGCGACGATTCGCAATGAGTCCTTGCGCGGCGGCAAATAGTACACCACTTAATTGGTTACTCGGTTCCCCTTACCCTTCGCTTGCTCCCACGATTTATGCCGTCGCAGAACTATCAACAAGTCGACTAAGGCCTGCGCTCGATGAGCTCATTTCTGAAGCGCAGCATGTGGAGGCGGTCCTAGTAAAGAGCTGAGATGAGAAACCTAGCGAGCAAAGTACTTAGGCGGGGTTGTTCGCCAGAGCAAACTTTGTCTCCTATGCACACTACGCAGCACCCTCTCAGCTCACATCGTTCCTCGAAAGCATTGGATGACATGCGACGATCAGATTATGTGGCCTATCGCATTTTGCGGCAAGACCAATATATTATTTAGATAGCTTGATGCAGCCCATGCCTATGGTTGACGGTGGGTTTGTTTGCTGAGAGGCCTACACTGTCCAGATCTACTCAAAGACCTGCGGCAGGGCAGCTCTAACGGATCAATCAGGCAGCGTAGCGTGAGAAACGGCTTGTGTTTCTCGTGCGAAAGAGTCATAGGCATCGTATGGAGCCGGGGGAGCGAGGAATGACGCCTTTGCATAACGCCGGTTGCTATTCTCGTAACCGTTGCGACGCATTCCCACACGCTGCAGGCCGGCGGGCATGTAGTCGCCATGTTGGACGATTGTCGCCGGAGCCACCGTCCATAGCAGCTGGAGTGTGGCTAGGTGCAGATATAAACGTGCTAGCTGCGTTTGAATGAGGCTGTGCCCTGATCTACGCTTGCCACATTGACAACACATCAAAGGCAACGCAAGCTCCCGGAGAAAACTTACTCACGAGACTCTTCTTTTCAAATGATGCAGAGAGACGGTCCTTTTGCTCTGTCTCAACAGTTTCAATGATATCTCGGAGGGAGAACGGCGATTCTGACAAGAGCGTCCCACCTACCAGGACTCGCTAAGCCACCAAGTCTCTCTGCCCCAGTCTCTGCAACATCATTCGTCCTCACTCGTGTGCCGTTCCCACTGCCTCCCGCATACCATTTCAGTCACGGGACCAGACCTTACCAGATCAAGACAGACTCCTTTACGTATTGTGCCAATAAGCATGCAGAGTTCACCTGCACTGCGATCACTGGCCAGGGTCACGCAAGGATGCGAAAAGTCTTGCGTACAACCCGAAAACTGAATCACCTTGTGCAAGAGAACCTTCATATATTGATAACGACTTGGCCTATAGACAGAAGCATCGGTGACGATTTATGGTTGCCATTTGGAGAGGCAAACGAGCGTGCAGAGCAGATCAAAGCAGTATGGGGCTTGGGGGAATTAACCCTCGAATCTTCGACCCCTCGCTGTGACGAGATCGTGATCGGACTGCATGAATTATCACTTGCATGATGGCGTAAGTGATTCCCGCGCTGTCGGAGAGTCGTTCTTCTATGTCACAGCGTAGCTTCTGTGAAAGACGCTCAACAGAACGCTACACCAAGGCGTTATCTTTGACTAAGGGTCTTCTAACGAATTGGGAGACAGCGAATTTGAAATTTGGCTATACAAATTGTCATCTCGTGACTCATGGCAAAAACGTTATCTATGGAGAACACGCTCAAAGTTTGGTCGCAGCCGTTTGGTACGGAGAGGGAGGACGGCACGGCGCGTAGGACACGCGCTGCGAATCAACTCTCCTTGTTGCCAGCGACCTTTGTGCCCACAGTGGATCTTGCCGCAGATCACCCAGGTCCTGAGCAACTCTTGTCGAAATGAATCTCTCCGTGTGACCGACTAGCCTTTGTAGACGCCAGGACTTGAGATTCGTACTCCGATTACGCTACTAGCCGCTGAGCTCTCCATCTCGTTTGGACGACGAAACATGTATTCATGTTACATGCGTTAGCTGCTCGCTAACGTATACCTCGATGCCGCCGGCCACGGTAGTACGAAGTGAGGTTGGCGGGTCTTCCTCTGAGTGAACACTGCGCACTTATGCCGAGAAGACGATCTCTGGGGGCGGAGGAGATCAGCAAAGTCACTTCGTTTCAAGCACCGATTCACGAACGTAGTAATAGCATGGCAAGTCACTAACGGACACAAGTAGCTCTTCCGGTACAAGCTGCTCGCAGGGTCGGGAGGCTAAGTGGCTCGACACGGGATTGCCGAGAGTGAGGCCATTTGCACTCTGCGATCGACTGCGTTGATACTATTTAGTCAATTGCCGTCACCGATCGGATATTAGGCGTGCGTAGGTTGACTGAAAAGGGAAGTATCGAAGTGCGATGCTGACAGGTTGCTATCCAGCCCAGTATATTGTTCATAAAGTACCGACACCTCATAAATTGAATCTCTGTAAGCCGTCACTGACACTGAAGTTGTGTTCCTAAGTGCTTGTGTGCGTACGAGTAGTCAAACTCCTGATTTCTGTAAAGGTAGTCGGCGCATTCGAGGTTGCGTGTCCTGTACACTTCCTTCTCCAATGGGATACTGACTCACGGCACGCCTGCGGGAACGAATGCACAATACGTAGAATAAGCGTGATCGAAGCCTCACTTTGGTCGCGCATCAGATGCGCGATTTCCTTATTGTACCAATAGCTTTGTTCGTCTCGTATTGCTGCGTGAAGGAGTAATGGCCGAAAACAGTAAGCGCCTTGGCACAACAGATCCTCTGGGGCGCAGGGAAGCTTGGGCGCGGCAGCTCTCACCTCACCCTTCCAACCACACCCATTGTCGCTGTCGCGCCTTTCCTATTCTTTGTTCAGCCACACTTTTTTGCACTTCCGACTTCTCTCGCTTCTATTTCCTGTCTCTAGTACACGAACCCATCGAATCCACGTATCCGCCGTAAAGCTTCGCGCTCGCACCTGCAACACAACGCGTCAATAGGGGTCGCGTCGCACTGCAAACCTGTCGCGCATTATCGTCGCAACAAAGCGCCCAAGATGCCAGAATACGCAAAGATGAAGAACGCCGAACTTGAGGCCCTCCTCAAGGAGCGCGGTCTCCCACACGCCGGCAAGAAGGCCGACATGGTGGATCGTCTCACCAAGGACGACGAGAAGAAGAGCTCTGGCGCGGCTCCCGCTGATGCAAAGGCCGCAGTCAACGCTGAGGACGAGATCGACTGGGATGACGACGAACCTGCAAAGACAGCGCCAGCGCCAGCCGCCGAAGTCACGACCAACGAAGAGACCGTCCAGAAAGCTGGCGGCGAAGGCCAGCCGGCGAACCCTCAGGCTGTTCCAAACCAAGCGACCGACATTGACCCCGCAAAGACAGATGATCTCTCCGTCCAGCCGCCGATGGAGGGTGCCGAACCCGCGAGCGAGGAGAAGAAAGAGCCTGCCCCTAGCTATGCGCAAGGTCTTGCGGCTACAAGCATCGACGACGAGATTGAGCGTCGCAAGAAGCGTGCGCTGAAGTTCGGCACAAAGACCGAAGACGACGAGGGACTGAAGAAGTTGGAGCGAATGAAGAAGTTTGGGGAAAAGGGCGAGGTCAAGGGTCTTGATGAAGCTCTTCCCGAGCGCGAGAGGAAGCGTGGCCGCGAGGACAAGGACGACGCAGGCGCTAACAAGCGACGTGACGGAGGCAGGCCTGGTCGTGGTGGCCGTGGTGGTGGCAGGCGCGACGACAGGAACGAGCGCAGCCGCCGCGATAGCCGAAGCCCCCGCCGAGAACGCGCTCCACAAGCTTCAAAGAGTTACAGCGATGCCGACAGGAAAGCCGCGGAGGCAAGGAAAGCGAGGTTCGCGAAGCCCGCAGCTTGAAGAAATCCTGGGGCATTTTCTTGATTTCGATTTCCTCGGAGCAGCAGCAGACAGGACACCTGAAAGTGAGCGGTTGTCTGTCCAGTTCGGCGACACAGCAAAAGGCAGAACCATCGAGATCTTCTTAACGAACATTACTTCAGCTGTCTTTCCATGATATTGGCCGGTTACCATTCCTTCGAAACTCTACCAATATATTTATTAAGTCCAAGCCTTTCACATACGCGGTTCCGGTGACATTTCTCCGGTATTTTCACTGCTTACTACCAAGATCAACCTGCAAAGACGCGGCAATTTATGCCTAGTGGTGGTCCAGTCGGTTAAACTGGTCGCATCTCGGAGAGTTCTTGTCAAGGAGTGGCTGGCCCCTCCTCTTACAGCTCAGTACTGTTGCGAGTCTCACGGCACCTTCCTTCATAGGGAGAGTCAAAGGCATGCCCCAAGAAGGCAGCGTCGGTCGACTGCACCTTGATAATCCGCACTCTGATAGGGGATATCAGACGCGCGTTCCCTTCGCTGGGTACTGCGCCTGTTTTGTGTAGATATTTGTCCAATACTCTGGAAGGCTTCTTTTGCCACGTCCGAAGAAGCTCTGTATGAGCTCAGGAGGGTTGTGTCGAGATGCTCAGCAACAGGACTGTCGTTTTCGAATTCATAAATATCGTCGCTACATAAATATACTGTGGTGCCAAGCCACAACGATGGCTTGGGTACGAACCTTCAGAACTGTTCCACTCAGTAATTCCGTCCCTCCAGCCTATATTGACAATGATTTGCCTGAGCCTGTGTACGCAATTATGCCTGCTTAGCTAGCGCACTACTCCACGATACCCCGACCTCGGCCCACAACTTATCCCCGCATGGACGGCAATAATGCTTAGCAATCGTCACTACACTGCAGAATGGATTGGACACATCTTGCGTGCTTCGAAGCGAACCCCTCTTAAACTAATTCTTCAAACAGTCACCATCTCAAGAATCCTTCGTCGTGGCAATTGCTCTCTCTTGGGGAATCGTCCATCGGCGTTCGGAGCTGGAACCGGAATTGACCAGCTCTATTAAGAAGAGCAAATCAGCCGCAATTGTTCGCTGCGATTTCGCAAAACAATCATAACACATTCCAACTGGGTCCTAGATGCCGTCGTCAGTCCATTCGAAGGACAAACATGCCTTCACAAGCGATCTTGCAGAATCCCAAGAAACATCTCGACCATCCTCAGCTGAAGAAGCAGTCGAGGCACTACGCCATGATGAAGAGAAAGACATTTCGCACACCGAGAAACCATTTGATGCACGCTCAACCAAGACAACGGAATCCGTGATCCCTCCACCCCCTGATGGCGGCCTTCACGCTTGGCTTAAAGTCTTCGGCGGCTTCCTGATATACGTAAGTCCTTTCCCATTAGACCCAGACAATTCAAACTGACACACCAGCGCAGATCAATATCTGGGGCTTCACACTAAGCTACGGCGCCTTCCAAGCATACTACAAGTCCGACCTCCTCTCCTCCGCCTCCCCTTCCGCCATCTCCTGGATCGGCACCGTGCAAGCGTGGCTCCTGATCTTCTTCGGCGTGCTCTCAGGCCCGTTATTCGACCTCGGCTACTTCCGCGTCATGCTCGTGGTCGGCAATTTCCTGGTCGTCTTCGGCATCATGATGCTCAGCCTAAGTACCAAGTACTGGCAGGTATTTCTGAGCCAGGGGATCTGCATGGGATTGGGCGCTGGGCTGTTGTATATACCGAGCTTAGCGCTTGTGGGCATCTGGTTCGACAAGAAGAGAGCTATTGCGTTGGGAATTGTTATGTCGGGGATCGCTGTGGGTAGGTGGTCGCATCTGGTGTTGTTGTTTTGTGTGGGGAGAAGACGAAGTTGAAAACTGACGAGAGAACAGGCGGCGTGGTCTACATCATGATGTTCAACCGCCTCCTCCAGACGTCCGGCTTCCCCTGGGCCATGCGCGCAATCGGCTTCGTCGCGCTGGCCGCCGCTCTGCTATCCATACCCGCCCTCCTCTCCGGCTCGAGCATGCTGGCCACGAAGCGGAAAGCACGCGCCCTCTTTGACAAGACCGCCTACAAGGACAAGCTCTTCCTCATCTTCACCGCCTGCTCCTTCTCCACCTTCCTCGGCTACATCGTGCCCTATTTCTACATACCCACGTACGCGCGGGATCGCCTAGGCCTGAGTCAGAGTATGGGGTTGTATACGCTGGTCATGGCTATTGCAGCGAGCTTTTTCGGGAGACTGGTGAGCGGCGGCGTCGCGCAGTGGCTTGGGCCGATTGTGACGTGGGCATTGTGTGCGTTTGCGAGTGCCATCTTGTCGCTGTGCTGGATCAGTATCGAGACTGAGGCCCAGTTTATTGCGTTCAGTATACTATGGGGTATGTGAGACGAGATAATGAAACGTAAGATGGCTTTTTGGCTGACGTGGTACAGGATTCTTCTCCGCTGCGTTGGTCACGCTGCCTTCAGCGGCTTTTGCAAACATTACTCCGGATCTGTCACGACTGGGTACGCGGCTTGGTATGTCGTGGAGCGTGTCCAGCATAGGTATGTCAAAGCAAGTCAAGCCATTGTCGTTGACGACTAATAGCACCCAGCATCACTCATAGGAGCGCCGATCGCTGGCTCCCTGCTGAGAACAAACGCAGAGGGCCGAATCAACTTCATTGGAGTGCAGGTCTGGAGTGGAGTTTGTCTAATGGTGGGCACTGGGTTCTTGTGCGTGCTATGGTTTGTAACTATGAAGTCACAGAACAAAGGCTGGAGGATATGAGAGAAACAGCAAGCAGTTTAATTTACGTTATGCGCTTACACGCCGGTCCCCTGCATCCAGCCATCTCGCCGATGCTATCGGTGACAACGGGTGCTGCTGCCAGCCAAGCTGTCAGTTGCATACGTACGCGTGTTCTCCCTATGTTCTTACCTCATGGAGAGGGTCTCACTGTTCGGCGACCCCATCGACATGCCAAGAGAACGTAGTTCGCAAACTTGTCCAAAGCGGTGTAAAAAGTGAAGCTAATATCTTCTTACACACGATCGTCGATTCCATGATACCATACTGCTCAGGCAGCAAAATCACAGACTCATGGATGAGCTTCTGCTCATGCGATGCATCTCTGATGATCTGTGCAGCCAGCCGCGCGCAGATACGGGATCTGCCGCACTTCACATGCTGCATTGTTAATCAATGCAGCAATTTCCGATCGTCTGGAAATACATTCCCAGGAAAGTATGGAAGGGACTTACTCGTGCCGGATTGTGTGGTCCCGCGCGTATACGCTGGGTCTCTTTAATACGCTGAACCGTTTGAAGAAAAAAGAAGCGAGCTGATCAATCTTCCCGACAATAGGTACACCCGACGTGCTGGATAGTGGCCGGCAAAGTGGGCCGCCAACTCAATTTCCTTCTATCACGATCGGGATCAAGCCGCTTCGTTAGGCCGCGGTTGCGATCTGGTATTCCCGGACTACTATCCCGAGATCTGGTAATAGGGCCTGCAGAAGTGTACACAGTTGCAAGAGATACAGTTCGGCGAAGCTCGTAAGAGTATTGGAGATCAAGGACCAGGGGATACATCTCCCCTCGGACCGCACTGGCTGGCACGTGGGCCCATCAGGCACTTTCGAAACAACACTGCTTCGTGTGAAGGAAAGGACACTGCTGAGTTTCAGTGGTGGCATTTTTTCGTCCTGCACCAAGCATCAAAACATTAGTATTGAAAGTCCGGTACTTGGACCGACTCCAATCGGCGCACTTCCCTTATCCCTGAACGCCAGCTTCCTGGTGTATACTTCATCTTCCATAAGAGTCGCAATAATGAGTGAACTTTTGTTGAGCAGTGGGTGGTGGGTGGGACACATGGGTTGCAAAATGCCGTCACTGCACTGAAGAGAATTTGGAGCGTCGTAGTTAGACATTCAAGTTTATGGCACTGATGCGCCAAGATCCAACCCTCCGGTCGAACAAACTTATCGGCTCGTGACGGCCCGCTTCGCTACCGAAATTTGTTAATACATGATCAGTAACCGCGTAACAAAGTCAATGAATCGCAGAACGAGGCACGAAATAGCATACCGGTACGGGGCAGCAGTTCCGACTCACTTGATTGGGCTTCTGTCAGGGGGAGGAGATGCGCCGTGAGGTGTGCCGTGACAGCCATCCAACGCCAGCAGGAACTTGATGCCGTATTCAAAGAGACATAGCAGCGCCTTCAGGGTTCTGGAATCGAAATAAATCATGCTGCCCGTGCTCGATTAGTGAACGGGCGGCCTTGCTGAGAAAACGAATGTCTTCAATCGGGCCTTCTTTGTGACAACGCGCCCAGGGCTTTGATAGGTGTCAAACCAAGCTTCGCGACCCGTCCCGTTCCTGAACGACCTCGATCGTTCCATGTTAATGTCATGCATCGATCAGCGTGCCGCTAACGCTGTGATCTGGCGGAATCGGGATCTCACGCGTGGGTCTCGCGATTGACACGAGCAGATGATATGCATTGCATCTGCACTTGAGTGCGGAGCGCCCGGCACTACGCCCTGTTCCCCAACTTTCAGATGCATGCATGTCGAGAACGGGAAGTCAGAGTCAGTGGCCTTCTAGGAAACCCTCTAATCGTGTCGGGATTGAGAAGCTCAATGGAAGGCTTTTTTCAACTTACAGCTTGGTGTCAAGGACGGAAGTCCAATGGAAGCTAGAAACATAAGGCTGTCGTGCTCCCTTATCCATCATGAGGGTAATAGTTCAATGCCACGTCTGGAGTGTGTCTGTTCGGCTTCATGTGAGCGCTGCAATGCTCCCACAGTCAACCTTAGGTGCATGATGTTAGAAGACAAGCTAGAGGACTCGGCTGTATTGTCGGTACATTAACTGCGAATACTGCAGGCAGGCTGCTAGCGCTCTTCAAGATGCAGTGAGACGTGCAGCAATGCAATCATTCGTGTTCACGCTGTGAGGGTCCTCGAGATCTGTTTTGCCCAGACACCAGCACGCCTCCTGCATTTCACCGAGTGAGTTTGCCCAGTGCTCCGGTGCCGTGTAACCACGGACGATTCGCTCCAAAAAGACAGACCTGCAGGGCGGGTTTGGGTCCAGGGAATGACATGTGTAGTGCCAATTTCATGACGGCTGAGATGATCAAAGGGCGCCACAAAGTTGTGGATCTGTAGCCAGAACGATAAAGCATAGATGTGATCCCACCTGGGCCGGCGGCATTGTTTTACTCATAGATAGCCAGATCCATGATCTCACGTGGGGGCACGACGACTGGTAAAATGGTAACCGGTTTTGTGCCTATGGGACCCTTGTGTAGTCCCGAAGGATTGGATGGATCTTCTCAGATCCTGACAGGGGGTGGAGCATTTCGTGGAACATAGCCATCCATCCAGGATGTCGTCAACAGCTTCCTAAAGCGGCAGGTGACTGTGGTGCCGGCACTGGAGGCGTCCGAAGAACTCCGCGTCATCTGAAACCATGTTGCTAAGGAGGAACCTAAACGGCCGCCCACTTGTATACGGGTTTGCCCTCGATATCCCAAGGAGATGGTAGCAATCAAGCCCACGATGCAGCCGGTGGGCGGATGTGGGCGCCTTCGTCTGTGCACATGGCCGGCGTAAGCCCGACGAATCGGATTGGCATTGACCGCATGCACTAGGCGTGAGACCGTGCAGGAACGAAATGCACAGGACGAGCGGAAGCTGGCAGTCGATGTGGAGTTCGTGGTGAAAGAAGCAAGTAAGATCAAAACGGCGCTAATGCTTGGCGTCGGATCGTACACAGAAGGCGCTTGTGCAGACTTAGAGAACGCACCTGCATATCAAAAGCAACCATGATAACAAGTCTCAGTATTCACACGATAGCAAGAAAATGACAGTGGCAATGTGGTGAATAACAATACTGATATGAATAAGGATGCCGAAATGATCGTTACGCCGTAGACTGTACCAAACGCCATCACACGAATATGTACATTGAGCCATGAAGTCTCATGGGCGACAATATCGGGTTTGTTTCCAGATATAGCAATCCCGAAAACATCTCGAAGTGGTCACAGGGGTGAGACCCAACCACATGGATCAACAGAAAGCCACATTGTGTGC
Organism: Curvularia kusanoi; assembly: GCA_011058905.1. NCBI lineage: Eukaryota > Fungi > Ascomycota > Dothideomycetes > Pleosporales > Pleosporaceae > Curvularia > Curvularia kusanoi. Next base: position 242,109 of record SWKU01000023.1, read on the forward strand.
CTCACGATGACCGTGGCGGAAACGTCTCCCGTCCCATGTTACAGAAGCATCAGGCTCGAAAATCACACGCGGTCTTATTTGCCGGCGCTATTGGGTATTAGTGTTGGTCAACATCTCGTTTGTTGCACTCACCTATATGCCCCAACAGATCCATTAACGACTAGGGGAGGCCCTACCTGACCAACGACTGTTGTGTCCTGATCTAAGCGGACCTTTAGGGTCATTCCCCGATGTTGTATGCGGTTCAATTGGGTGACTGCGAGTTGAGCTTCGTGCATCGATGCGAACTTGGCAGTGGCCACCCCCTTAGACACCCCGGCACGATCTCGGTGCACTTTGCACTCGATAGGTCGGCCCACAGTGAACAGCAGAGTTCTCAGTTCTTCTGAGCTAGCTTTGTAGCTGAGGTTCTGGATGAAGATGCCTCGAGCTTCTGTCAGCATTGCCCCGTCCCGGACATTGACTGGCATGCCATTGTTGCTTGCTGAGTAAACCGGAGCTTGCGTCATCACAGGTAGCATTTGGGGCGCTGGTGTTGAGTAGATCTGTTGAATAGCGTAGGATGGTGCGGAGCTGTATACGGGATAGGAATATCCTTGCTGAACGGGCATGTACTGGGTTGGAGGAACTGAATATGACTTGCTGCCCAGCTGATTCACTCTGCTGATGTCGATTCCACAGAGTCCGGGAGAATGGGCGCCTTCCGGTAGGTCTGAAAAATGTACGGAGCAGTTACACTTCATCAACCGAAAACCTTCGCTGCTTCGGCGGGTCTGCCAGACGTGTACTAGCATGCCCTTGGACCTGTAGAAAATTTCTAGAACGTGTCAACATTGAGTCTTGAAGCAACGAGATGTCGTGTCACCCACTGTATGCTGCATCTGCATCCTCCTTATCCTTGAGTCTGCACCAGCCCTGCATTTCGCCCCTTCGCTGACTCTGACTAGCGTAGACATCGACCCAGCCGGGCTGTTCTCTGACTACTCGCCGAATGTGGTCCTTAAACTCTTGCCAGCCTGCGAGATAGGGTGCATATCTTGTTGAACCAGCAACGACCAGCAAGAAATCGCCATCTCCTTCTTTCCAGTTCGCCGCGAAAGACATGTCTGGATGTAGTTGAGGTGACCTTAGGTGCTGCTATAGGCTATGATATATAGGACCGGCACTGGGAGCCGACCGGAAAGGCTGATTTGTGGAGCAAAGTGGAAAAGGATGCTAAGTCAATTATGTAGAGCGTGCAGCTGAGGGGAACGCACAGTGTTGATCGGTCAGTACGGCTTGATGCAGTTGCACCATGGTGATATATATACATACATGCCGCGGAGAGCAGCACGAGCAAAAATGTGTTTGTGCTGCACGGAGCACCCCCCAGTCGAAGTCCTCAGAACGGGCATGGACAAGGCGATATGGAAGGCCAAGGATTTCAATGGTGAACGTATGGATATACCCGTCGACTAAGATGTGCGCTATACTATCTGTGACGTCTCAGGAACTGAAAATAATATTATGGAGAGACAAGTGCGATTGACCCGTCTTCCCCGGTGGTGCTGCAGTTCTAGGCCCAGGAAAAACATGGTGATTGCTCCCCGCGTGAGGCCGTACAGTGCTCCTGTAATCGGTGTATGGCGGAACAAGTGGGCCTCGGACACTAATTACAAGTAAGGGATGGCGCGCCTATGCGAAGGACCCGTGCCTTCCACGTGTGTCATAGGTGGATAAGCGAGTGTTCCGTGTAGGATCTGTCGTTGCCAGATCGCGGGGAGTGGATCGTGTGGCGGTATAGGGGATTTGCTGGTCGCCGACCAAAAAACAAAACTCCGCCAAGCGCAATCTTTGACCTCGACGTCCTGTGCACAGGCGATTAGTGAACGAAGATGTTTTTCTTCATTAAAGCTCAAGCATTCAAATCAAAGGTCCGATAAATTTCGGGGTACAAAGCAGGGCGAACTTACGTCATGTTCGGTGGCTTGACGAGTCCGCGCTTCACTTGAGCTCGTGCTTAGCAACAATGACAAGCGCAGGCTTGCGTAAGGAGTACATTTTGAGTAACCACGAACACTTAATTGCTTCGAGGCCTCGATTCTGAAAGTTGAAACTGTACCGCGGATTGGTATCGTATTCCAGACAACCGGAACAGGCGAGGTGTTTGGCGCTGGCTTAGTTGCCCCAGAGTATCAGCCTCTGGTCAAATCCACCACTGATCAACACTTCGTGATCATTGGTTGCCTCGAGAGTATCACTGCTCGGTGTTCGAAGGATCCCAGCCCAAAGACAACGCAGCTTACTACCTGGCTCGTGTCCCTCTAAGGATGACACAAGCTTTCCACTGCTTGCTTCAATACCGCGGACCACACCGTCATCTGAGCTGACATAAACGCCCGAGCCATCAGGCCGCCAGGTCAGCCGTGGAGTGGAATAAGCAGTCTGAGGTGCCATGGTGGACACGTTTACCATAATGGCTGCTTCTTCCCTATCGGCAATCACAAGCTCAGCGCGCGCTTGCGAGGCTTGCGTGACTGCAGCCGGAATAGTCGGCTCCGAAACAGCGGTATCCTCGGGTCCTGCGGACTGTGCCGGTGGGAGCAGTAGCTTCAGTATCAGCAGCTTCATGTGTGGCGTTGATGAGGTCGCTACTGCTACGACAGACGGATCAGATGGACAGATTTGGACATCTGCAGGTGTGAAAGCAACCCATGCATTGGAATGCGGAGCTAAATTCTGTTTTCCGAGTAGGCTCATCGCCGTCGTATTGGCATTGGGCAGCGAGTAATAATACAAAAATGTCGAGTCTCTACGGGCCAATAAGAGGATAGGGGTGCCGTCTTCCGGAGATCTGATGAAAAGGACTGTCTCGGGGATGCTTGGTAGCGTAAGCGTGGCCACAGGCTCCCCAAGGCGCGGGGCACCATTTCCAGTATCGACGTTATAGACGAAGACCTTCGAATCCCAGCCTGCGCTGGCTAGCAAAACAGAGTCACCGGATGACCAGCTGGCGATTTTCACTGCATATTTAGAATGGTCTTTTCGTTCATCCAGAATCTTATCGTTGCTGGTGTCATACAAGACGAGTTTGCCAGACATGGAGGCAATCACCATATATCGAGGCCCTAGTGTGACTATGTCCAATATGGGTGACTCTTGAAAGTTTGTGTACGAATGAGCAAGCTCGCACGTTCGTGAGGCTGGATTCAGAAGATGCAATCGACGGTCGGCTGTGGTGACGGCGATATACTGTTGAGCAGCTGTAGCAGATGGGAGCAACAGTTCAAAAACAGTCACACTCAAGATATTCGAGCGACTAGGCAATGAATCTAAGACAGTCGGTTTGAAAGGGGCAGGAACAGCCCACTCGCGACTTGCATCCTCGACACCCAGCTTCTCAAAGTTCAGACTAAGATCAAATGTCTTCTTTTCATGGAGGATTGACTCCAATGTCACTGAGCTGGTGGTTCCAGCGCCGGTGTCTCCCGGCAGATCAGCTTCTTTGACGAAACTCTTTAGTGTCTACTGGATGTGAGCAGGTCGAGGCAATTATTGGGCTACGTCATACCTCAGTGTAGCCGTTCGCTCTCAGGTAACGAGCGACAAGCTCAGCCGCGGAAGGCAACATTGTTGAGTATGGATGGCCTCGCAGATGAGAAATGAGTTGTTTCGCAGCTACAGATGTGTCACTGCAACATGGTGGTGGGCTGCACGAGATGCTGGACTGGTAAGCCCAAGCGAGCTTGCCACGCTAATTTCGCCACTAAAAAGTTTGCACGTGCTTTACACCTTACACACAGTGTTTGCCAGTCGGGCCATCATGGAGGTATGGCAAGTGCCCCTGTATTGAGGAATGGCGCTGATGTCCACAGAGTCGTAAGAAGCTCACCAACGAGCTTATTGCTCTGCAGCAACAGACACCTGAGCAGCCATACAGTATAGTACATCGTATAAAATTAGCAAAAGCATACAGAAGCCTCGGGTACCCTGATCTTGCTGTCGGCGACGCATACAAGGCCCTCTTACTAGTTGACGAGGTAGCTGAGGAAGGAGAATACCACGATGAAGCATTGGAAGCAGCAAATGCCGATTATCTCACCGAAGGAATTGCAAGCCTAGAGCTCAACTCTTCCGAAACTGCACAGGATGAAGAGAACGACAAGGTCGTGGCGTGGGCGCAAGAACAGCTTTCCAAGAACGCGTATGTGGGAGTAGGCAGGCGTCGGGCATAGCGAGACTTCACTTGCTAACCTGAGAAGGCATGACATCCTGGTAGAAGCGCTGCTAGCTTGCGACTGTTATCGCAGTGCCTTCGATTACATCGCTCGTGCAAGAAGAGCATTCCCAAACGACACAGTTTTCAACAACTACGACGATATCTTGACCTCGAAAGTCCGGGCTCACTACGAAAATGAAGGTGAAAATGTTGATCACGTTGAGATAGATGACTATCCTGACAAGGGCCTTGTTCGCCGTGAGAATTACCCTTGGAACGAGTACGAACCAGATCGTCATTCCGAAGAGTGTCTGCAGTTCTTGAACAATGAACTGGCAAGCATAGCTCCCAAGCTCGAAGTAAGGGTCTCTGAGTTACCACTCCTCACAGCAGACTCGTCAACCCAGGAGGCGGATGGCAAAGTTCAATTCGTCAAGCAACTGGGAGTGTTTGCAAAAGAAGACATTGCACCTGGAGAGGAGATACTGAATGAGAAGTCCCTCCTTACTGCTGTCTCAAGGCTCCACGATGTCTATTGCGATGCCTGCAGTACGACACTTCCAGATACACCAGGTTCCGAGAACACCATCATGTCCTGCGACGAATGCGACGAAGTATTTTTCTGCAGCGAAGAGTGCCACGACTTGGCGCAAGACACCTACCATCCTTCGATTTGCGGTGTCACTGTAGACCAGGGTAAAGTCCCAGCTCGCGAGGCCGCGGACTCCCTGTATTCCATTCTCCTTGTTCGAGCCCTGGCTTTGGCTGAAACGCAGGATCTCCACCCACTAGAGTTGAAAGAACTGCGTTATATCTGGGGCGACTACCACGGCAAAGATCTAGATAGCGCATGGCAAGTGGACGGAGAGGGCCGGCTCGTCGACGCCTTCGCTGGCGTACCGCGAACATTGCCGTTTTCGTTCAACAACAATATCATCAAACCCCTGCACTTACTGGAGAAGATGGACGTCAACATCTTCACTCAAAGCCACCGGTACGATACCTGGGTCTTCAACACGATTTACGCCAAATTGAGAGGCACGGCTTCTGCTCAGCAAGGCTTGGATGGTCGACCGGAGATCGGCGCTGTTCATCCAATGTGGTGTTTGGCCAACCACAGTTGCGACCCAAATGTAGCGTGGGAATGGCAAGGGACTATGAAGTTTTGGACACGGAAAGAGCTCGTTGAATGGAAGGGTAGGGATCCCAACAAGGGCCCTGGTCTGAAGAAGGATGAGGAGGTGTTCGGGCACTACTGCGATATCAGACTGCCTGTCAAGGAGCGCAGAGAGTGGGCGGTGGGTGCACTAGGTGGAAACTGCATGTGCCAGAGATGCGTGTGGGAGGAGGCAGAGCAACAACGCCTTGCAACCACGGCATAAAACAGTTAGAATCCTTCGAAGGAGCACACTTCCGTGCCCAATCAACCCCCATTCTCTATACATCTAGGAAACGAATCAGAAGAATCGACGCTAGGCGATGCCCAGATCGTGTACAACCACGGTATGTCGGGGAAGCTACATGGACATGCCGGGGCCATCCATCCTTCACAACCCTGGCCCCCAACTGCCGTGACCAAACCTCGCTAATTTCGCACCCAAATCGTCCTCGTGCATGAGATTCGCGTCCACAGCGCCTGTATCGGGGCAGCTGCATGGCGCTGTTTCTAATAATCAGGCCATTTTGTACATGAACGCATCACCGAGGCTTTGGTCGTCATCGATCTTAGCTTGGGGACCTGCATGGCACCATGCTTCTGCTATAGTTCGAATGACCGTTTCCTTCTTGCGGACGATCGCGCTCCGGACAACGGGACTCCCCTTCGTATTGGCGCGTTTGACGCGACTGCGGGAGTGCGCCTGATCTGCAAAGGTCGACAAATATCTATTGTCCTTGATCGGTGTGCCCATGTGCGCGGAACCTGGACTCCGTTTCAACCGCGTGCCCTGCATACATACGCAATGTACTGGGATACCTTTATGCATAGTCGCAACCTCTATAGCACCTCAAACAGGTCACAACGCTTGGTCATGTACGCACACAGCAAATGCTGGTCAATGGTGTCTGTTGTATTACAGCCTTGCTTTCCATCCTTGCCCACCCCCCGACGCCGGGACGTGACGAGTACTCGGGAGCCACCATGTCCGACAGGAGTGCAGCAGCAGGCGCCGTGGCGGGCTGTCTGACTTAACGAGATCATGTGGAGTCGCAGGGTAGCTATTCGATATCTTGATTCGTGAAGTTCGCCGGTCACGGTTCCGGTTTGTTTGCTTTTTACGCCTCTTGCGCATCCTTCTTGACCGGCCGGCGCTGGCGTGTCTAAGCAGCGTCCTATGTCGTATCGACAATTCCCACTTCCTTGGATCATGGGCTCGCTAGTGACAAATCCCACCGATTGCGAGTGCGAAGGCGTCGATGAGGGGGGCGCGAAGCACGAGTGCCACAGACAGCAGTCGCCGAGGTCAGCCAACGGGGCTGCACGACACTTGGAGGGAGGGAAGAGGATCCTACGGGGAAAAAAAGAAAAGTCTATATTGTTGCTTATACTTATCTCTGTAAGCGTTCAATGCGCTTTGCACTTCTTGTTGTGTGGGTGTGGCTCATGCAGGAGGCGTTCACATCTGTTATCGCTCATTGATCACAAATTACTTTGGCAAAATCGGCCATGCAACAGCACCTTGACAGCTCCTAGTGTCGAATCTGAAGTTTTGAAAGATGTAGTTAGAAGAGGCCAATTGTACTAGAGGACCAATTAATCGCGTAGCCCTCTTGAGGGTTATAAATTTTTAAAGTCTGCGCTAATTCAGCTTTGAGGACCTCCGATCAAAGCATTGTCTCTTGAAGATCTTGCATGTCAAATTGGCTTTTGGAGCTGGTAAGATGCTGTGGATACTTACTGCTTATCAGTAGTGCTAAACTCCTCCAGCACCTGTGCAGCTGTCTTTCCATAGGCATCCTTGACGTCCAATCGCGCGCCACTCTGCTCGAGCAGCTTCATGGCGTCGATCTTACCCCGGGAGGCAGCAAAATGCAGGGGCGTCCAATTGTCCCATGCCTTGTTTAAGGTCTCGTTCACATCAGCACCGTGCTGCAGCAGAAGGCGCATGGTATCAAGGCGGCCAAACCGAGCAGCGGTATGCAAAGCACCGGTGCCAGGAATAGACATGTCGCGCTCCAACAACATCTCCGTCATATGCGGACCCTGACCCATAGCGGCTCGAGACATCAGCGACTGGTTGTAGCTACCGCCCTGCTTTGACGGCGGCGGCGATGGATCGGCACCCAGCTCCAGCAGGACAGCGACGAGAGAGACACGCTGCAGCCGAACAGCCTCGTAGAGTGGCAGCGCGCCGTGGCTGATATGGAAATTGATAACCTTAGGGTATGCAGAGGCGAGAGCCTTGAATACGAGAGCGTGCCCGCCTTTAATCGTCTTGGTGATGACCGACCGTGTAATGATATCAGATTCGTCGATGTCGTGCTGGATAGCGAAGTCAAGTATCGTGGACACAGCCGCAGCTGCAGCGTCGCCAGTCTCGGCTGCGGCTGCTAACACCCGCTCGACGTTAGACATTTCCATAGCTGACACGGAGCGCACTTCGTTTGGGCCTTCCTTTGGACGCTCCTCACCATAGATGCAGTGGTGCATTTCAAGCATAGTCTCAATATACTGGGGCTGCGACAGCAAGCTTTGCAAGACTGTCTCGTTGCCGGACGCGCTGGCTTCGATCAGAGGGCGCGCCTTGTCTTCGCCAAGGAGGACGTCGCCCACCTCTCTATCTGAGTAGTAGGAGGACGGGTAGGGCACGATATTTGCCGCAGTCGGTTGCGCCATAGTTAAGGTATGTTGTGGTGGTAGTCGCAGTGGTAGTAAGTGACATGTTCGAATCACAATACCGATGGGTTTTTGGAAGGATTCAGATCACATCCACTATACTTTGTCAGCTGCAAAGAGACACCCGGCACTCTTGAAGACTCATTGGCCGAACAACAAAGACTTGACAGAACTAATCAAGTGTATAGCCATCTGTAAAGCCACAGGATTCCTTGGTCTGCATCAACCAACTTTGGAAAATGTCGAACAAACCACCGCTAAGCACTATGCCAGGCATCACCTCAGAGATGGCAAGGCGCAAGTCTGATGAATCTTCCAAATATTCCAATGGGGTCTCAAACACAGCTTCAGCCTCTCAATACGTCTGTGGCTCTGGCTTTGGCTCGCAAACATTGACTTTGAAGAAGTAAGAAGAAGAAGTGTTGGTTGAGCGACTACCGAGGAATCATACTAGTAAACATAGACTAGTACCACCAGATAACCAATCACCTCCAGCAATATGAGAACCTGCCATTCAGAATAGACAGGCATCACCAGCTCATCTCAAGAACATTTTTCCTTCCCTGAGCACATATTGATAGAACGGGTCCCCTTCTAGTCCAAAGCCCCTCTCACTTCCACGCCCCTCCCCTATCTCTCCTCTCCCTCAAAGCCCTCACAGTTCTCCCCCAAACCTTTCTCTCAAACTCCGTCGCACACGGGATACTATCCACACTAGCCTGCGGATCCGGCGAAGCAAGGTAAAACTCCACCCAAGCATCCACAGCCCGATCTTCTGCCCACTGCTGGTGATCGATGTTCGAGAACCCCGGTTGCTGGGCGAGCATCCAGGGCTGGAGACTGGGCGCGATACACCAGGGTTGGAAGCTGGGTACAACATGCCAGGGCTGAGGGCCAGGCATGTAGAAAGATGTATTGCTGAACGGGAGCTGTGGTTGCGGGATTGGCCAGTAAGGGACAAGTTCGTCGATGCCTGTGTTGCACTCTATGTTGAAGGCAGGGGTCTCGGCTGACTGGATTCCGCATGATTGAGCCTCGTCTGGTTGATAGTGATCAGGCTGGATGTCTTCGGAATCCTCAATGCCGGGTAGCCCGGCACAGAAGCCGTTGCAGAAGTCGAAGCCGCAGTCACACTCACGGTCCTCGTCGTTCTTAGCATCTGTCTCTATGACTGGAGAACACAATGTTGTTTGTGATAAAGTACTGAGTGATTGTGTTGGTGACGGCCATGTTACTGAGTCGGGTGTGTCTATAATTGCGCTGCTTGAGGATGACGGGCTGTATCCAGGTGCGTCATGTTCGAAGTACCTTTGGATGATTGACCAGTATATCTGATTGGGCGAGGACATCTTGGTCGTTGGGATGAATGGTTTTGGTTCGACAAGTGTATGTTGGATAATGGTGTATGGATTATGAATTGTGTATGTACAGAAGCACGCTTCAGTCCGTCGGTCTACTATATATACCTTGTCTATGAGAGTCTGTTCTATGGTAGACCCAATGGTTCGAATCTGGTTGACAGCCTCCCGCTTTACATATCAACGCATTGAGACAGTGTCAGGGTCTCACCAGCACACGTATTCCACACACACGCACGAATCAATACACCCCAACCATACTTCGCTCACTTGCCCAAACGCTTCTCCCTAATCCCCCAAGCGCAAACAGCACTACCAGCTACAAGCACAACGCCTACACACAACGCTGCTCGGGTAGCTTGACCGTAGCAGTCACGTACAATCTCCTGCAGATGTGGCTCCAGGCTACGGTAGTATGCCAAGCCTGCACGTACGCGTTCTGCGATTTCGTCTGCGTTCTTGTCGCCTCGAAGCGCAGCCTTGAGACTGGAGCGCAATACTTGGTTGAAGGCTGTTGCGCACATGGAGACGCCGAAAACCGAGCCGAGTGAGCGGAAGAGGTAGCTGCAGGCTGTCGCAACAGCTTGGTCGGCGTGCGATGCATTTGCGACTGTGATGTATTAGCTGGTGCAAGTATTTCAGGAAATCGCTCGAACATACTCAGACCAATAAGTGTGGTTGTGACTCCAATGCCATTCGAAAAAGCGCACAAACACGTTCCCACAACCATAACGGGTAGGCTACGCATCAGGGTGCCGGCGAAGAGGAGGACGATCGACAGGCCAATGGTCAGGTTGGAGTATGCTATAACTGTGATCCAGTAGTACTTTGCAGTTCGCTTCATATAAATACCGCTGAAGAGCGAACCACTGACTCCGGAGATGATAGAAGGCACCAGCAGGAGACCAGCCTGTGCGGCACCATAGTGGTATGTGACCTGCCAGTATAGAGGAATGAAGAAGAGTGCTGCTAGCCAGCCGCCAAAGGAGAAGAAATTGCACAGGTAGCATGCGACCAGCGATCTATCCAGGATGATGTGGCCTGGCGCAAACGGATGCTTCGCAACGTACTTCTCAACGAGAACGAAAACGATGAACAGGGGAGTGGTGCAGAGCCCTGCGATTGTGATCGGGTTACTCCAGCCAATGTTCGACCCACGGTCCAGTCCTACCAGAAGGCCGAAAATCGCGACGATGAGGATGAGAGCTCCAAGGAAGTCGACTCTGGCCAACTTCTCCTTCCAGTGTGAATCCTCTTGCTTTGGAAGCCGAAGAACAAAAGCGACAGAGAGAAGGGCGGCGAGACACAGCGGGCCTTGGGCAATGAACGACCATCTCCAGCCAATGGTCTCAGCCAAGAGACCTCCCAAGGGCGCACCTGTTGCCGCACCACTTGCATAGATGATGTTGATATAGCCTTGCCAGGTTCCTCTCTCCCTCAAGCCAACCACATCGGAAAGTAATATGCTCACGCAAACGGTCATACCGCCGCCACCAATGCCCGCGAAGGCTCTGGCCGCAATGAGCTCTCCAATATTCCGCGCGAACCCGCAAAGCATGGAGCCAATGCCGAAGATGAGATACCCAAACAAAAGACATTCTTTGCGACCAAATATATCGCTGAGTTTGCCATAAAGTGGTTGGAATGCAGTAAGGGTGAGGAAATAACCCGTTGCTATCCAAGATGTTGAAGAAAGCGCCTTCAAATCGGTACCTATGATCCCATAAGTCGAGACAATGAGCGTTTGGTCCGCAGCAGAGAGGAAGACCTATAATGATCAGTACCATGTCAAGACCAGACACCCAGGAAGCACCTACACCAATAGCGATTGCTGGGAAAATGTACTTCATCCGTTTCCTGACTTCTGGCAATCCTTGGTGCTTGAAGCTTTCGCCGTTGCTAGGCTGGCGTTCCAGGTCTGGTTCCTGGCCATCTTCCTCCGCATCCGTCTCTTCCTGGAGTTCTGGTCCGGCTGGTGATATGCCAACGCCAGAGTCCAGTGGTCGGCCGTTCTGGTCCGGCGTCCCGAGCAGTGGTGACGTCTCCGTGGGCTCTGGTCGCGTGAGGTTTGGCGCCATGGCGGACTATCGTGTATAAGCCGCAGTCCAAAGTTGAAGGAATTTGTTGTTTAGAACTGCCGGATCGATTCTTTTTGGATTGCAATGACTCCACAAATCCCAAAGTCAGCTCCTATCGAATTGCCTGTATAGGCAGGTGCTTTTGAATCAGCCAGCAAAAGACACAAGCAGTCTCGCCAACCCTGAGAACGTCGTTAATCGGTGAAATATACCCTCCAAAGAGCTTTCACATTCCCAAAAGTATTCCGAACACCGACATCGCATGATAAGCTCCGGAAGGAATATTTCTCTGAAGCTTCCCGAGGTTGATGTGATTACAAGGGTCTTTGCCGCTAAATTTCGTCATTCGCTACCACCACCCGCTATCTCCGCAACGGTCCCGCACTGCAACCATGACTCTGACCACTCAACGATAAGGCTACCTCTCGACAAGCCAAACGGTCACGGGGTCTCGCGACCACGAGCGACGCGTCCAGACGTATACAATGTACCATGTAAAACGCGTCCGAGAGACTCTGCTTACGTCCCCCGCCAAACGGCTAAGCGAGCATCCTCTGACCATTTCGACTCGTGCTGGCTGATCTTGCAACCTTTCGTCCCGTAGGGTCTTCCTCAAAGCGGCACTTCAAACGCCCATTCTCTCTCTCGCAGCTGAAAACTCAATATCCATAACTACCACAATGGCATCACCAGCCTTCACCCCCCTCACAGGCCACTGCATCTGCAAAACCATCACCTACACCCTTACCGCCCCGCCCCTGATCACGCACTGCTGCCACTGCACCTACTGCCAAGCAGAAACGGGCTCCGCATTCGGCCTGAACACCGTCATTGAGAGCTACAACTTCTCCATCACGTCGACTACACAGCCGCTCCTTGCCAACCGGCCCTCGCCCAGCGCTCCAGATGGGTCCAAGCATCTTGTTGCGTACTGCCCGAACAAGAACTGCAACACTGATATCTACTCGCATTATGAGGCAAACAAGACCATGGTTTTCGTCAAGGCTGGCTCGCTGGATACAGAGAGCAGGAAGAGGGTGAGTCCCGATGTGCATATCTTTGCGAGCTCCAAGGTGCCTTGGATGAATCTGAATGGGGAGGCCGAGCGAGGCGTTAAGGTGTATGAACACTTTTACGAGCATGAGGACGTGTGGAGTGCGGAGAGTTTGGAGAGACGGGCGAAGCTAAGGACATGGAGGGCACAGCAGAAAGTGGTAGGAGAGGCTGTCTGAGGGGTTTAATTATGTTCAGATAATGCATCGAAGAAATCTTGAGCTGAAATGCAGTGAATGCAAAGGGAATGTGGGTGCCAAATGGACATGCATTATTGCGTTAGATGAAGATGAATGCCAAAAGAAGGAAAAGGGTATATCTAGCTTGCCGCAAAACTGCCTCAAAACGGCCACAGGAACGCCAATGGAACCACCAAGTAGACACCATACCAGGATTCGTAGCTGTAATCTTACCCGGCTGTCAAATCAGTTTACTTCCTCTTCTCAGCCTCTCCATTGGCAGGCTTCACAGCGGTGCTGCCCTCCAGAGGAGGGATATATCCGAGCTGCTTCTCTGAACCGCCTTCAAAGGGAGTATAAGGAGTCTGGCCGCCATCTGGAGATGCCTGCCATCTGGCGATGTCTGCCTTTAGCGCATCGAGTTCCTTCTTGAACTGGTTGCCAAATACGTCGATGTAGAAGGTCGCGCCATTATACACACTCCAGATGAAGACGATAGTAAGGAAACCACCACTTGCCCAGCGGTACCAGAACCAGATAGGCGCCGGCAGCATGGTGAGAACAGCGTACGAGTACTGAATGCCCATGAATGCAGGCTCCTGTAGAAATTCTGGCAGAGAGAGGACAAATTTACCAATCCACGTCTTGGCGTACGATTTGCGGAGCCATGTGAAGCTAGTGGGGCGTCCAGCAGCGATCTTGTCACGGCGACGGACCGTAATCAGGAGGTGGTAGGATAACTGCCAAATAGCATATGGAATGGTGGCCCACATCATCATCTGCGGCAAGCTGTAATGATGGGGAGAAGACGGATCGGAGTGGCGGATGTTGTAGATAGCGGGGTAGTGCTCCTTCTGGTACTCGGGTGGAAGCAGGTGTACGATGCAGTGAAGCGTGACGCACGGCATGATGTGGATGAACAGACTGAGTGGGTTAGCATTGCAACAGATCGTCCCCTCTACTGTACTGTACTTACCTGACAACCTTGTCCATCGAGTGAAAGACGAGCGAGTTACGCCACATGATAATAGCAATGGCGTTGTTACCCATGATCAGGCAGTACGTAGCAATGAAGAGGCGCTTGGACTGAGGGAACACCCAGATGCTGAGAACGGCGAGGATGTTGACGAAATAGCACAGATCAGCCAGGAAGTAATGGTAGCCCTTCTTGTGGTAGGTGTAGTAGCGGACCGGCATGAAGTAGAGCAGCTGGGCTGTGTACCAATGGGGAAAGAAGTCGGGGTGCAGACCAACAAGGTAGCCAGAGACGAAGATATTCATGACGGCAGCAATGAAGGAAGCCTTCTCCCGTGCGGTAACAGTAAGAGACTCGTTGAAACGCGTGTTGAGGCGGTCGACAGACTTGCGCATGCGCTTCCTATAACGCTCGAGCTGCTCGCCCTCGGTAGGAACCCTCCGGCGCCACTCGTCAACGACACGATCTCGTGTGATGCCTCTGTTCTTGGCTTGGTTCTTGATCTTCTCTGTCTGCGAGGATAGGGTGGCCTGCAGCTTGTCGAAGCGCTGTGCCAGGGCCATGTTCTCGATGAAGTCGAACATGGTCAGACGCTCGACAGGCGGGAAGAAGGCCGTCTCGTCCTCCGAATCATCGTGGTAGGAGCTGTTGGAGATGGAGTTGGAGCGTGAAAGCCCAGGTGTAGAGGTGGGTGCGTGCTGAGAACGCGTAGATTCTCCCAGAAGCGCTGAGCCAGCATGGGTCGAGTCGCCTGCAGTAGGGTCGGCGGACAGCTCAGAGACACCTAGCTGCGGCTCTGAGCGAGCTTTGGGGTCCTGGGTCGACATGACGGGCAGGTCCTCGGGGACTTTCTCAAGGCTCGAAGGTGTACGGCGGTGCGACGGCCTCTGTAGGTGGCGCGGAGGAGAGCCTACAGCCATGGTATGTTAGTTGTTGTCTGCATGCGTGGCCCATCGCAACAGGCAGTCGCGACAAATACATAAGGAAGGAATGAGCATACGGTTGTAATGGTCAGATTATCAAAACAAAGGCCTGACGTCTGTTCGCATGACACTGTGGTGCGGGGTCTGATCTGGGTGCTGCTGCTCAGCGTGTCTGAGCGGTCGTGGTGGTGAACCGTGGGAGAATGCAAGCTGGTGATTGGCACTCTACACCGACTCGTATGCGATAACGCAATAGACTGTGGACAGTGGGCTAAAGACGGTAGAGGGTCACGCGGACAGCATGTGATGGAGACAAGAGGCAGTCAAGCAAGGAGCAATAGGGACCAGAGATCAGGGCAACGCGCTGCTAAAATAATAATGAGACATGGACAGCCAACACACCTGCATGATGCTTAGGAGTTATGTCATCTGTGGGTCCTCCAGGGCTCTGCCACAGCTCCGAGATGGCGCTTGGTACGGCGGGCGGGAGGACGGGTGGCAGACGCGCGCGCACCCCACAACTAGCTGCGACGCGTTCGTAGACGCGCAGCACAGCACCCAGGACCACCAACCCATACCCTCACCCTCGTCTTCGCTGCGCACGAGCTGCATAGCGTCCGCGCACACACGCCGCCATCATGGGCAAGCTGGTGCGACTCGAGGTGTACAGTACAGCGCCCCCGCGCCCAATTGCCCGCACATGCTGATCTGACCTGCGCAGACTTCAAGTCCTACCGTGGGCGCCACACCCTGCTCTTTTCCGACTCGTACTTCACCTCCATTATCGGTCCCAATGGCTCCGGCAAATCGAACAGTATGGACGCCATCTCCTTTGTCCTTGGCGTCCGATCTGCGCAGTTGCGCTCCGACAAGCTACAGGATCTGGTCTACCGCGGCCGCATTATTCGCGAGGCGCGCATCAATGCTGACGGCACCGCGACTGAGGGTGACGCGAACGGCTCATCCAACGGCGACACGCAGACGCAGGAGGCCGCTGATACCCAGTCCAGCACACAGACGGACAACCCCCAGACCGCCTGGGTGAAGGCCGTGTACGAGGACGACGCTGAGCAGGAGCACGAGTGGCAGCGCACAATTACCGCCTCCGGCTCGAGCGAGTACCGCATCAACCGTCGCCAGGTCACTGCCAAGGAGTACAACGAGGCCCTCGAGGAACACAGCATCCTGGTCAAGGCCAGGAATTTTTTGGTCTTCCAGGGTGACGTTGAAAAGATTGCGACAATGGCCCCCGACAATCTCACCGCGCAGGTCGAGCGCATCTCTGGTTCTCTTGAGCAAAAGGCCGACTACGACAGGCTGAAGGCCGAGTCAGAGGCAGCCACCGAAGACAATGCGAAACACCTTCACGAGCGCCGTGGTATCAATGGTGAGCTTAAGACATATCAAGAGCAGAAGGCCGAGGCCGATGAATACGAGCGTAAGCTTGCTGAGCGCGACGAAGCCGTCGTCACCAAGACCCTCTGGAAGCTCTTCTTGTATCAGCAGACCATGGAGAAGGCACGCGACAAGATTGCCTCGCACCAAGAAGAACTCAAGGAGCACAAGCGCAGCGTCGAGAAGTACCACAACAAATACGAGCAAGAGAGGCAAGCCGAAGCCAAGGTCAAGCGCGACGTCTCCAAGACAGACCTCAGCATCAAGGAGAAGGAGAAGCAGATCGAGGACACCACCAACGAGCTGGCGCCCGTTGAAGAGACCATCCGTCTGCTCAACAGTCAACGCCAGAAGAATGACTCCGTGCTCGCAGACCTCAGGAAGAAGCGCGACACCGAGGCGCAGCAGGTTCAGAAAGTGCAGAGGGATCTTGACTTGGTGCAAAGAGCCGAAAATAAGTGGGAGGACGACTTTAGGGCTGCGTCACAGCGGCAAGGACGCGAACTGTCGCAACAAGACCTTCAAGAGTACAACCGACTGCGTGGTGATGTCGTCAAGCGTACCCACGCGGATCAGATGCAAATCGACCGACTAAAGCGCGAAGTCGATACAGATCGTGACACCGCCAGGAACTTGCAGCAAAGTGTAGATACCCATGAGAAGGCTGTGGAGAGGTTAAGCGGCGAGGTGGACCGCCTCGAGGATCGACAGAAGGCGCAGAAGGCGCAGATCAAAGATTTGGAGGCTGCGAGGAACGCGAAGCAAAGGGAGCTGGATAACCTCCGTTCTGAGCGTCGGCAGCTGGAGAATACTTACCAAGAGAAGAACCAGCAACTACAGGAGGCCGCAACACAGCTCAGCATGATTGAAGGGAGCCGCCGCGAATCCCGGAAGCAACAAGAGGCTCGCAAGGCCATCGAGCGCCTGCGCGTAAGACTCGGGCCTGAGAGAGTGCACGGTCGGTACAGGGATCTCTACACAGCAAAGCAGGCCAAGTTCCGCAAGGCTATGGGTCGAGTCTTTGGCCCTCAAATGGAGACTGTCATCGTAGACACCGAGGCTACTGCGAAGGAATGCATTGCTTATCTCAAGCAGGAGCGCATTGGTATCATGTCTTTCGATCCGCTCGACTCGATACAGATCAAGGCTGTGGACCCGCAACTCAAGGGTATGCACAAGGGCATGCGTCTGGCGATTGACTGCATCAACTATGAACCGAAGCACGAGCGAGCCATGACTGCAGCGTGTGGCAACACCATGGTTTGTGACACTGAGAAGATCGCTAAGGAGTTGAGATACGAGCGCCGTGTACAAGCGAAGGCAGTGACTCTTGACGGTCGTGTCATCAGCAAAGGCGGTACTCAGACTGGTGGTGAGCTCGACCGAGACGACGACGGCAGCGAGCAGTCTTGGGACGAGAAATCATACCAGACACTTCGTGACCGTGTCGATTCGTTACAAAAAGAGCTCGCCAACCTCCCCAAACTCGAGAGCTCGCGGCAGCAAGAGCAGACAATCGAATCAGAATTATTGGATCTGACCGATCAAGTTCGCCGCGCACAGGAAGAGTCCAGGGCTCTTGCTCGGAATATTGACAGCGTGAAGAAGGAGTTGGCACATCACAAGAGTGAACTGAGGGGCGTACGGCCGAATTACGAGCAGCAAATACAACGACTGCGGAACAGGGAGGACGAACTCAAGGGCTTCCAAGACACAGTGAACCAGGTCACCGACAGCGTATTTGCCGCGTTCTGCCAGAGACTCGGGTATGCATCGATCAGAGACTACGAGGACCAGCAGGGCACTGTCCAGCAGGAGGCCGCTGAGAAGCGTCTTGAGTTCACTCGCCAGCGAAGCAAGCTTTCCTTCCTGCTGAAACAGCTCGAGGCTTCGCTCCAAGGTATTGAGGATCGTCTTGCGACAGCGGAAGAAAAGATCAGACGCATCGATGAGCAGCTTGCCGAGCACCAGGAGAAGCAGGAAGAGCTGCAGAGCTCAAGCGACCAGCTGCAAGCCGAATTGGAGACGCTGCAAGAGAAGCGGGAGTCCCTTGAAGAGAAGCTGACAGAGCGCGCTCTTGCAGTCAGAGAAGCACGACGTGCCCTCGACCACAGGAACGAGAAGGTCAAGCATGTCCTGAGGGCAGTGGACAGCGAGGAAGCCAAGATCAAGACGAGCGCTCTGAATCGATACACCACACTGAAGGAGTGCAGGGTGAACGAGATTAAGATTCCGCTCACTGGCGACTCCAAATCGCTCGCTTCGTTGCCAATGACAGCCGATGCTGACACCATGGACGTCGACGAGGACCCTGACGCTACACAGATCCAGCAGCCGGAAGTTGATGATTACGGCATCGATGTCGACTTCGAAGAGCTAGAAGAAGATCTTCGCAACGAGCTCCTTGACATGCTCTCTAATGACGACTCCTCGGACGACAAAGTCCAATCCGCGCTCCTCAGCTCCCTTAAGGCCGCAGAAGCCCGCCTCACAGAGACTATCACGCGCCTGGAGACCGACATCAGCAAAGCCACACCCAATATGCGCGCCGGCGAGCGCCTCGCAGCAACCGAAGCGCGTCTCGCGGCCGTAGACGCCGAATTCGCCGCAACCCGCAAGCGCGCTGCAGTCGCCAAAAAGGCTTTCGAGGACGTAAAACAGCGACGTCTAGACCTCTTCATGAAAGCCTTCACCCATATCTCCGACAACATCGGCGGCACTTACAAAGACCTCACCAAGTCCCCGCAATTCCCGCTTGGCGGCCAAGCCTACCTCGACATGGAAGACAGCACGGAGCCCTACCTCGCAGGTCTCAAGTACCACGCGATGCCGCCCCTCAAGCGCTTCCGTGACATGGAGCACCTTAGTGGTGGTGAAAAGACGATCGCCGCGCTGGCCCTGCTCTTCGCTATCCACAGCTACCAGCCTTCCCCGTTCTTCGTGCTCGACGAGGTCGACGCCGCGCTGGACAACGTCAACGTCTCGCGTGTGGCCAAGTATGTGCGTGAGCACGCTAGTCCTGGCATGCAGTTTATTGTGATCTCGCTCAAGGCGGGCTTTTTCCAGGAGAGCGAGACGCTGGTGGGTGTGATGCGCGATCAGAGTAAGATGACGAGCAAGTATTTAAGTCTGGATGTAAGTTTTCCTGATTATCGATTGAGCTTGGGCAATGCTAATGACTGTGTAGTTGAGGAAGTATCCAGCCTAAGGCGCTGCGGAGATGGGTCCAAGCGGATGGACATGTTTGTTTGCAGCGTTAACACGACTATGGTTTCTAAGGATTATACAACTTCTCTCTGCGTGTATACTACATTGAAAGCCCAATATGACCACATTAGATACCACAAGTTCTTCCGAATGGCTGTACTTTGCACCGCCCAACTAGGGAATATGTGATACGCCCAGAATCGGCTGAGGCTGAATTGGCTGGCGGCCTGATCTCTCGCGTTCGGTGTTCTCAGGCCCCGAAACCGGTAATCTCACACAGGAGGCCTGGAATCCAGCGTTCTGATTGGCTCGCCGGGCACCTTGACTTCCGACGACAACTAGATACTACTGACGATAGAGCCATAAAGCTGAAAGGATCGCGGCATACCAGACATCCCCAATCTTTGCCGTCATCCTGAGTTGACGACGACCAAACACTACCTTCATACCACCATGGCTATCTCACAATCACTCGTACTCTACAACCCGCCCACCACAAGCAACTTATCGAGCAGAACAAATGTTTCTTCGCTATTGCCAGCAAACTTCTTCACAAAGCAAACTGGAACGGCGATTGCCACTGAACTTCTCTATCGCGTCCTCTTCGACATCATCCAACGCTTCTTGTCGACTTTCCAGCGCCTTGCTGCTCAAGGCATGGACGAGTGCGCATCTTGGTTGGAGCGGAAATTGCAAGAGCAACGCGAGCGAAGGGAAACACCAAATGAGCGACTCGGCATCGTGGAAGAAGTGAACAGGGTAGCGGCTGAGAGAGGGTTCATCACGTGCCCTATGACTGGCGCTGATGTCCATGGAGGAGGACCACAACCGCCGAGATGGGTGCGTGGCGTGCTTGAAGGAATCGAGCAGGGCAGGATGGAAGAGAGGGATTTTTGGATCCACACTCACACTGGATGAATTGGAATTGCTACTGGCGTCCCTGAAATATTATTTGATCAACTCATCAATGGTGTTGGTACCAATGCACCTCAGTCAAGCTCAGGCTGCGTATCACATTGGCCTGACATATAGTCACAACTGAAAGAGAGAGTGAAGTCTCTGTACTAGCTTCGACATGTTTGCGAGGCTGAAGCTGCGGTGGCTTGGGAGTGCTATCGAAACCGTACACGATTTAATACAAGATTGTCACAGAGCAAAAATGTCTGACCCGCATACAGTCAACAGCCCATACGAGGCACCAATTCATCCCACTGGTAGAGAACATAGCTCAAACTATATGCGGCAGTGTATGGACCCTGCAGGTCACAGTCTTATGAGCATAGCATTGCGCCAGTGATCTATTGCCCAAGCTCACATCAATAAATTGATTCTATTAAGGTCACACACTCCCGTCTAATGTCTGATCTCATAAGCTAAGGTTTCCTGCATTGTCAAGTCCAACAGCTCTCGCACAACAATGACTAGATCCCAATGCAATTGTCCTTGACCGATATCCACCCCATGTACTTTGACAGCTCCTCATTGCAATTCAGCCTGACTCAACACTTGACTCACGTACTCGATTCTTTGACCAAGGATCAGTTGCCGAATCAGGTGAGGTTGTTCGACGTTCAGTGGTGGCTGGAACCACCCTCACCTCGAAACCGCCCTATACCACTCTGCCATAACCGCAACAGCTTTCCGAATATCGCGCAATTGCTAGCCACCATACCCTTCTGGACTAGCGACCGCGCGTTGGTTCTTGTTTTGGTGAGGCCGCTCGGGCCTCCCCCGCGTCTACGAAGCTCATGTTGGTGTTGAGAGTTCACATTCACCTCGACACCGCCCCGATCGCAACACACCACCTGATCGCCGCAACGCCCTTCTGATGTCGCCATCGCCAACTAAGAGTCACCTCAGAATTTCTGCCTATTCCTAGGTCACCTGCGCCGGCGGAACTGTCGCGCTAGAGGGCGCAAGGGCCACAGGCCTATGGGTATATAAACACCCCTCCGCCCCCTCCACGACCGTTATACTCCATTACTCCTTCTCCACACTTTCTTTCGATTGATATACATCACATCATATCATCTCTTCAACAATTCAAGTCATCATGACATTCCATCACCTCAGTCAACTTGACATCGTTCATTCAAGTCTTCAAGACACCTTCAGCACTTCGGCACTTGTCCAAGCCTTCAAGTCTTCGTGACATCCTCACTTGAGACTTGCCTTCCAACATGAGCCTTCCTTCACCGTGGCTGCTCAACACCTTCGAAGTTCAACATGGTTGACCTTGATCAACCTTCTTCACCTCTGTCCTTGACCTGGTCAGTATCTCTTCTCACATCATCACCTTCGCTAACAACTTCAGCTCTGCATACACCATCGCTCTCAAGCTCTCAAACCGCATATCACTGCGCCTCTCCAACACAATCAAGCCTTCTCATTATGAAGCCTCGCATCTACGCATGCCTCTTCAGGCTTCTACCATCACACACCTCCGCAGAGCATGGTCATCGACACCCACTCCTCTTTCAACTTTCGCATACGCTTTCGATACCTCTCATACATACACACACATATTGGCAATACTTGGTATGCTGGCTGGATGTCACATGGTTCAGAAAGATGAGGATCGCTTTGGGGCTTGAGGGTCTTGACCCGAGATAGCTTGGTGAAAGCTGCACTCTGTCTGGCGCTCTTTGGAGTCAGGTCAAAGACAGAACAGCATTTGGTTCATCTTGTGGTGATGGAGGACAGAAGCTCTAGCAGCTGGCCTACCACAAGATGATTTGAAGCGTCCGAGTGTTCTGCATCAGTTGCAATCCGGCTTCGACCAAATCTCACCTACAGTCTTTGACTATAGCAGCACTGGGTGGGAGAGACTTATTCGGGCAGGATGGGAGGAGAAATGGTGACATCCAGCCAGGTGTGGGAAGTTCAGCATATCCGTGCAGCTTCTATGGTGGAGAAAGGCTGAAGCCGGAATGGAATTGAATTGGACAGAATTGGTAATGGTATCTCTGAGGTGGATTGAATCGTCATCTTTATGACTTGGGTACACCAGAAATGAAATGCATCATCACCATCATCTTTGACTTTCCTTATTTCGTGATGTGACTTGCTCCTTATGTCGTGACATTTATACGCTTCCTGTATCATTGATGCTTCTTGTGTGAGTCTTACCTATCTTGACATCTTTTTAGTGATTTGTGAGCTTATTGACTGCACTTCGTACGCAATTGGTCCTCTCTGCGCTCCTGCACTTTGCATTGTTTTCGGGAGATCATTGCTGATATATGCCAATGCGCAGGGCAGATCATCAATTGACATTGTATAGAGACAAGTAACTCAGCCAAAGAGCACAGAGATCTTTATTGACTGGCGTCAATGCGAGATAAAAATGCTGAAGAAGGTTTGGGAGAGGTGAGGTTGTATGTCAGGTGATGGCGCGAGCGCGACTGCTGTTGTCTGACGTGCAGCCCCACACGTCGCTGCCTGCGCCAACAAAGTGTAGCACGTAGGAATGCGCACGCTCGCCCATAAATACGTCTCGGCTGCAATGCAATAGACATTGCCTATCCTGCCACCGGTATGTGGTTCCTTGAGCATGAGTCTCTCTTCGGCGGAAAGCGCATCTGGCTCCGGCCGGGCACGCAGCAGCTCTTTGGTCGCACCAAGTCCAGCGGAGAGGGCAAGGCATGGAAGATCGACAACAAGGCCGTCTCGCGACAGCACGTCACTATCAAAGTCCTCGACGCTCTACCCGAAGCCGGCTCGAAGCTGCACACTCGATCGCAAGTTGAGATTACGGATCTCAGCTGTAGGCAGGGAACCATCATCGACGGAAGGCAAACCTTGAAGAGCAAGAAGAATGACGATGGGACAATCGAGTACGCGAAGGCAACATTGGATGGTACAGAGCATGAAATACGGCTGGCACAGAGCTACGAACCATTCAAGATCTACTGGAGGCCTGTCGTCTTCACGTACGCTTCGAAGGAGAGCAAGGAGTCAAAAGACCGCAGCGCAAGACTCCACGAGCTGGATATCAAGACAACGACAGATTTCATATTCGGAAAGACGACTCACGTTGTGACCCAAAAGCGGAACTTGCCTCGAGTACTCTCAGGGCTTCTGGCTGGAAAACACATCGTGACAGATGAGTTCATTGACGTGATATTGGAAAGAGCCACATCTGCGACGGACAACGAGGTTGGTTATTTGCCTTCTCCGCTCGAGGAATCCTTCGACGAGCAATGGCCTAAGGAGGATGAATACGTGCCACCGACTGCTACAGAGCCTGTACCCCGGCCTCAGGAGATGCTCAGACCCGACAGCTCGCGCTCAGAGATATTCGCAAACCTGACGTTCGTCTTCCTAGACGCAAAGCAGTACAGCAGCTTACAGGAACCTGTAACAGGCGGCGATGGAAAAGCATTGCTGTACGAGGCGCTGAGATATGGAGAAACAACCGTGCAAGAGTACGTTGATTACGTACAAAGTGTGGCAGGCAAAAAGAAAAGAAGTCGTAGTGAAAAGGATAAGCTACCCGTGATTACAGTACGGCTGGCGACTCCATCTGACAACGCAGAAGACTGGGCCACTACTTTCATGAACGGGGTCGACAGAGCACTCAACCAGCGGTCGATATATCAGAACGAGTTTCTCGATATAATTCTTACTAAAGACAGAGCTGCGTTGCAGCAACCACCTGAAGTGGTAGGCGAAGCTATTCCTGAGGCACCAGCGCTTGCGACTCGACAATCTTCACGGCAATCACCAATGCCTGGAGCAAGTTCGCAGACACCCGAATCATCGGCTCCCGCCGATGAGCCCTTCAAGCCAAATCCTCGTAAACGCGTACATCGCGCGAAGACGACTAGTCGATTTACAGGATTCGACGACTACGAGCCACCGCCCAAGATTCGAAAGACCGAGGACACTCAAATGGAAGGTGTTCAACAGTCGTTGCCACAGGCTCCTTCACTCACAACGCATACACAGCCACAGACACAGACACAGTCTCGCGTGCAAAGCCGTTTTGCCTCGCCCACGCACGAGACTGTCGAAAAGGAGGAGCAGATGGACTCCTTGTTCCCCGCAGCAGCAGAGGTCAAGCGCCGTCGGGCAGCGACACGTGCACCTTCGGCTTCTGTTGAGCCTGAGCCCGAATCCAACCCGATTGAAGCGCAGCCTAGAAAACGTGGCGTGGAAGCTCTCGAGAATCTGCAACGAGCCAGACAGAGAGCAGACAAAGACATTAACGTCCGCGAGCAGACCCGACTCCGCGTCAAGGAAGAGGAAGAGCGGCGCAGGGCTGACGAAGAGAGCTTGCGAGAGGCACTTGAGGGCATCGACATCAAACAGATGAAGAACCTTGCCGTTATCGAAGAGATGGATGTATTGCCACACGCCCCGCGTAATGGTAATAGCCTCCGCACTCCCGGTGAGGCTCGCGCCCAAGCGAAGAGTGACAGATGGGATCCGGCGTGGAACGGCCGCAAGAACTTCAAGAAGTTCCGCCGGCGCGGTACCGAGCAAGGCATTGCTTCACACAAGGTCATCGTGCAGGTTGAGGAGGCGCTACCGCTGAAGAGCTTCAGCGAGTCGACATTCTTCCTCGAAGACGTTGAGCCCCGTCCCCGTGGTCTATTCCAGAGGCATAAAGATGCCGCTGAGAGCGACTCCGAATCGGAACATGACGCAGGCTTCAGAGGCAGGAAGAGTCGAACCCAGTCGCAACGACAGACGCAGGAGCCGATGGAAGTTGTGAATGTAGAGGATAGCGGCCCGGATGACGAGGAGGTGGTTGAGATCAGGACGCAGAAGAGCAGCGGAAGGACCCAGCGAGTGGTGGAAACACAGGTATCTGAGGCTGGCGCTAAGAAGAGAGCGGGCGGTGCAGCAAGCGGGCAGCCAGCCGCAAAGAAAGGAAGAACAATGAAAAGAGTCGAGAGCAGCGACGAAGAAGAGACCGGGTTCAGGTTCAAGCGCAGGTAAGAGCGTGATCAGTTGCGTCGTAGTGTTGCATCTTCCAAGCATAGCGAGAGATACCCCAGTTTAAGCTCAGCGAGTCAATGTGAATCTCAAAAGTTCACAAGTCAAGATGGTTTTCTGGAGAGGAAACGTTGCTTGCAATCAATCGTAGCCATAACCGTGGCAGGTACCCAAACGCCGAGCTGCTTGCCGCACATGGCGGTATCAAAGACCTATACAATTCCTCACGTTCTTCTGTCGCGGCCATGTCAGGCCTTTCCTATACATACACACCCTCCGACAGCCTCGAGCACCTCTGCAAGGTCCCAGTAGAGTCTAGCCACATCAACTCATCGCTTGCGCTCAAAGTACGATGACGAGGCGAAGAAGGCAACGCTCTGGTCCATGACCGTCTCGCCCACCCACAGATAGGTGTCCATCCACTTCTGCACGCTCGGGGTGTCGCTGAACTGGTCGGGCTTTACACTGGGACTGAGCGTCAGCCTGTTAGCTTGTGGCCATGCTGCAAGCGTTTCGGGGGACTGGGGGGAGGGGGAGGGGGGTTGCTCGCGTGCGGAGAGAGCTGTCGTGCGTGACTGGAGACAACGTACGTGAGGCCGGTGGAGCGACGCACGCCGGCGAGAAAGGCGGAGACTGCAGGCGCTGGGGTCAGCCAAGAGGTTACAGAAGTGGTTGAATGTTTGGTCGGTCGTACCCAGGACCGCGTCGAAGGCGTAGTGCGCGACTTTGCCCAGCTGTGCGTTGTATCAGTATCGAGCTATGCGACTCGTATCAGGCGGCGTTGGCGACATACAACCATGTTGGAGGTGCGTGTGGGGGATGTCCGTGTGTGAGATAGAGAGGCTTCCTTTTCTTGGAGAGTGCACGTGTATGCGAGGCGAGGCGTGAGTGCTGTGGTTGCGGTTGCGGTGATGCAGGGTAGAGTGGAGTGGACGCTGTGGCTGGTGCCTTCCGCCGCCCGCTGCGGGCATGTGAAGCACTGCCCTGCCCTGCCGTTGCGGCTCTGTGTTGTCAGTGGGTCAAAGGTTGAAACGCCAAACTTGAAAGGCAGCTCCCAGAGTGTCTGGATTCAGAGCAGAGCACGAGCTTGGTAGACGACAAGCTTTTACTATGTCTCGTCGACTACTATGTAACAGCACTGCGCAGTCTTGCGGCTCCCCGTGCAGTCGCCGTACGGCCATGCTCGAGACGACTGAGGATTGAGCAGACAGTTGCCAGTGCCAGTGCCAGTCTGGGTGCTCCCGAGCTTAACCCCATCATCCTCGGGAACCAACGTAGGGACGGCCATGCGGAGCAGAGCCTCGGGTCATGTAGGAACGCAGCATTCAGGCGCGTGGTCCATATAAATGGCCGAGCCTCGCTGTCGTGCATTTGGCCTTTCTCATAGCTTTGACCCCATGAAACGACCCAAGACACGACACCGGCGGTGGATCTCCTCGCCCGGAGCATGACACAGACACGCCAAACATCCTGCGCATCCGGCCGCGCACCACAAGCAAGCAAGCAACGGCTAGGCAGGGCGCGACCACAAATTTTCAATGGCAATGAAAATGAAAAACACGGGGCTTATCTGGGCGGGATGCTTGGTGCTGTCGTTACGTGGGTGGGATGCAGAGGCAAGGCAAGGCGTGTCACGGCCCGCGGCGGTTGCAGCATGCACAGGCAGCTGATTCCATTGTCTTGTCTTATAACGAGTAATTCTGGCGCATGGCCAACGTATTTCTGTTCGTTCAATTACATTGCAGGTTTTCCGCACGCTCCGCCCTCTGTTACACTTGCACCCGACTTGTTCAGTCCGTTAATTGTCCCGGTCCGGTCAGGTCAGGTCGACTACTGAAACTCGCACTCAACACAGCTGCAGAAAGCCAGTGAGCCCCACGCACGCGCCGTTAGCGCACTTTCCACGATACCCCTCTACTAAGCTCAACACGCCGGCCGCGCCAACGACTTTTCCAGAGAGATCAAAACCCGCCCAGGCGCATTCCTTCTAGAACCACGCCCGTCTACTCTCTTCTTCTCTCCTTCTTCAAACCCATCCGAGAGCAATTGCAGTCCTTTAGACAGCAACAGCATTCGGCCCCTCACCCCGCTGCACCTTTGCCCAGCTCTCCCTAGACTTCCTAGCACCACCACCACAGGCCGCAATAATGGCGAACGCGTACGTCCACGACGGTACGGGGTCTGGAGGAGCTTCAGTACGGCACAATGCAGGGCACACTTTCTCGAGGAGCCCATGAACAGCCAGACTTTGCATCTCCAGCCCTGTCAAATCCTTTATCAGTGTTTTGCATACTGACGTGCCGATTGCAGATTGGACCACCTCAACGCTGGCAGGACCAGGATTGAATGGCTCAGCCAGCTCAACACTGAGTACCACCCCTCCAAGCAGTACCGTCGCACCTCCATCATCGGTACCATTGGCCCCAAGACCAACTCTGCCGAGAAGATCAATGCTCTGCGCAAGGCTGGTCTGAACGTTGTTCGCATGAACTTCTCCCACGGCTCGTATGAGTACCACCAGTCCGTCATCGACAACGCCCGCGAGGCCGAGAGGACACAGGCTGGCCGCCCTCTTGCCATTGCCCTTGACACCAAGGGCCCTGAGATCCGCACAGGTAACACTGTTGGCGATGCCGACATCCCTATCAAGGCTGGCACAATCCTGAACATCACCACCGATGAGCAGTACGCCACCGCCTGCGACGACAAGAACATGTACGTTGACTACAAGAACATCACCAAGGTCATTGAGGTCGGCCGCACAATCTACGTCGACGACGGTGTTCTCTCCTTCAAGGTCCTCGAGATCGTTGACGAGCAGACCCTCAAGTGCGAGTGTGTCAACAACGGCAAGATCTCCTCCAAGAAGGGCGTCAACCTGCCCAAGACTGACATCGATCTTCCTCCTCTGTCCGAGAAGGACAAGGCTGATCTGAAGTTCGGTGTCAAGAACGGCGTCGATATGGTTTTCGCCTCTTTCATCCGCCGCGGCAGCGACATCACCGCGATCCGTGA
Source organism: Curvularia kusanoi (assembly GCA_011058905.1). Lineage (NCBI taxonomy): Eukaryota > Fungi > Ascomycota > Dothideomycetes > Pleosporales > Pleosporaceae > Curvularia > Curvularia kusanoi. Next base: position 270,269 of record SWKU01000023.1, read on the forward strand.
GGTCCTGGGTGAGGAGGGCAAGGACATCCAGATCATTGCCAAGGTCGAGAACCAGCAGGGTGTCAACAACTTCGACGAGATCCTCAAGGAGACTGACGGTGTCATGGTTGCCCGTGGTGATCTTGGTATTGAGATCCCTCCCAGCCAGGTCTTCATTGCTCAGAAGATGATGATCACCAAGTGCAACATTGCCGGAAAGCCCGTCATCACCGCCACACAGATGCTCGAGTCCATGACATACAACCCTCGCCCTACTCGTGCTGAGGTCAGCGACGTCGGTAACGCCGTTCTTGACGGCTCCGACTGCGTCATGTTGTCTGGAGAGACCGCCAAGGGTGACTACCCCGTTGAGGCTGTTACCATGATGCACGAGACCTGCTTGCTCGCTGAGGTCGCTATCCCCTACGTCAACGCATTTGACGAGCTGAGGAAGCTTGCTCCCATCCCCTGCCCCACCACCGAGACCTGCGCCATGGCCGCTGTCAGCGCCTCTCTCGAGCAGAATGCTGGTGCCATTCTCGTTCTGACAACGAGCGGTACCACTGCCCGCCTGGTCTCCAAGTACCGCCCTGTGTGCCCTATTATTATGGTTTCCCGTAACGCCACCGCCTGCAGGGTAAGCTTCTTTCACTTCTTTATTGTATGGACTATGCTGACGTTTGTAGTATTCTCACCTGTACCGTGGCGTCTACCCCTTCTTCTTCCCCGAGGAGAAGCCCGACTTCAAGACCAGCCCTTGGCAGGAGGATGTCGACCGTCGCCTTACATGGGGTATTATGAACGCTATCAAGCTCGGTGTTCTGAGCAAGGGCGATCCCGTTGTCTGTGTGCAGGGCTGGAGGGGCGGTATGGGTCACACTAACACCCTCCGCATTGTGCCAGCGCAGGAGGATCTTGGTTTGGACCAGGAGGCTTAGAGGAATAGACACAGATGGCTATAATGTAAAGAGCCGTGTTTGTAATGAGTTTAGAGATGACAACGCAATGAACAATAGATACCTTCCCATGACTCGGTAGGAGCAATTACGGTTTGGCGCATTGATGCGATGCTCGGAGCACCCACTAGTATATGCAAGTAAAGGCCAATTACGAGATGATATCCCACTCGGATTTACCCTGCTGCAAGCAATATCGAACCTCTTCCTCACATGCTCATGAGCAGACTTACAACAAAGGGTGACAATAAGGCCTGACGACCGTGGGTGACTAAGTGGTCTTAGCGTCGTGCTTCTCCAATCACTCAAAGACAAGACGATGGATCGCAACATTCGTAACACTCTACCACCACCAACCATGGACTTATCCGCAATAGTGAATCAGGATGAGGGGCTGGTGCTACCGCGCCGCTCCAGCTCAAATGCTCACGCGATACCTCAGCCCAGTCCCGTGTCCGCGAGCTCCAAGATGCCGACGCCAACGCCGACGCCGCGCGCGAAGCAAGCAAAGAGCAAGCGTCACGAACCCAAGCCGATATGGGCATACCGCGAGGGCGAGGAGCTTCCGGAAGAGCTCCAGCGATTGCAAGAACAACAGCGCCAGCAAGCACGACCGCCTCCGCCGCCGCTACAGCCTCCGGCGCAACACCAGGCCGGCGTGCCAGCAGCGCAACGCATGCCGCCGCGACCAGCCCCCGGGCCCCCCGCTGCTGCTGCTGCTGCCGCACCGAACGGCATCCACGAACTCGCTGGCTACGAGCGCCCTGTCTCGGACGATGCGGTTGTCTACGACGGCGTCTCGCGCGAGGTGTGCCAATTCATCTTCAGCCAGGCCATCATGAACCCCTCGGTCCGCGCCGCCCTTGACGCGTCCCCGCAGACACAGCTCGAGGTCGAGGCGCGCTGGGGCCAGATCATTGACAGTCACACTGGGAAGCGCCTCAACGGCTACAATGTCACGGAGTGCGTGATTCGGCCGAGGGATGTCAAGTTCGAAAGCACCATGACTATGGAACAGCACAAGAAGATGAACATGTACCTGAACAGCCAGGTCCAGGCCTCTATGCCCGGCGCGGGGAACAGGCGCCCGCAAGTCAAGTACCAGCATACCAGGGAGGTGGACCAATTCTACGAGCTCGGACAGGAGGAAAGAGCCAAGCTGCCCCAAGAAGTGCAGGCGCTGATTACGGAGAGCGAGCAAAGAAGCGGTCGGCGCGAGAAGCTGCGAGTGTCGCGCGACGAGAAGACAGGCGAGGTGCTGCGCCGGCTGATCAAGGTGCGCATCGCCAACCTGGAGATCAGCTCGCCGCAGACCGAATGGGACTACCGCATCGGCATCAACCTCGAAATTAACTTTCCCGGGGATGGTACCGAGAACCTCGAGCCCAGCAAGGACAGCGGACAGCGACGCAAAGACCGCATGTCCTACTCGTGGCTTGGCGCCTACCAGGTCGATCTGACGCAGGTGCAGCAGGGCCCCAACGGGCCTAAGAATCATGAGCTCGAGCTCGAACTTGACTCTGGGGTGCTGTTGGGTGAGGCGGAGAAGAATCGTCGTAATGTAGGCGATTGCTTCGAGCCTCTGATCAATGGCATGCTCAACAATTTGCGTGTTCTGTCGAGGGAGATTACGCCGGCAGTACCAGAGCGCGGGTGAAGCCCGGCCTGAAAAAGACATTGTTGTACTATTGATGTCGTTTTTATTTTGGGATACGGGCGTTTCTGGGAATCGAAGTGGCATAGGAGCGGAGTTTGTTTACAGTGTTCAATAAGATACCCATTCTATCTGCAGCGTTAGGCTGCAAGCATTCGAGCGCGCGCTGGCTATCTGTCTGCTCTGCTTGTGAAGTGAAACGTGGAGCTCATAGCAACAGCTATATCTAGATTTGACCGGTGATGGCGATAAAGATACTCTGCACGAATTGATAAAGGGACTTTGCACGAATGCAAAATCTGTGACTGGTTGCACAGCGGTATCTATCGCGTGCGTAGCGCATGTGAGAAGAGAAGGAGATTAGGTCATCGGCGAGTCGTTTGCCTCACTGTCCGAGCTCGCGCCTGAGACCATCCGCCCAGCGTCCAGCATCAATACACCACACGTCCACCACGGCTCACGCCAACCCCATCACCCACGCCATTTCCCTTTCCCGTCTTTCCTTCGCCGTGCAGCTGCAGCATCCACGACCGCACCTGCGCTGCATCCGCCGCCTATCGCTTTTGACCGCCGCAAGCTTCGCGGGCGCCGCCACATAGCTCCATCGCCTTCTGCTTCCTTCCGCAATCAACACCCCTCTCACCAACACCGTGGGGACAAGCTTTCCTGCATTACGCCCGCCGCCTCTCTGCTTCCATCACCATGGTCGGCCTCACTTCCGCTGCCGGTGTTGTCGGCTTCCTTTCAGAGCCAGATCCAGCTCTGCGGTCGTTCGCTCTGCACCAGCTCAACGACCAGATCGACCTGCTGTGGCCCGAGGTTGCCGGCTCAGTCAGTCAGATGTAAGCGTTCTCCGCCCCCGTGTTGCTGCCCGCAGCATTTGTCAGGTGCCAGCTGCTAATGTGTGCGTCATAGTGAGGCCCTCTACGAAGACGAGTCGTTCCCCGAGCGAGAGCTTGCCGCGCTCGTAGCCGCCAAGGTCTACTACCAGCTGCAGGAGTACAATGAGAGCATGGTGTTTGCACTGGGCGCTGGCAAGCTCTTGGACATCCACAAGGCTGGCGAGTTCGAGGAGACAATACTAGGTAAGCTGTCCCGAGCAGCTTGGGATACGCGCCAGCTAGGCATTCTCTACTCTCACGCTCACAAAACGTACTACCTATGTCACATGAACACTGGCGGCTAACTTATTACGTACAGCGAAATGCGTTGATACATACATCGCCATGTCCGCTCTGCACAACCCCCCGGTCCCCGTCAGCAAAGCCAACCAGGCACCTCCGCAGCTCAGCACATCGTTCGGAGGCGCTACAGGCGCTGCGAGCACTTCGGCCAGCTTGGCCTCGCCGATTACTCCCTTCTCGCAATCCGCCCTGCCCTCCAAGTCCCTCCTTTCGCGAGAGGACTCGAACACGTTCGATCCCACAACCCCGGGCGGTGGCAACGCTGGCGTCTCCGGGTCACATCCGTCGCCCATGACCCTGCAAAGGAACGTCCAGAAGAACCTGCAGTCCACGATACGACGGATATTTGAGAGCTGCTACGAAACTGGCAACTACAAGCAGGTTGTCGGTATTGCGATCGAGGCGCGGAATCTCGACGTTCTGCGTCAGTCTATTTTGCGAGCAAGCCAGGATGAGAAGAAGGCCTCGGGCAAGAAGCCCGCGACAGGCGCTCCTTCCAACAGCGAGGACTTGATGGACTACGTTCTCGATATCTGCATGAACGTTGTGCAGGAGCGCGGACTGAGGAACGACGTACGTGCTGATCTGACGTGACGGACATTGCAGCATTCGACTAACATGAAAACAGATTCTCCGTCTAATTCTTGATCTGCTCAACGACAACGAGATCCCCAACCCCGACTACTTCTCCATCGCCAAGTGCGTCACCTACCTTGACCAGCACTCGTTGGCCTCGAAGCTCGTCCGACAGTTGGTCGAGCAGGGCGATGATAAGTCTCTGGCGACTGCTTACCAGATCTCCTTCGACTTATATGAGAACGGCACACAGGAGTTCCTTGCCAAGGTCATGGCAGATTTGCCCGAGTCGGAAGAAGATAAGGAGTCCAAATCTGCTGGTGGCGACGCATCTGAGGCAAAGGAGTCGGACTCGCTGCTTGCAGGCGCGGATAACAGCAACGTCTCGGACCTGCCCTCCCGAACAAAGGACGGCAGCGCGGATCACAGCAAGGCATACAGCTCCGTCCGTCACATTCTGCGTGGAACCAAGAGCATTGAGCTCAACCTCGAGTTTCTCTACAGGAACAATCGCATCGACAAGTCCGTTCTGAACAAGATCCGCGACAGCCTTGAGGCACGCAGCTCCATTTTCCACAGCAGTGTGACATTCGCGAACGCCTTCATGAATGCCGGCACTACGAATGACACATTCTTCCGGGAGAACCTGGACTGGTTGGGCAAGGCAGTCAACTGGTCCAAGTTCTCGGCGACGGCTGCTCTTGGTGTCATTCACCGCGGCAACATCACACAGGGCCAGAAGCTACTGGATCCATACCTGCCCAAGGACAGTGTTTCGTCCGGCTCGTTCTACGAGCAGGGTGGATCTTTGTACGCTCTTGGTCTCATCTACGCCAACCACGGCGGCAACGTCCTTGACTACCTTGTGAAGCAGTTTCAGAACACCAACGAGGAGGTCATCCAGCATGGTGGCGCTCTCGGTGTCGGTGTTGCTGGTATGGGTACAGGGTCTGAGGAGATCTTCGATGCTTTCAAGACCGTCCTGTACTCGGACTCAGCCATCAACGGTGAGGCTGTTGGTCTTTCAATGGGTCTTGTCATGCTCGGCACTGGCAGCATCAAGGCTCTTGAGGACATGATCCAGTACGCACACGACACACAGCACGAGAAGATCGTTCGCGGTCTTGCTATGGGTATGGCGTTGATCATGTACGCCCGCCAGGAGGCTGCCGACGAGCTTATCAACGGTCTGCTCGACGACCCAGACCCAACTCTCCGTTACGGAGGTATTATGACCATTGCCCTTGCGTACTGTGGCACAGGCAGCAACAAGGCTGTCCGCAGGTTATTGCACGTTGCCGTCAGCGATGTCAGCGATGACGTCCGACGTGTAGCGGTCATGAGCTTGGGTTTTGTCTTGTTCAGAAAGCCAGGCAGCGTCCCTCGCATGGTCGAGCTGCTTTCCGAGTCCTACAACCCCCACGTCCGATACGGAGCCACCATGGCTCTTGGTATTGCTTGTGCTGGTACCGGCCTCCCTGAGGCTGTGGACCTGCTCGAGCCTATGATGAAGGACTCTACCGACTTTGTCCGACAGGGTGCCTTGATCTCGCTCGCCATGATCATGGTGCAGCAGAACGAGGCCATGAACCCCAAGGTTGCATCCATCAGGAAGCAGCTCACCAAGATCATTGGTGACCGCCATGAGGATGCCATGGCCAAGATGGGTTGCGCTCTTGCCCTTGGTATCATCGATGCTGGTGGTCGCAACTGCACAATTGGACTGCAGACACCGACTGGTAACCTTAACATGGCTGCTATTGTCGGTATGGCCGTGTTCACACAATACTGGTACTGGTTCCCCTTGACCCACTTCCTCTCGCTCAGCTTCACACCAACGGCTATCATTGGCGTCGACCAGGATCTCCAGATCCCGTCGTTCAAGTTCCACAGCAACACCCGACCCAGCATGTTCGACTACCCACCAGAGACAGAGGTCAAGGCTGAGGAAGCGCCTGAGAAGATCAAGACGGCTGTGCTGTCGACGACAGCTCAGGACAAGCGCCGACGAATGGTCAAGGAGCGCCAGCGCCGCAGAGAGAGCATGGATGTCGACACTCCAGCTACACCAAAGCCCTCTGATGAGGACAAGATGGAGGTTGACGAAGAGAAGAAGGATGACGAGAAGGCCGATGGAGCTGCGTCTGAGTCGCCTAAGAAGAAGGCAGAGAAGGAGAAGGTTGGCTACGAGCTGGAGAACATGTCGCGTGTCCTGCCTGCGCAGGTGAAGCACATTTCGTTCCCTGGGGATCGCTTCATTCCAGTCAAGAAGGTCAGTCAATGCGTTCAAGTTGGTATCACAGGACTAAGACTAACCCGTCTGCAGCCAACCCTTGGAGTGATTCTTCTCACAGACACAAAACCTTCGGAGCCGAAGGAGCTGTTGGAGCTCAAGGTCAAGAAGGCGGCACCGGCACCGGCACCAGGAGCTGCAGGGTCGTCTGGCGCGCAGGGGCCTGAGGGCGTTGAAGAGGTCGAAACATCGGACGAGGTCACAGACAACCTGGTGGATGAGGGTGACGAGGAAGCATCACTGCCAGGGGACTTTGAGTACGAGTCGGATACCAATCCCAATGATAGCGAGTAAAGTGATGGGTTAGAGCAGGGTTGCTTCGTAATGTTATCCCCTGGGAGCCGAGCAGGGCGGTTTGTCTGCATTGACTTCAGGACTTGGGAGGTCAGAGAGGGCCGCTTTCCCAGCCTGTATAGATGTATAATAGCCCACGCGGTCTACTAGAATTATAAGCATAGTTGTTCATATGGCCGTTGATTGGACGCGTGGTTTTGCTAATTGACCCATCCCCGTTGGACCACATGTCGGAGGCGGAGGCGGGCGGGCTTGGCGCGGACATGTCGAAAAGTAGTCGATGGCATGACCTGGGCCTCGCAGCCACTCCACATGCCGCCATGAGCCTCCTCCCGGGGCTGCCACGCTCGATGATAGCCGGCCGCGATGCGAACACAGTATGCGTGCAGTGCTGGCGGAAGCTGGGCCGCACGCCGTCCCTGCCTTTGCGCCAGGCCTTCTTTTCGACCGTTTCGTCGCATAGATCCGGCACAGTAGTAGTGGGCAAGAGCCGGAACTCGTTTGGCAAGGACTTTTTTGGCAAGAACTCGATATTGAAGGAGACGTTCTGGCAGTCGCGGCGCGAGCTGGGAAGCTCAATTGCCTCCGCCGTGAAGACGACGACTGGCGCGCAGCAGCAGCAGCCATCCTCGACACCAACACCCACAGACGACGTACTCCCCCACCGCCGGCGGAAGCTCGCGAAAGAGCTCGCGGCGCAGCAACAACAAGAACAATCCCAACAAGACACCTCATCCTCCAGCACCACCGAAGCCTACCCAATCCCTCTCGACGCCTCCGCACGCCTCGCCGACCGCGCCGCCTCGCAAACCAGCCTGAAACGGCTCTTCTTCACCTACCTGTCTCTCTCAAAACCGCGCCTCTCCTTCCTCGTCGTCCTGACCGCAACCGCTACATACTCCCTCTACCCTGTCCCACAGCTCCTCAGCACCGCGGCTACAGGGTCCCCCAGCCTCTCCGCACTCACACTGCTGTTCCTGACTACGGGCACAGCGCTGTGCAGTGCGAGCGCCAATGCGTTCAATATGCTCATGGAGCCCAAGTTCGATGCGCAGATGACGCGGACGCGGAATCGGCCGTTGGTGCGGAAGCTGATTAGCACGAGGGGCGCGGTGGTGTTTGCGGTGCTGTGTGGCGTTGTGGGCACCGCGGCGTTGTGGGTTGGTGTCAACCCCACGACTGCGTTCCTGGGCGCCGCCAACATCGTGCTGTACGCGGGCATCTACACACCCATGAAGCGGATGAGCGTGCTGAACACGTGGGTTGGTGCTGTGGTCGGCGGGCTGCCGCCGCTGATGGGCTGGACCGCTGCCGCGAGCCAGTACGCGCACGACGATGGGAAGTGGGAGGAGTTGTTGTTCGGGCCGGATAGTGTTGGGGGCTGGCTTTGTGCAGCGCTGCTGTTTGCATGGCAGTTCCCGCATTTCAACTCCCTGAGCTGGAGTATCCGCGACGAGTACAAGAACGCGGGATACAGGATGCTGGCTTGGGTTAACCCCCGCCAGAACGGACGAGTCGCGTTGCGCTACGCAGTTCTGATGTTTCCCGTCTGCATCGCGCTTAGTCTAACGGGCATCACGGATTATAGTTACATTGCTACAAGTAGTGTGGTCAATGGGTGGATGGCGTACAAGGCCTGGGAGTTCTGGAAGCACGATGGGCATAAGGGGACAGCGAGGGGCCTGTTCTGGGCCTCTGTGTGGCATCTTCCCATTGTGATGGTGCTGGCCATGGCGCAGAAGAAGGGGTTGGGTGAGAGGTTGTACAGGAGTTTGTTTGGGTATGGGGATTTGGACGAGGAGGACGAGCTGTATTATGAGGCTGGGGAGCTGGAAGAGGAGGAGAAAGAGTATCAGCGCAGGAGAGTGGCGAGCTGAATGTTGTATTGATATTTAGGATTTGTACTATAGTAACAGTACAAAGTAGCTGGTTTCTTTTTTTGAGTTAAATGTTGCAGGCGCGCAGGGGCGTGCTGTTCTAACTCAATAAAAACCATGCTCTTTGTATGTACGCATTGGGCGGATGGATGCATAACGGAGATGTGGCAAGCAGCATTGAAAAATTCACATGTATTGTACCTTCCACACCGCCGTGTCTACCAAATCACGGAAGCCATACTTAGCGAAAAGGATCACTGAAAGATGGTATTTACATCTCACGGTACATTTGAGGGTTTTGGGGTAAGCACATAGAGCATTCTCATTGTTTCGATAACGTCGTAAGCCGTGCGGCGTAATTCCGCTCTTGAGTCTTGCCTTAGTCAGATATATATTTGACCCTTCGTGTAAGTATAGATAGTCATAAGAAAAACGACAGAGCTCAGTACATCCAGCCCTGGATCTGTTTCTTGTCATATCGACCATGTCTCTACTACAACAAACTGTCGTAGCCCTCATACGCGAATCCAGGAACAAGCAAGCTCGCCACATCGAACAACATCTTTCCGACTATGAATCCTGGGAACAACTTCATCTCCTTAAACAACTGCTGTGCATACGTCCGCCACAGCCGCCACTGTCCGCAAAGCTGGTCGATGATATCGAAAGCATCTTGACCAGATCTCAGAAGCAAAGAGTACTTACTCGAGGAGAATCAATACCAACGAAAATAGCCTTGTGCCGGTCCGGCAAGCCCAATGTGAACATCAAGCTTTGGCAGGGAGATATTACGACCCTAGCTGGAGACGTGACCGCGATTACCAACGCCGCCAATTCCCAGATGCTGGGCTGCTTCCAGCCCACACACAAATGCATAGATAATGTCATACACTCGTATGCAGGACCGCGGTTACGGCAGAAATGCTTCGACATCATGGAGGCTAGGGGCCGAGATCTGCCTGCTGGAGAGGCTGTTTCATCGGAGGGGTACTGCCTGCCCTCGCCGTACGTTATCCATACTGTGGGACCGCAGCTTCACGGAGGCGCGAGCCCATCGGACGAAGATACCCAACAGCTTCGCCAGTGTTATTGGTCGGTGCTCGAGCAAGCTGATAGTCTCCCGCCCAATGGAGATGGGACGAAACGGGTTGCACTGTGTGGGATCTCGACTGGGCTTTTTGCTTTCCCCACCCTTCTTGCTGCGGAGATTGCAGTGAATACTGTCACTGCTTGGGTGGCTCATAACGAGGATGTCTCGATTACGGATATCATCTTTACTACGTTTGCTGAGGGTGACTACGAGATATACGACGAGATCCTCTCAAACGTGCAGGCGCCATGGCATGAACCAGACCAACAGATTTCTCCAGCAGGAGTTGTGCGAGTGGAAGGCAATACCCTGGAAAGCGCCCGACTGATGCTCGAATCTGCGGATACAGTGATTATCTCAGTGGGCGCCGGGTTCTCCGCAGCTGACGGCTTGGACTACACATCTCGGGCGCTGTTCAAGAAGTATTTCCCTTCCTTTATAGACATGGGGTTGGAAACATTGTACGGCGCTATTGGCTTCGAGTTTCCATCGGAGGAAGAGAAATGGGCATACTATTTCACCAACATACGAATGATGCGTTCATGGTCACACTGGCCGCTGTACGACTGTCTAATGTCTTGGTTGAAAAGCTCGGGCAAAGATGCTCATATCCGCACCAGTAATGCTGATGGGCTATTCCTGACCAACGGGTGGGAGGAAGAGAGACTGTCGACGCCACAGGGAAGATACTCCGTGTTGCAATGCCTAGCGACATGTCGCTCGGATTCGGTCTTCGACACCCTGCCTTTCTACGAAGCTGCTCAACCGTTTCTGGATGCGAAGACACAAAGACTCACCGACCCCTCAAAAGTCCCCAGATGTCCCAACTGCGGGGGCAAGATGATGCTCTGCGTGCGAGGAGGCAATTGGTTCAACGATCAGCCTTTCAAGGACGGCGAGGCGAGATGGCGCAAGTTTAAGCACGACGTGCTTCAACAAGCAAGAAATACCGTTGTGCTTGAGCTGGGTGTCGGTATGAATACACCTGGTGTACTGAGATGGCCGAATGAAGATCTTGTGAGGGAAGGTGCTGGGAGGGTCAAGTTGGTGCGAGTGGGGCTGGGGCCGTCGGCTGCGGTGCCTGGTGACTTGCAGGCAAAGGGTGTTGCTGTGAGTGTCGAGGGCGATTTGAAGCTGGCTTTGCCTTGGATTTTGGGAGTTGCCAAATAGTGCGGTGGAATGCTTATTAAGTTCAACAAATGCATTAAAGAAAATCACGGTGTTCTTAAGAAAGGTTCTTTGGATATCAAATTTAGAGAGGAAACTCACTTTACTCTACGGATACGAGGGTCCCAGGCAGGCCCAAGGCCATTCGCCTGCATCAGTCTCACAGTCTGTTATTTATCTGCCAGGAACCACGGGCTAGGAGACATCGAGCAGCGTTCATGGCCTGTACAGTCTTTAGTCCCGAAGTGAATCAGAGTAAGCGTTGCACAGCCTTTCCGTTGCTGCCGTGCTGCCTCGCTACGGCCTGTACTTCGCCTCACCACCTGAGACCGCTCATTCGCTGCACGCTCCCACGAGCACTCGCACCGCGCGTATTTGGCTGCACAAGCTGGCCGTGATTGGCAATGTTTGGGCGACGCGACCGCAGCCCCCCATCCCGGCAGACAACACAGACAGGTGCGCCCTGCACGCTACTCGTGTTGACGGCCAGACACGACTTTGAGTCTCTCACTGTTTGCATTGCTGCTCAGCTACCGTCCGCAACGTCATGCTATGCCTCAGATAACTTTTGTCTTCGGGCCAAATGGCAGCTTCTTCTTTGACGGCCCGCAAGTATGGAAGTTGTGAGTTGCTACCCGGACCTTGTATGCGGGATAAGGCTGAAATTGTATAGCGACCGGCTCCCAGGGACTTTGCGTCAGCTTTTCAACTCCTCTATGGCCCCTGCTTGGAGAATTGCGCAGCCGTATTGCGTCGCACTGGCACCTCAAATTCATTCTCCAGAACCGCTGTGGTATGTGGGCTGCAAAGTAATGACTGGGGAGGATAAGCTCTGTAAGTCAGCAAATGCGATTCTAATAATTGCAAACGGTTGAAGAGATTCCCTAAGCGCGAGGACCTGGTATTTATTGCGTGCTGTAATTGACAGAGTACAGTCTATTCGCAGACATATTTCGAAAACAACTACCCAGATCTGTGCCGATGGACAAAATCGCTACCAAACGCCTCGAGCAGTTGCTTTGTCACATTCGGACTGGGCCTGGGTTACTTTGCCTCTGCACCTGGTCAGGGCTCCATATGGGCAGGCATTCCATCAGAAATGGAGGACAAGTTGCGAAAATCTTACGAGACTCCTTGCTGTGTAGCACTAGGTGCATACAATTCGTGGTTCGTCTTGTGGCCGGGCGGTGATTTCTCGTGGAAGTTCCATGGTCACTACTCCGCCCTCGAAAAGATCCTCAGCGAAGCAGCGCCTCAGTCTGTGTCGGTTAGTAACACTCCTCGCTGAGTGATATTCAAGCTGAGATCAGTAACAGTACGTTGCAATCTCACCGTACAATGAGCAGCACTACTTCGTTGCATTCCGGGATCAATCTGTCAAGTACAACTTTATAGGTGCCCCTCCAGAATGGATGACACTCATGACAGAGGCATTCGATTCCATGACGGCCGCACGACTTCGTATGCCTCAGCAGCAACATCTTGCATCCAATGGCCATGCCTATCCTCAAGTGCAGCTGCACTCGGTCCCACGGCCTCAGCAACAGGCTGCGTATTACTACAACAAGCACGATATCATTGTGGAGTCTCCAATCTCCCCGATTTCCATACCATCTTTCAACGGCTACACTGACTCGAAGTTCTCACAGCCCGCGCCAGGCAATGCTTATGTGTACCATTCCCCGCGTCAGGATGCTGTGGAGATGCCAGTTGAGCTACCAGATAACACTTCATCAGCCTCATTGCCTATCGCAGTAACATCCACCGAGGTAAGGAAGCTGGAATCGTTGGTCTCCGTAGTTAAAGCTAATGCCGCGCAGAAGAAGAAGCGTTTCTTATCAAGGCTGTTTTGATCTTTTCCGTAAGCCACTGTTGTGATAGCCGTTTACTGTCTCGTCCGAAATTCCCACAATACCCATGTACCTTTTCGGTATCCCAGCTAGTGTAGCCTACGTAGTATAAATCCCATGCGCGGCGATTGCTTCTGCCTCGTTAATGAGGATGGGATGAGTTGATGTATGTTAAATGCTGTAGTCCTATGCACTCATGCTCTACGTCAATCGGTTTATTGACACAGAAAGCACTGGCTACCTATATAGGAGCGATAAGGCGAAGATGTTCTGATATTGACGGGTGACGATTCCCGCAGCTCAAGCGACATCGGGTGTAGCCCGGGGTTGACCAACCACCTTCCGTTTCTACCAGACAAAGCTCGATCCCATTGGCCCAATACCCTCGCCAGTCCAGCGATCTGCAAGGAAAGGAACAAAACCCCCGTAGTACGGCCGGGCCAAATGAGCCATCACAGTGCAGCAAAGGCCTGGCAAGCTAACGCGGAAGACCATGGGTGTCATTGCCGTTAGCTCAGATTGACATGTACAAAGAAGGTCGATGGCCGGCGGACGGCTGCTCACCACCCTCTCACTACTAGACCAAATCCTGCCCAGCCAGGTCGTCACGATGAGGACTGCCGCAGGAGCTTGGAAATGGAGCGCGCTGTCGTGCTTGCTCTCCGCAATTGCCTCGGCTACTACCGAGCCTACTGTCAACGTGCTCAACGGCACGTACGAGGGACGGTACCTGCCCGGCTTCAACCAGGATCTCTTCCTTGGGATACCGTATGCGCAGGACACGGGGGGCCTCAATCGCTTCCTGGTCCCCCAGTCGCTGAATGAAACGTGGAATGGGACTCGTCTGGCTAAGCAGTACGGAAACGCTTGTCCTGATCCCGAGCCGGAAAGAGATGGAGAGTTTGGCATGAGCGAAGATTGTCTCAGCATCAATGTTATCCGCCCCTCTGGAATCTCTGCAAACGAATCTGCAAAATTACCTGTGGCTGTCTGGATTCACGGCGGCTCTTACCAAGTCGGTACCAGTGCGCTCCCCAATTACAATCTCACGTATATTGTCCAGAGGAGCGTGGAGATGGGAAACCCGATCATTGCGACGAGTATCAATTATCGGAAGGGTGGCTGGGGTATGATGTACTCTCGCGAGATCCAGGGAACGGGGAACACGAACCTCGCCTTGCGAGATATGCGCAAAGGTCTAGCCTGGATCTCCGAGAACATTGGTGCATTCGGCGGAGACAAAGACAGCGTGACGATTTGGGGAGAGTCTGCGGGCTCCTTTGCAGTCGGGCAACTGCTCATGACCTACGGCGGCCGAACAGACGGGCTCTTCCACCGGAGTATCCAGGAGTCTGGCTCTGCGGCGACGGCATGGTACAACGGGTCGGATTGGTACCAGCCCATCTACGACCACATCGTCGACAAGACCAATTGCTCCGATGTGCCCGACACACTCGCCTGCCTCCGCACAGTTCCGTACGAGACGCTCCTGCCGTTCATGGCAGAGCCGATCCAAGGCCCAGGATGGTACCCGACCGTCGACGGCGATATCATCCCAAACTTCCCCACGGAGCTGCTCCACTCCGGCCGCTTTGCACACATCCCCCACCTCTACGGTTCCAACACCGACGAGGGGACCGACAACGCGCCCGCAGGCGGCGTGATCAACACCACACAACAGCTCTACGACTTCGTGAAAGGCAGCACGGGCTTCGGGTTCCCGGATGCGGTTGTCACAAAGCTGCTCGAACTGTACCCCGACGATCCTGCTCAGGGGATCCCGTTGAACACGGGGGACGAGAGGTTCGCAGACCAGGGATACCAGTACAAGCGCATCGCGGCGATCATGGGCGATGTCTTCTACCACGCCACGCGACTGGACGATGCCAGGCAGTACTCCAAACACGCCCCCACGTATATCTATCGGTTTAATACGCGGCCGTGGGAGGCGTCGGCGACGAATGCTTCCGAGGGCGGGTTGGCGCCTGCATACAAGGGCGTGCAGCACTTCAGCGAGACGCAGTTCGTCTTTGCTAATCCGGCGTTCTACGGACCGTGGCCTGAGTACAAGGCTCTTAGCGACGTGATGAGTGCGCAGTGGGTTAACTTCATTGCGTGTGGGGATCCGAACGGGGTCGGGTTGCCCAGATGGCCGCAGTACAATAAGAGTGCGAAGGGGTCCAATTTGGTTGTGCAGGCTACTGGCAGGGGACAGAATGGGAGTTATGTTGAGGAAGATACGTACAGGTTGGCAGGAAGGGAGTTCTTGAGTAAGTGGGCGAGGAGGAGGCATGTCTGAGGGCACTTGTGGTCAGAACGTCGGTTGGCCAGTGTGCTAGGAGGCTGCAAAGATATTAGTTGGTCGGCTGGTAAAAGTTGTGGTCACTAGTAGCAGATCTCCATGACCAGTAATTATCGTAAGCATGAGAGAAGTTTTGCCAGTGATTGCTCTTATGTGACATCGATAATTGGGTTTTCGGCAGCGGTAGGAAAACGGAGGTTCAAGTGCGATGCAGGTAGCTTGCGGTGAGGACGGCGGGAGCTGCGGTCGATCTCGAATGACTTAGTTCTGCTCTCCGGTGCTAGGTGCTAGTCAAAATCATGTAGGGATCGCTCTCGAGAGGTGAAATAAAAAGCATCGGCACGTCAATTGGCGTAGTAGAGATTCTTGAAGGAACCGTGGCACAGCGGCTGCTTGGTCGATATTTTCATTCGTGACTGAACATGATGAAATTTTCCGTTTATGCCTGGTATAACCCTCATTCATTTCATTTGGGTATCAGGCAGCCGGGAGGGTGACAGAACGCCCCATGCCGTGCAATACCATTTTGCTGAACCCCTACTTTCTCATGCGCCTGTACGAGTGGACTTCATCACGCCGTCAACACCTGGTTCTTCCCCTTCGCTGCTAAACGAGATATTTATGCGGACTTGGGGCCCTTGGAGCCGGGGGCGGCACCAGTGCGGAAACCGTTGGAGAACTTGCGGTTGACGGTCTTGAGGTAGCGCATGCGGCCGGAGCCGGTGGTCTTCCTGCGCTTGGCCTTCTCGCCCCAGTTGACTGTGCGGTGTTAGTCGCGAGGCCTTGGGAGGATTGAAACTGTTCGATTCGAGCAGCGCGGGATCACGTACACTTCCTGGTCTTAGCAGCAGGGTAGCCGCAAGAAGCGCAGGTGTGCTTCTGGATGTGGAGGGAGCGACGACCTGAGGTCCCATTAGCCAAGTTCTCTGTCCACAGTTTGCTCGTTTGCAGAACCCTTCCACTGTATCTCAGTCAAGGTACTACGGGTAAGACATACCGCAACGCCTGCAGAGCGTGTGCGTCTTGTTGTGACGCTTTCCGAAGGAGGAGGTACCCTTGGCTACATGGCTGTCAGTCTCGGTGCGCGGGTTTGGCGGTGCCCTCGAGGCAGGTGTGTGGCGTACTCATTTTGATGGACTATCGCAAAGAATGTCAGTACGAATGCGCAATTCCGTTTGGGATGGGTGGCAGCATACCTCGTGAGGCTGTTGGGTTAGTTCTGGAGTTGTCGAGAGTGGTCGGCAGACAATCACCAACATCAAAATTGAACGCAAGCGAGGTGGTGGGCTTATACCGAGTTGGGCTTAGCGTGGTGGACAATACACCCACCCCTGCTCTGCAACATCAACATGATCCACTCTACGCCAGCCATATGCTATACCTAATTCTTCTTGCGCAAGTCGGAATCGCATTGATGGCCGGGTA
Organism: Curvularia kusanoi; assembly: GCA_011058905.1. NCBI lineage: Eukaryota > Fungi > Ascomycota > Dothideomycetes > Pleosporales > Pleosporaceae > Curvularia > Curvularia kusanoi. The sequence continues at coordinate 286,916 of SWKU01000023.1, forward strand.
AGATGTAGATATAGCGACTGGTGATTGCGAGTATGTGTGACCTGCCGGAAGGATGCAACAAGTTACGAAGTGATTGAAGCACAACGATCCAGTACAAGTTGTGTATTCATGATACATAGAGATGCATTGGGGAAACGATGCAGATTCGGGCATGGTTATGTAGGTGCTGTGCGTGAGAGGTGCTTGTTAGCGTCTTATTCTAATCTCTGCGACGAAGGTAGAACTTGTCTCTGCACGGCCCAGTCACAGCTAAATCTGGAGGATTTCTTAATGCTAGACTAACGATGCTCTTACAAGAATGGACATCCAATGTTCCCTCCTTTCCTCCATCTGTGAGAAAGGAGAACCTCGCGGGTCGGATACTATGAGAGTTGTTTCAGCAACGGAGAGGACGTGCATCAGCTTCATGTATAGTCAAAGGAAGCAATTATGGTTAGTGACGCATCATGAAGACATGAGAACAGTCACACGATCTTTCAAATGGGTCATCTCTGCCTGGAGCGGGCACGTGGTCTGCACCTGTCGATCTTTCTGAGAGCTGCGCTAAGGTGGCAAAGTATTTGGACTGGATGGACGAAAGAACAGGAGAAAGACACAACAACAGCTTTGATGCACATACAAACATCAAACATGCAGATAGCAATTTGATGTACTAGCAAGACACTTGCAGCTCGCTTCGATAGTCTGGGACAAGCAAGCCGTACTCCGCTGTTGCAACTGATCAATGACTTGCACATGATTGTTGCCTTGCATTGGAGCTATCTGTCTCAAGGTAAACCGGATACTCACATCTAAGAATGTGATAAGTAAAACTTTGCTCGCATCTCCTTTGTTTGCATCGTCGAATGACGGCAATTGGTCGACCGGTGTAGCTGGATTTGACGATGGCGCAAGAAGGTGCATGTGGATCGTGAGGGGGTGAGGCAAAGTTTCGCGGCGAGCAGCACTTGCCGTCATTGACTTTGCGCAACAGCCTGCAACAACGCAACCAGCAACTGCAAATGCACGGCGAAAGCCATGAGTCAATGTTCTCGAAGCAACATTCTGCTGCCTAGAAGAATCTCGAAGACGCACCAGTCATCGCGCAGTCAAATGGTGTTTGATGTTCCGGGCTGGACGAATTAGCGAGCGCTAGATGAGTTAGCGTGAAATTTGCCAAGATCCATCTCCCACAACTCGCACAACGATTTCACACTTGTCTTGAACGAATCGCCCAGCGACCGCCCGTCAACGCCATACCATATCAACTGCACCCCGTTGCCGACAATTTTTCAAACCGAAAACTCTCCATAAACCGACAATATGGTGAGTGACCACCGCCGCGACGCCGCCGGGAGCGCGCAGGGAGATTCTGCGTGGCCTGCACACGACAGCCTCGGAGTTCGCCACAGAATCTTCACATCGCACCTCTCTGCTGCCGCCTGCGCACAACCAGCATCTCAATGGAGTCCGCATGCTAACAGGAGCCCAGGTTCTCGCTGTTGACCTTCTCAACCCCTCGCCCGCCGCGTACGCTTACCCCTCTCGATTTGCCGCCGCGACCGTCGACTAACAGATATCCAGTGAGGCCCGCAAGCACAAGCTCAAGACCCTTGTCCCTGCTCCCCGCTCGTTCTTCATGGACGTCAAGTGCCCCGGCTGCTTCACCATCACCACCGTTTTCTCGCACGCCAACACAGTCGTCGTCTGCCAGGGCTGCTCGCAGGTCCTGTAAGTCAAGGGTTTTCTGGAATGGATGGAATATGGGCTAATAACCAAACAGGTGCCAGCCTACCGGTGGTAAGGCTCGCCTGACTGAGGGCTGCTCTTTCCGCAGGAAGTAAGCGATTCTCTCGGAACGATGACGGTGGGATTTGATGGGTTACGATGACGACTATCATGGAATAAGGGGGTAGATCTCATTGGTACCAATCGATCCGACTGCAGGATAGAAGAGGGATCTTTCGACTCGAGTCAATGCAAAAGTCATAACGGGAGTTCCGGATATTCAGCGTTGATCATAGGGCGACCCATTCTCCTTCGATCTATTCCCTTCTGTTTGGCATCTCTTTCACGGCTCTTATGTACATGCATGTGGAAGGGGAGATGGCATCTCTGAGCTCTGGATACACTATCTGAGGGCAAGGACTGGTTTGCAATCGAGGATACCTCCGCAGCACGCGGTCCTTTGTAAATCGAAAGTCAATTTCTCACGTTCGCTCTTCTGCTTCAAGTGATCTTTCTGCCCATGCACTCTAATCGATAAGCTGCCCTTACGCTCTGACCAGACACCTGTATTGTTTCTATATTGCCACCCATTCGTTCACCTGCTTTCAAGGCCCTGGATCCCAATTATTATTATTTCTTGCTCCAAATGCACTGCTCTAGTTTCAAGCTGCCAGAGCAAAATTGGGTCAAATTTGTTCAGCCATACCTATTGAAGAAGGACCTCATCCTTGGCTGCCTTTCTCTGACTCGAGTGGAGCAGCGTGGCCCAGACCCCACGTTTTCTGAATGGCACAGGTGTCCCGCACGATACACAAAAGACGAGGTTTCGCCGAACTCCGATGACCCCAGATCATTGCTATAAACAAACAGTCTCCCAACAGTGTGACTGATCTGAAAGTAACTTTCGCAATCCCGTGAGGAAGGACTCGAGTCGTACTGCCGCCCCCACAACGTCTAACCGCCAATCACTGATCATCTCGCCCGTGTTGTCCGTTCGTCCCGCGCATCGACGACCATCTATCGAAAAAAATCCAGTTTTAGGCTTGTTCTACTAAAAAAGCAACGGAGCCCGCCATGACTACCCCTGCCGAGAATCCCCATCCTATTCCTCTGACCGAGTCTGAGGTGCTGATCCGCGGCTTCCTGGCTGCGAATCCCGCCCTTGACGCTGAGTTGGGTCCCATCGAAGTCATGACAGACCGCTACACCAACGAGGAATGGGCGGCGCAGATTGCACAGACGCAAAAGGCGGTGTTGAAAGAGGTGGAAAGCGGGGAGAGGGCGCAAAAAGTGTATGAGGGTCCTAAGATGAGGAATGGCAATGAGGCCCTGAAAGAGTTGGCCAAGACTGTTGATCACACGGTTCTCAAGCTGGATGCGACAAGCGCGCAGATTGATAGTTTGTGCAGTGAGGCGAGAACAGAGGATTTCAAGGTGTGTGAAGCAGATGACTGAAACGTCAAAATCGACTACTAACTCCAATCAGTCCGTATGCGTCCGCTTGAACTGGGTCCAGCGCTGCGTCACGAACCTCAAGGGCTCTTCCGTTGTTGTAGCAGCCGTTGTCGGTTTCCATGAGGGTACTCAGGACACCTACTCCAAGCTGCGTGAAGCACGCGCCTGCGTTGCAGCCGGAGCTTCCGAACTGGACCTTGTACTGAACCACTCTCTCCTCACCAAGCACAACAAGCCCGCATCTCCCAAGGTCATTTCCAGCCATGACTCAGCAATCGATAGTATCACTGCCGCCAACACTGTTGCAAACTCCGGGTCCAACGCAGGCAGCGATGATGAAGAGGTTCCAGATTACAGCGCCATCTACAGAGAGCTTGCATCGATCCGCTCCCTGTGCCACTCGCCTGTCGTCATCAAGCTCATCCTTGAGACCTCGCAGCTCACCCCCGAGCAAATCCTTGCGGCCTCGCATCTCGCAGCCGCTGCGAACCTGGATTTCATCAAGACATCCACTGGGTTCAACGGACCGGGCGCGTCTCTTCCCAATGTGCAGCTCATGGTTGGTGCGGCAGAGTACTTGCACAAGACAGGCGTCAGCAAGAGGCAGATGCAGGTTAAGGCGTCAGGCGGCGTCAGGAGTTTGGAGGATGCGGTCAAGATGCTGGAGGCTGGTGCTACAAGGCTGGGCACAAGCAGCGGTCTTTGGATCATGCAGCAGGCGAGAGAGAAGATCGAGCAGGCCAAGAGTGGGAAAGGAGAGGATAGGCCCGGAGCGACAAGGCTGTATACTGATGATTCGGTGAGCGGTGGTTACTAGAAGTGGCAGCACAGAGCTGGGAAATTCAAATCTATTCTATTTGTAATATCTGTCGATAATTAATTGAAGATGAAGCTTCTCACCCATGCCACTCAGCTCAAACGCTCTCCCCAACTCCACTTCTGCGCGCTTTGAAAGATGCTCCGACACCACGGCCCCTCCTGATTGAAGCTTTGAGTGTGCGTGAATCTAAACGCGACTGTACCTTGACTTCCTTCTCGCTCGCTCTGAGCCGCTTCTTCGGAGGCGCAACGGACATGGAGGCTTCTGGAGTAGGCAACTGGGGATCCGCACGCTTGAAACTATCCTGTGAAAGAGCCATGCGAAATGGCAGCTGGCGTACTAGAGAGGGAGTCAGGTTTGGTGCCCCCACTTCGACGTTTCTAGCAACGCTCTGGAAGAGAGACAGTCCAAGAGCGAACGATACTGAACGATCAACGCCGTTGCCAACTATGGCATATTGCTTATTAGGGCTGCCGACCACTACCTCATTGTCTGGCCAACCCTGTCCTCGTCTAGCTTCGTGGATAGTCAGTGGACGAGGTTGGGTCCAGTGCAGTCCTGCTCCCCAGCCGGAAACTCTACCGTTCGTCGTTGTCACAGTCGCCAGAGGACAGCATTTACACATACGCTTGTGCTGTTTACGGGGAACGCAGTGGTCAAGGATAGGTGGGAGCGCAGCGGCGTCTCTGGTTGCTTCCGAGGACCAGTTGGGTAGGCGGTGGTCTGGGAAGGGGATACATTCGTGGACTGTTCCGGTGTCGATGTCTGGCAGATCTCCGATGCCGTCTTCGGCGGAGACCTGTCTGAAGGGCGCATGGGAGCACTCGCGTTTGTTTGAGAAGTCTGCACTAGATGTGTGATTTACTTTGCATGCATCTAGCTTACTGTGCGTTCGTTCTGGCTCAGCAATCGGAGTAAGTCCTGGCGCGGCAACAGTGAGGATCAATCTTAGTCGCCCTTGGCAGCTGCCGTACTTCATACTATTCATCTTGAAGTGGTTTACCTGGTAGCCCATGGACACCAGACATGCAATCAATCTCGCCAGAACGCTGTCGTGTTGCGATTTGTCATCGCTGATGTCTTCGGTCAGTTCGGTGTCTTCAATCAGATCTGTGCCTTCGGACGAATCAGTGTCTTCAGTCGATTCGGTATCTGCAGTAGTATCGTTCTCGGCTTCTAGCTGTATCTTCCCTCCTTTTATACGGGCACCGATTTCTTGAACGTTCTCTAAAATAGCGTACGAAGGGCGAAACAGGTCAGTGAAAGAGCAGAATGAGGTTGCATGCGAGATGTTGACGAGTGACTTCTCACTCTTCTTGTCAGTTTGTAACGACGAGAATCCTTAGACTGTTAGTAAAATCATATGGGATACCGGTGCCCTACGTACCTTGGCAAGGGCATCCACCACAAATGAAGTCTATCTCCCCAACGCACGCGATCGACTCATCGTTAGAACCCGTAAGAGCACCTTGTAGGTAGTCGTCGACTGAACCACAGTAAAAGCAGATCTGAGAAGGATCCTCGCTGTTGGCACGATGTGTATGGATGGCTGAAGAGTCGAAGTCCACTACATGCTTGATCTCGACTGCACCTGCTTCTTCGAGACCGCGATCTAGCCCACCGCCACCACTGAAGATACTTAGACCCTGAAGCTTACTTCTTAAGGTATGAACTGCAGGTATCTCCTCTAAGGGCCATGGCTGCTCCGTCAGCCACTCCAGACACTGGCCTTGCTTCAACAGAGCCATGCTGAGAAAACAATGATCTCCAGTGCCCCTACGGTTATACGGAAACGGGATCTCATCAGTCATCACAGCGCTCTGTGGGATGTATCGAACATTGCAACGGCGTTGTATCTGAGAAGGATGTATGTCGATCTTCTCTGGTGTCAAGACAAGCTCATTGGGGTAGATATGAGTCCGTCCAAGTTGCTTAGCCAAGTCTTTGTATTCATCAAGCGGCGCCAGTATCTGGGCCTTGTATGTTCCAGAGATCAGATTCCGTCCTCGGATAACCACAGGCGCCCAACGTGCCAAAGCATCGTTTTGGACGTAGATTGTGTCACCCTGATGATAAATCGGAGGAGGACTCTCTGATCTGCGACGAGGACATATCTTGTGCCCGTCTTGGAGAGTCACAAATGCCTTCTGCTTTGTTAGGTATACTTGACGTACAATGAAGTCCTTGGGTGTCTCCAAAGTGGTTATAGGTGACCAGTCCACACTGTGAACTCCATGAACATCAGATAAACGAACTCTCAACCGGTTCTCGCAGTTGCAGTCGTCTGAGAGAAATAGCTCATTTGAGACAGGGTAAGGAGCTGCACTTATGATTGTCTCAGCCGGACGGTAAAGGCGCAAGACGTGTAGATACTCCTCATCATGTATACGGCCTTGGGCCATCGTAGACTTGACTTCCTTGCTCTGCACAAGCCCAAAACGCAGTACATTATCCCCTGAGCGAGTAGGTTTCTGTTCATGACAGAAAGAAATGACGTCGCCGGTGTTGACACTTTCAGCATCTGTAACCACAGCAGGGCTTTTGAAGCGATATTGCGTTGGTGCATCCTCTGCAAATCCTAGCAATTGTTTTCGTGCGTACTGTCGTTCTCGTACTGATTTAGATATGAATCCCTTCTGCAGGTAGCTGTCGAAGTCTAATCCTTCAAACAAATCGAACACAAGTGGCGTGGTAATGGTGCTTTCCACAATCGGTGTCTGCTGGACGATGGCTCTGTGATCTCCTTGCATACAGTCCGCCCAGATGTAGTGGCTCTGTAGATACTCCTGATTTGGCAGACCGATTGTTTGTTTCCATACGAAGTCGATGTTGGCATGCAGTGCAACCCGTAAGTCAAATTTCCGCTGGACTTTCTCAAACCAACATCTGAACTCATCATTCTGATCCAGCTCTTCTCTCAGGCTGCAGATGAAATCACGCCGGAAGTTATGCAGTCCAATAAGAGTTTCCGATTGACCAAGGTATTCGATGACATATCTGGAGAACAAGGCTACCCATAAGAACTCGGCATGGAAGCGCTCATAGGTAGACGCGGGAGTTTGAAGGTGTAGCCACACGTCATACTCTACGTCTCCCACTGTCAATTTGGTCTGAATGAAAACTCCCATTTCGGTGCCATTGCCACCATCAATATGAATTTTGATGATAGGAAGAGCCTTGACAAAGTAGCTTGTCCTTCCGCAGGAAATGACACCATCGAAGCGAAGGTCCACACGATTGGCACCGAATTGGTGTAAGCAGATCAGGTCGTAGGCATAGTCCCTCTTGAAGTCGGCTCGAGGACTTCGATAGACCTCATAGTTGCAGAGGTTTGCGCAGCCGCGTCCTTCACGATTGACAACTTTTGCAAACTAGCTGAGAATTAACAATGAAACCTCAGGTGTCTTGCGTTCTATTACCTTTAAACCCTTCACGGCAGAGATCTCATTGCTCCAGCCTTCCAGAGGCGACCATCCTGGATCACGGCTTCTTGCATGCTCCACTACTCGAGCTCTCGGTTGTGGGTGCTTCTCAACAGATCGTCGGCCGTTAGCACGAACAGCTCCAACCGGTCTTGCTGATCCTCTCCCCATCACGCAGTTACGAATTACCAAAATAGAAACTTGTAGAACAGTATTGCACGTTTACGGCCGTCGTTGCAGGCTCCATCCGCCATGTTAATAGCTTCACTACAAAGGAGATTGCTATACCGCCGTCTCATCCAAGCTGCAGGTCTCAAATCTGGCAGCTTCACAGGGTTTGCTGCCATGGCGAGGCTATACAAAGGATGTCGCAGTATTGTGTGCTTTCGTTGGTTATGTTTGTGCAAGTATCAAGTATCAGAAAGATTCTTGACACCAAACTGTGGACAGGGAGCGGCCTGTTCGAGCGCACAGAAGCTTCAGGGGGAAATCGGGCTACCGCCATGTTCGCGATAGGGATCATCAGTGTGATAAGTCTTTGTTGTCTTGCTCTTCACAACACAACGTGATCTCGCATACCACGTCGCAGTCGCACTAGTCATGCGCAATCTTGCTCTGAGGGTTCCTGCGCTTGCTTTTGTGCTTGCCGCTTTTCCAGCCTCGCAAAGGCAGACATCCACGCCACTGATGCAGAGCAAACACACTTGTCCCCAGATACGACCCTGCATTGTTTCCCAAACCACGTCAATGTCCGCGATCAATGGAATATTTTTCCCGCAGATATGCCGTAGCCTCGAATACGAGGTTACTGCCGTACTATCCATAGCCATTGCCGCTACTTAGTGGAGCCATGACATCACTGTTCGTGCGAATACGTCCAACACGAGACGGCCCGTCGCTCAGGGCAATGCTTCTCTCCAGATTTTGAAGAATCACAACAAGATAATAGATATGGCGACAGGTAGATGGGATGGAATTGAAGTTGGTTTAAACTTCGCGATCTTCAAGTTCTGTTATGCAGTAAGCAACAAGGTCTTATCTCGACTGCTCCACACCGTCTCCGCCCACGTGCCAATTTCGCATATTGATCTTCACGGAGGAAAGCACTTCTACGAGCTTCCACTAATCATGCGATGTGACCCTCGGCCGCAATGTTAGAAAACGGCTTCGATCGGATGCACGGAAGTGGCTTCGGGTTGCCACTTACCCTGCATGCCAGCCAGTGCCAGCCTTGCTGAGGCTAAAATTAGCAGTAGGCGGGCATAAACAACCGACAAGCTTGGAAATGAACCAAATCTACACCACTCTTCGTCCCCTCGTTACGATTAACGGGGCTTCTCTGCCATACGATCAGACCGAATGTCAACACGAAGTAGCATTTGCGCGATTTGTATCCTTGCAGAGAGCAATTGAGGCTCGGAGGCTCGGTTTTGCCTGCGCTTGCACGTAGCCGTTGAGTTTTTCTGAATTTAGACTGGACGATCATCTAACTAGGGTCGCAACAAATACGAGAAAGCTACTTGGCTGCAACCCTGACGGGGCAAGAAAGATGGGGAAGGAGGCTTAATCTACGCGAACTGTTCACAGTGTGACGTCGGACACAGCTCTCAAGAAGGTATAAGTATGAGTGCTGCCAACAGCCATTACAATCATCATCCAGCTACAACTTTACCAAACATCCAATCTTCACACAACAACTTTCAAACCTTCTTCAATCAACACATCTAAATCCTTCAAGATGCAGTTCTTCACCGTCGCCTCTGCTCTCTTCGCCGCTGCTCTCGCAGTCCCCACTCCTCAGACTACCGACTGCCCCAACCCGGCTCACTGCCCTTCTACTCCTCCTCCCAACCCAGACCACTACGAGAACATCGATATCACCGACTTCTACGTCCGCAAGAACGACGGCATCCAGGGTGCCAGCTTCAAGCTCTCTGGCAAGAACGCCACCGACCTCGAGTGCTCCATCGGCGCTACCACACTGCCCTCCAAGGTCGTCACCTGCGGCGACAGCGACTACCGCTTCGGTCTGACCAAGGGCGACACCACTGAGTTCGGCCTTGCCATCTACCACCAGACCAGCCCCTTCGCTGGTCTCTACGCCATCGGCGACGCTCCCACTTACTGCCATGCTGGCGGCAACGGCCCTGACGACTTCGTCTGCCAGCAGATCGGTGCTCTTACCATCGTCATTGTCGACCAGAACTACCCCAGCCCCAACTAAATACGGCGGCCAACTTCCTGTATATACATTGAGATTTAGCGACATGACCTAAGCTGCATACTGTGCATATAACGTTTAATCGAATACAATGAGCCTTTACGAAGCTATTACAATCATTTTTGTCCACCTCCACTTGCTTGTGACATGCACTGAATGGGATTCCTCCGTGATAAGCTGCCCTTTACCTCCCCATGGACTCAATGATTTCCTCAAAGTAGATACCTTAGTTTAAATTCAAATCAAGGACCACCTAAGTTCGCGATCGCAATAAGTCTGAACTCCTCTACCTCTAGCAACCGGCAATCATTTTGTCATGCCTATCTTGAGCACACACTCAATCAGATTATATTTCTCTTTCTCGGATCTTCGAGTCCTCGGCTATTCGAGATTTGGCGCGGTCAACAAGACCCAGGTCTGATCCACTGGCCTGTTGTGTTAAGTTTTACCCCACATTAAATCTGCTCAACAAACTTACATCATGTCGCTGTTGCATACGTCGCTTCCGATGTGCCAGACATGAGCATGTTTACAGCTTACAGCTTGAGTGGATATCAGAATGGTCCTTCCACTTGGGTTGTCTTACGTCTTGTCACATATACAAAGTTCGATCCCAACTTATAGTCCTACAGTTTGAGGATGAAGGCGAGTATACTGGCTGAGATCTGGTGGTCTCGACATTGGGCTACTCCGATGTTGATTAAACTACCATCTACACACAATTTCATCATGTGGAGTCTGTTCTAGGCCATACATGAATCATTTCGCAAATTTATGGACTGACATACTTGCTATCAAACTATCGTTCATTGGCACAGTCTAGTGACAGGTGAAGTGGTGCATAAGATGTCGATCATAATCCTAGTGAATTGTGAGGCCTCGATGAGGTGAGGAGCAAAGTGTAAGATAGTCCTGCCGTAATCAAGATTTGCAGTGATTGTCTCACTCATTACAGATAGATCGGATATTTGTCTCGAATTCAGCAGCTCTTATACCTGATCAAACGCGTCCAGCAGCTGTATAATTCAATTGATCGTACTATGTCGAGCGTACTTCATCACGTGAACTACTCCTCTTCTTCGCGCTTAGAGGCGTAAGCCACAGCTATGGTGAATGTCAATATCCGATCTTCGCGGCTGTTCATAGGTTTAGAGAACAGTATCTGCTTAGTCCAGCGTAGTTGCAGATCGAGCTGCAGCTTGAGTAGCGCGTAACGTCATGACACTGCTGTGCCGTGCGACCCTTATCCGTAGCTTAACTTCACGCGCAGCCTTCCAGCACACCTCAAAGCAATTATATACGACCATGGCATCAGTTCTATTCATGGGCATTGGTGGAGACGATCCTAGTCTCGACCTGCCACCGAACGTCTCCTCCCAGCAGCTCAACGCCCTCATCGACAAAGGAGCGCAATCACTGACCGACGCCGGCTACAAAGTCACATTGTTCTTACCGCCCATGATGGATGGTATCACCGCACTTGAGAAAGAATTGCAATCGAACAAGCACGATTTGGTGCTTGTGGGCGTGAGTGATATCCGCTATATAAGCACCAGAGCAGGGATAATGACTGACGCTAAGATTCGCCTCCAGGTGGGCATCAGATTAGTACCCAAGCATACGCCGTATTTCGAAGGCATCATCAACACCGTACTGAAGTATAATCCAGGCCAGAGGTTTGCTTTCAATGCAAGCTTAGAAAGTACGCTGGAAGCTGCTCAGCGAGCACTCCCGATTTGAAAGTAGGCGACAGGGTCTAGAGTGAGTGCTTGAGATTGGTTGCGGCGCGGATAACCAACTCGAAGTGTGTTGACCTTGGTTTGCTTGTATAGAGATTAGCCTTTGTTACGATAACGCGTGTGGAACAAATCAAAGCTGAATGCAGAGCCTTGTTGACACTTCTTTGGGTGACAAGCTTGGGAAAGCAGGAAGGTGCTACGAGTTCTCTGCAGTTGCATTTGCTTCTGCTACTGATCCGCGCAGAAGCAGAATATCGTGCAACGGTAACGAATCTATGTATGCTCAGATGTCGCAGCCCAGAGAAGGCACAAAGAGCTTAGCTTTGACCCTGATTGGCAAAAGTCATGGAGATACATCCATCGCAATATGGTCAGAGCTTGCTCAACAGCACCCACATTGCCATGCTTTGTTCGTGATGGTAACATCTCGGAGAGGATTCCGTCCCGCACAATGCAACAGTTGTTGTTCTTCGAGGGCCCAGGATGCAACGGTCTGATATCTGTGACCTTCCAAAATCTCTGGTGACATGACAGAGGGTCCTGCTCAACTGGCACGAGCCTTGCTTCTGAGAGCTCAGGGACAGTGCAGAGCATTGAGGACGGCAAACTCTCGTCTCTTCAGGATTGGCAGTTGGAAGGAGTCAAGTACAGTTTGAGCAATCGCGAGGAGTAAGACTCAGCTGACCGCCATAATCGGCACTTTGTGAGCCTCTCTACCTACAAGCTGCTGAGAGGACATCGGCTGTCAGCGGTCAGTGGGGTTTGTACCCAAGGTCAAGGCCCTGATGCCCCGCAGTTCAGGAACGCAAGTCGCGGCTAGCTCGAGCCGAACGCTGGAAAGCTGAAGCGAGCCTTTGAAACTTTTACTGGCAGACAACCGTACAACAAGCGCGTTCTCATGCATCGAAATCAATAAAGTGTAATGCATATATGTACGGTGCTATTTGCTGACAAGGTAATATTGCCGTGTGCAGAGAGTGAGAATACCAAGCGCGATTGGCAGGTGTTGGGAGATGAGATACCGCCCGTTATAAGAGAGTTGTTAAGCAAAAACTGAGAAAAGGACCGCATTCCAGATTCCAGTCGAACCCTGGTCGAGCAGAGTGACAGCTGCGGGCGCTGCCCACATCAAACCATTGATAAAATGTCCGGCACGAGCATAGCCGGTTCTCGACGGAGCTGACGACGTCAGCTGGAGAAACAATCGAGGGGTGAGAGATGGCGTTGTTGTTTATCGAATTTTGCCTTGGCGAAGCGGAAGGCGCGATCGTGCCCTGAGGCCACAGCATTCCAGCACCGCACGTGTCAGTGTAGCCACCCAGTCGTGATATCGAGTGCCGTCTAATCCACTCGACGCAGGACTCTTGTCCTTCCTGAGTTACTCAGGTTGCTCAACAGCATCGACATGTTCATGCTCGTGTAGCGTGCATGGGACGCAAATTCCGTCCGGACCTCTACCCGGTGATGTACACGCATTGCGTCCCTTCCAACGGGCCGCTACCTACTTCCTAGACTATCGAAGACCTGCACGACAACAGATCTAGCAGCGACCCCGTGCAGGGCTGCAGACTTTGACAAGCTTACGAGAGCTCTGGCCTTCTGGGGCTCGACCAGGGGCAGCCAGAGCAAACTTGGCGACTGGAAACGGTAAGGGCATATTGACTTGCCTTAAACGAATTACCCGCCCGCCTATCAGAGCCGCGCTTGTTGACACCTTTGGGCGGACAGCCGAGTCGCATTGCGAATCGTGGGTCGAGCCATGGGAGCCTGTCCGCAAGGAGGCGGCGCGTGGCTTTATTAACATGTCTGCTGGCTAGCATTGGTGGCTTGATGGCTGCCTGCAAGCTCCATATCGATATTCAACATAAGGACGGGTGCTCCCATTGTGGTACAGATTTTGGAGCTTGATCATCAAACGGAGAACACTGGGGGAACGGTTCTTTTTATTCAATTAGGTGACGATCGACATTGAAATCGACAAAGCCGCTGGTCCTCTATCCCATTCGATTGTCTCGCGCCGCACGTTCCTGGATCCACAAACCAACGATCGAGCACCTCAACGGCCTGCAGGGGCGGTCACGACAGCACATATACTGTCGACGCTACGACTGCCATCTGCCCTCACAGCATCTGGCCATGCGCTGTAGGATCCCGAGGCAGTTTCAAGAACGTTAACAGCCGTACGAGACTGTTCAATAAACATCAAATATGGAGTTCCAGCCGTTCGCGGAACGCGAGTCGCCAATTATGCACCGTGCCTTATTGTCGCACCATCCAGAACAAAAGAGGCAACACGAGAATAGATTGCGCCGCGGCATCCTCTCCTTATATACCAGCCGGACGTCGCCGCCCGCGCTGCTGTCACTGCTCGTCGTATTCTTGTTCTGCAATTCCCTGTTTAGCGTCGCTTCCGCCTCGAACACTTATGATAATCGGCTTGCCATCGTCGACGACGATCTGTTGTGGAAAGGATCGTCATTACACATCGACACACGTCCGCCGCCAACAATTCAGCTGTTGATGCCTCCAATACTCGCCAACGCCAACGAGGATGCAACCAGGACGCTATCCGCGCCGCCTTCGAAGCGGTCCCTCGCGACGGCTTCAAGTAGCTCTGCCGCCAACTTTCAGGTTCCCAGGCCTTTCGATACGGGTTTATCAAATAATTTCACGAACTCATGTGCGGCCTACATGAGTAAATTGCTCAAGAGCGACGCCCTTAACAACTGCCACCCATTCTCGTTGTTATTGCAGGTGTGTTTTGGCTAGCCGTTTGCCATTGGCATTTGTACTGATCTTGCGTAGACTTCAAGCAGCTTCTTCGACGCCTCGAAATCCTTCTTCCGCATCACACAGACCCTTGAAGCAACATGCGCTGTAAACGAGACTCAATGCACGGCAACACTGAATGGCTTCGCACGGGAATTGGTTGCCGACAATGCTTGCAAAACTGATTACAACAACGACAATCCGATCGTGCTACAAGCTTACAACGGGCTCGTGGCATATAAACCAGCCTATCAAGCAAGTTGCCTGCGCGACGATGACGGAAATTACTGTAAGTTCTTTTAAACTTGCACGAGGTGTCCATGTGACTGAGTAACGCAGGCTTCGCCAATGCTGTGAGCAATTCGTCCTCGACTACCGACAGCTACCCTTTCTACCTACCAATTGGCCAGGAACTTCCGGGAGGCTCGCGACCAACCTGCAACTCGTGTCTGCAAGACACCATGGCGATCTTCGCGAATTTCGCCAACAACTCCACGCAGCCACTGAGCAAAACGTACACATCGGCCGCACAACAGCTGTCCATCTCTTGTGGGACGAGATTCGTCAACATCACCGCCGCCCCACTTAAGGGAGCTGCCTCTCAAACCTCGAGCGCGTCACTTACGCCAACACTCGCCCTAATCTTAATGTTTGTGCTTTATTTCTTCCAGTAGAGGAAGCTGTGAATGTCTTTTGTAATATTCTCGTACCTACTTTTTCCACGGACTTTACGAATGGCCATGGCCTTCATTCATTAGCGACGGCGCATTGGGCTTGTTTTGTTTTACTCTTGTTATTCAGCTGGCGCACGACCGGCAGCAGATACCCCACGGAACGGATCATTAGCGGACGCGGAGCATTGGTTGGGAAGACATCCATGCCTTGTCTTCCACAGGTACCGACGGTCAGGTACTCGGGAAGCATAGAGAGGAATGTGCATAGACTGTTGCACGCATAGAGAATAAGACTGGATGCAAAAAGTATCTGAAAGCTGTACTAGGCATCTACTTGGTCCGATTGGATCGCCCTCTGGTGAGGCGATCAAGGTTGTCGCATCATGACCCTGGGAGATTAATCCTCATAAATTTACACAATTTACCTGCCGCAATCATGGATAACGTCACACTGCCACCAACGATCTGTACGAATCGGTAGTCATTTCCTTCAAGGTGTTTCGGGCGAATAGAGTAAGTGGCGGGCCTTGACGGGACAGCATCGTGGTCAAGAACAAAGACCAGGACGTTACACGTCAAATGTGGGCCGCTAGCGAGGTTTGACGTGTTTTCATAGGGCTGTCAAGTCCTGGGATGGGTTTCTGAAACGCGATGGAGAAGGTCACGTGAACTTCCAAGGAGAGGATCTCCAGGGCTCCTCGCGGGGAGAGCACAGCCGAACCCTGAGGCTGGCAATGCTTCAGTTCTCCATTAATAGCCCAGACACGCAGCATATGCGCAGATCTTCGGTGCTTCCTCGCTGAGTATCAACAATGGCTATTACGATAATTTAGAGACCATCAAGCAGCTGTTCTGACGTTTAGAAGATGTCCATTTCGCTTGGGTGATCGATCCCGCGACGGCGGGGCTTCGGGACCGTCCTCAAATCTCCAATGCATTCGATCCTTGCATGGATAGCCCACCTTAGAGCTGAGCACGATCTTACGACGGGCCAGGAAGAAGCCTGACGGGCCACCAAACGCATGAATGTTTGATGGGCCCGTCGCGCGCCTGTCCCCCGAAATCCATGCCCCATCCTTACCTGAGACGACCAGCTTCGCCGCGAACGTCTTGCGCGTACTCTCCTTCTCTCCTCTTATTCAGCCATCGATCTTTCTTTCTTTCTCTCTGATATTAATTGGTTCTGGAACCAGTGTCTTCTGCATTCGTTCATCCATCACACTCTTTTGATACCCACGCTCCTTTTGGTCAGTGACCACCCATCTCGACTTGCCTTCACACACACCATTTACTATCTTCGCAATTCCGGTCAATTACGCGTTATTTCATTACAACACTCCCTACAACACAATGTCCGACGTCATGGCACAGCATGGTGCTACTCTCGTTGCTCCTGCATCGCGACAAGACGTAGTTAGTGAGCTCTTGGACGATTATACATATGAAGAATCCTACGAAGCAGAGGATATGTCGCCAAAGTCCGGACTCGCGCCGGCATTCGATGAGCTCTCACAGCCTCCGCCGCGCTCAGAAAGCCTTCGAGACCCAAAGGCGGAAGCTATTCAGCGAATGAATACCAAGTTTCAATTGAGAGGTAAGTGTTGTGCCCTGCATTTCGAACCGTGAAACATTTTGAGGGGTGCCGATGCATGAGACACATCTGCTGGCTAGCTTGGCATAACTTTACGCGTCAGCGGTAATGGTGACCTCCTACCAAATCAAAAGTTATAGATGACGGGTTGATCAGTTCATGTATTTCTGTACATCGCAACGAGCAACACAGTGTTGCACGATCTGCGTCATTTTGGTAGACTAGGATTTGCTAACATCAAACAGAAGACGACAATTCGTCCGTCTCCTCATACGGCTCGCGCAATGGATCGTTAGAGCACACTCCAAGGGCTCGAATCACCTCCCGCAGTCTTTCTCGCAGTGGAACACCACCCTCACTGAAGCTCTTTGTTAGCAACGGGGCCACTGCACACATCCCACCTACGCCTGTCGTTTATCCGCCCGTGAAGTCACTCCCATCCTCTATTACTCCAAACAGCGAAGAGGTGCCGCCGCCTCCTCCAGAACGCTCTGTAAGGCGAAAAGAACTTTCAGCTGCAGGCATGGGACACAGGCCTTCGAAGAGTGAACTGGAGCGCAATGATTCGTTCCATTCTCAGAAAGACGGCGTTTCCGCGCATTCCGGCCCATCCGAGGACGTCGTTGCGGCACCGATAGTACAGCGAAAGGCAGTCCCCGAAGCAGGCGTCAAGAAGTTTGTCAGTCTTTTCGAACTGAACAATGGACCCCGTGGTGGAAAACAAATGCCTGCGCCTACCTCTGCACCCCGAGGCATGGGTGCTAAGAACATCGGTTCCAGCGCAACCACCGCTGCTAGCAAGATTCCCGTCAGGACTGAGGGCTCCAACAACCAGCTTCCACCAACGCCGCCTGAGGAGAAGTCCACACCCGTGACGCCTCGCAAAGCCCTAGTATCGAACAAGCAACCGGCGTCTCCTCTTCACGCTCGCGGTAAGAGTAACACCGGGTTCAACATCTTGAAGGTACTTATTGAACTCCCCTTCCCGTCACCTGTATTGCTCCGGTAGCCTTGGAACCACGAGGTCAGAGCATACCATTGCTTTCTGTGCAAAGAGCCCGACAGCTAACAAGCTGATGCAGGCTCAGAGACCCGCGCCTCCGATTCCCACGATGAAGAAAGAGGTGACCACCCCTGAGATGACACCGTCGCCCACGTTGAAACCCGAAATCCGTATGGACAACGAGATCTCCCCAATGAGGCCTCTCCCGCCACCGACGGAGCAGCACAGGCCCTTCAGCTACGAGGGACCCGGCGACGCAGAGCAGGGCTCCCCACAACAGAAGAAGTCCGCGCAGCACGCGCCCACGCAACAAGAGACACCAGCGTCCCTATCCACAGAGGAGGAGACAGTCCAGTCCCTAACCGCCTCCAACCCGCCCCTACGAACAACATCTCTGGACCCGCCGGAGCCCAGCCCCTCGGTACGCCCCATGACCGCCCCAGCACCGCAATCAACCTTCAGCACCACGCACCCTTCGCTCTCCACCCAAACCCTCCCCTCCACCCTCCCCTCCTCCACCGACAACGCTCAAGAGGAAGACCCCTTCCTCCCCCTAACCGAACAATCCATCCCCCTCCCACTCAACCTCATCCCGCGCATCACCGCCAGCCAGCTGCACTGCTACACCAACCACGCCACGAGCGTGTGGTCCAACAACGTCTTCCAGCCCATGGGCTGCATGGTGTGCCACTCCAACGAGAAGGACCGCAAATTCAGCTGCACTTGGTGCCAGCTCAGGATCTGTCGCGCGTGTAGTGAGGAGCTTGTTATGGTTCCTCGAAGGGATTTGGGCGCTTTGTTGCAGGCGAGGCAGAGCGGGGAGAAGGGGATGGATATGGGGTTCGCGCCGAGAGTGTTGGTTGAGGATGTGGATGGGAAGGAGGAGGAGGAGGAGCGGGTTGAGTTTGAGAGTGAGGAGGTGGAGGGTAGAGGGGGTAGGGGCCGCTCGATGATGAAGGTGGATTCGAGGGAGAGGAATGAGGTGGTTACGCCGAGGGAGTAGGGGCGGGGTTACGTGGTTGCGGTTGTGGTTGTGGTGCGCTGGATCGCGAAGGATCCACTGGAAGGGTTGGATTGGGGTTTTGACGGCGTTTGGGAGACGGTGTGCTTTCTTTTATGTATATACGACAAAGATACCAAGGTCGCTGCAATCTCGCGCGCTAGCACATAGACTGATTTCATATGTTACAATCTCATGCTGGACGCTGGTTGAGTAAGACTCGTGACCGGGAGTTTGTAGGTGGAAGATGCGTCGATTGGTTTGGGTATCTATATAGCTCGCTAAACATGTCTCCTAATCATAGCATGGAATTTGGACTTCTAGCCCAAGTTGTTGTACTGCTCAACAGGCGCAAGCATGTCCCACTGCAGGCCCTCACCAACGTCGACTGCGGGCGGCAAGTCGCCTATGCCCATCATAGCATCCATCTCCGCCTCCTCGTTGAAGAGACTGAGTTGGTCAAAGCGGTGCCCGAAATATCCATCCAGTGTCTTCCCATCCATTCCCTCCGTGGCGCCCTCCGTGAAGTACGGCATGGGTGTCTGCGGCATGCTCGGAGTCGCGCTCCCAAACAAGCCCATCTCTTCGCCGGGGTTGAGACCGCCGATCCAGAATTGGCCGCCGGCTGCAGCATCGCGCTCCAGAATGGCGGCACTTGCTTCATCGTCTGTCATGTTATGTACCGCCTTCAAATGTCGTCGCAGGTCGATGTCGCGGTGGAAGCGGAACTCGCATTCTGGCTTGATGCAGGGGATTTCGCGCTCCTGGTCGTAGCCCACGCCGGTGAGGAGTGCAGCCATGGACGGGTCCTCCTTCTTTCTGCTCTTGGCGGCGAGACGGCGTTCTTTGCGGTTTCCTTGGCCGAGATGGTGTGTGCGTATATGGTTGTCGAGGGATGACTTCGCTTTGAATGAGTGGCCACAAGCGTTTTCGCCGTTCCAGCCTGCTAGATCGGCATGTTTTGAGTTCATGACTGCAGTTGAAACGCAATGGTATTTGAACTGATGCTCGTGTACACTCTGGATATGAACGGTCAGATTGTGCTTGCGTGTAAAGACGGCATCGCAGCTCGGTGCTGTGCATGGGAAGCGCGCGGCGGTGCCGCTATGGACAGTCTCGACATGGGATTTGAGATTCGCTTCGTTTTTGAACCTCTGTCCGCATTCGGGGCACACGGGAGGGTGGTATTCAAGGGAGTGAAGGCGAAGCTCCTCGGCCGTGGTAAAAACCAGCGGGTTCTTGGGTATAGTTGTGGTAGTGGAATCGATTTCCATGGTCTCGGTCTCGGTGGCAGGGGTCATGCACAGCATGCAGTACAGCGTGCCCTCTTCCTGTTTGCCGTGCGCATTCGACATGTGCTTTTGAAGTGCATTCTCAGTCTGGTATCCTTTGGTGCACCTCTCGCTCGTCTCTGCATTGACAAAGGTGCAAGGAAATGGCTTGACCTCCAAATGCTGACTCTTGATATGTGCGTCCAAGGCCGTCTGCTTCCTGAAGGATTCGTGGCATGGAGGATAATCCTTGCAGTAAAGCTTCGATTCATGCACGTCCTTGTGTCGTTGGAGGCGACCAGCCGATGTAAATGTCTTCCCGCAGCCTTCCCAGTCGCAAATGTGGGCGCCTTGCTCACTCGACCCATTGTGGGCGTTCCGCATATGCCGCTGCAGATGGTCTTTGCGGGGGAAGGTCTTGTCGCAGGCCGGCTCGGTGCAGGCGAAGGGGCGTTCCTTATTGTGACTTCGCATATGTGATTCGAGACGGCATGGTCGATTGAAGCGCTGGCCGCAACCCTCGACCTCGCAGATGAAGTGCCATTGCCGACGGGCCTCGCTGTCTGCTCTCCGAGCACCGCTGTCCGTAAAATTCACCTTCAAGTCTGCCGAATCGTCGGAAGCCCAGTCCAGATCTGGGGAAGCCGCGGCAGAAACTGCGTGTGTGGTTAGCAGGTAGCAACGTCATATGTGTGGAGGGCAGCCTACCTGTGCGCGACTTCTTCTGGGCGACCGTGGCGGCGCTGCTATCTGTCTTGCGTTTCACGGCCATCGCAGTGCCGACGAGTGCATCGAGAGCGTCGAGACGCAGCACCGTGACGGCAGGGCAAAATAAAGTGGAGAGCCCGTCGCGAAGTCTTGGCGTGTGGAGGTGATTGGCGCGCGATTGGAGGTTTTTGTTGCAGTCGCGGCTGCCTTTGACATCCAACAATACCACACCACACCCACACTCCTGCGCCGCGCATCTGCCACACCTTTCGCACTACACGTATACGCATATCACCTCAACTGAACGCGACCATGTCTGACGGCGGCTACCCTGATGAAGGCGGCAACGGCAACGAGTACGTTCATGGCTTGTCTCGGTTGCGCAGCTCACATATGGCCCATGGGATGAGCACCTCACTCAAAGAAATGGCTGACGCGAGGCAGTGGTGAGGATTACTACTTCGACGAGGAAGAAGAACCCGAAATCCTCGACGACGACATGGAAGACGGCGAGGGTAACGAAGACCCGGACGTCGAAATTGTAGCTTCAGGAGACGCAAATGCCGCGGCTGCCGCAAAGGACAAGATTCATAACTCAGTCGATTCCGAGAAGGCGAAGAAGGTCCCCAACGAGAATCGCACAACAACACCATACATGACAAAGTACGAGAAGGCGCGTGTTCTGGGCACAAGAGCGCTGCAGATCAGGTACGGCACAGCTGCAAAGACGGCGCACAGAGGACAGGCGGCTGACAGCTATGCAGTGGAAATGCTCCCGTCTTGATCGACGTCGAGGGCATGACCGATCCCCTTCAGATTGCAGCCAAGGAGCTGCGCGAGAAGAAGATTCCCCTCGTTGTGCGGAGATACCTGCCCGATGGATTCTACGAGGACTGGTCGTGCGAGGAGCTGTTGGTTTAAGATATAGAGAGTAGGTGTTTGTCTTGGCTGCATTGGGTCTGGAGTTTTGGTAGGAAAACTGAATGTCTGACGGGGCATCTTCGGCGTTGAGCTGCGCATCTATACCTCCCCGAATCAGAACCGAGTTCCACGCAATTCCCAAGTCTTGTCCGTGTATCTAGTGCGGATTTGACATCTCTATTCGGCAATATAGCCCTAAAGCTGCCGTGTGGAGGGGCTCCCCGACCCCGCCAACGTCACTAATGAGAGCAGCTTCAAAACTGCCGCTGCACCGTCCGCTCACGCTGCACGTCGCGACACCACGCTTCTTCCACCGCCCCTTCTTCACACACTCCACAAGACAATTCACAATGTCATTTGAGACCACAGGAACCATCGCCTCCTTCGGGGGCAAGCTGCTTCAGCTTAAACACAAGTCCTCGAGCACCAACACCGACATGGCCCTCAACCTGTACCTGCCGCCTCAGGCATTGAAGTCTGGCGCAAAGGTCCCAGTCTTGTTCTACCTGTCGGGTCTTACATGCACAGCGGCCAACTGCTCCGAGAAGGGCTTCTTCCAGCACGGAGCCAGCAAGCACGGCATTGCTATTGTATACCCAGACACATCTCCCAGTGCGTCACTAGCCATTGATAGTTGAGCGCCTAGCTAACCTGTCATTCAGGGGGGCTGAACATCGAGGGCGAGGATGAGGCCTACGACTTCGGGTCTGGCGCTGGCTTCTACATCGACGCGACCAAGGAGCCATGGACCAAGGGCTACAACATGGAGTCGTACATTACAAAGGAGCTCCCCGAGGCGCTCTTTTCACAGTTCAAGGAGCTCGACTCCAGCAAGATCAGCATCACAGGTCACAGCATGGGCGGACACGGTGCTTTGACCTTGTTCTTGAAGAATCCTGGAAAGTACAAGTCGGTTTCCGCTTTTGCACCTATTGCCAACCCAGTCAATGCGCCTTGGGGGCAGAAGGCTTTCAAGGGATACATCGGCGACAATGAGGAGGAGTGGAAGAAGCACGACGCAACAGAGCTTATCAAGCAGTGGAAGGGACCATTTGAGGCTCTCATTGATGTGGTATGTATCTCCGCACCATCTTTGGCGCCCACTATTGACAAAACTTAGGGTACCGGCGACAACTTCTACAAGCAGAAGCAACTGCTGCCAGAGAACTTTGTCGAGGCAGCAAAGCAGGCTGGCAACGACAAGGGCATCCAGCTGCGTCTGCAGCCCGACTACGACCACAGCTACTATTTCATGGCTTCTTTTGCAGATGATCACGTCGACTGGGCTGCTAAGCACTTCAACGCGTAGTATGTCGATTGCGCTACATGACCGAAGAGCACGTGCTGATCGCCGTAGAAGCGATCCAAGCGGTAGACCCAAGTTGTAGGCTGGCAGACCCTTGGTGGCGGAATAAATGAAAGACGTGGAACTGTATTGTACATAGCCAGCAATAATGAAACTGCTGAACAAGTATTCTCTGACCCAGGCGCGCCATTGCTAGACAGCTGCGTTCGTCTCATGACTACCAAGTACAATAATTTGGTGGGCCCGTGCAATCTCGGGCAGCAGTCGGACAGCCCACCAAACACTTTTGACAGGCAGCACAACGAGCCAGCTGCGCGTCAACAAAGAGCAGCAGCAGCAGCACCTGCACCTCTCCGCCAGCACGACTGCGCTTTGATCGCTCAGCCCCAGTTTTTATTTCAGCTCCTTCAGTTAGCAGCATCCCTGCAAATTCGCCCGCACGTCAGTCGCTCGTCGTGCCCCACCATTACCACCGAAGCCTATTCACCGCCCGCAACATTCCCACACAATGCAGTCCTCGCCCCGCCCAAGCACTCGGTAGCACACAACATCACTTTGATCCGACCCTCAACCATACTGTACACACCATTGTATGGTTGAGCCCCTTACCGACCGATTAGACTACATACAGATTGTTCCGCATCGAGACGGCGGAGGAAATGGAGGCCCAGGTATGTTTTCACATGTGCGTGTGCAAAGGCTCTTTTCTAACACCTCTTGTCGCTGCAGGTCGAAAATGCCATCCAGATTGCCTCTGACCCGACCTCCAACCAGCAGCTGCGCGGCCAGGCGATCGAGTACCTCAACCAGCTGAGGGCGGAAGGCACAGCATGGCAAGCTGCTCTCGCTCTCTTCACACGCGACCCTCGCACCTCGGACATTATACGCCACACCTCTCTTGACCTAGTCAACAATGCTGTTCAAGAGCACAGGCTCGACGAGCAGAGCCTCGCATACATCAAGGACACGCTCATGAGTCACATTCGCCAGTCGTATGCGGCTGGCAGTGGCTCAGCCGACACCAACCATATTCAGAACAAGCTGATGCAGACTATGACTTATCTCTTTGTAGCTTTATACCCTTCTTCCTGGCAGTCTTTCTTCGACGATTTCCGCGCGCTGGCCGGCGATCAGGCAGCCATTGGCAGTGCCAACTCTGCCACCACTTTCCTCTACCTGCGCGTACTCGGTCAGGTACACGACGAAATCGCCGATCAGCTTGTTTCCAGGCCTGAGGAGGAGAAGAAGCGTAACACAGACTTGAAAGACTTGATCAGACATCGAGATGCTCAGAAGATTGCAGTGTCATGGCAGGAGATCCTGGGCAAGTGGAGGGAGATTGATCTCGGGCTCGTTGAGATGTGTCTGCGCACTATTGGTCGTTGGGTCAGCTGGACGGATATCAACCTCATCGTCAACCAATCCATGATCGGCACATTCTTGGAAATGGCAGGACAACAGGGCATTAACGATCCGGAGAGCCCGGCTGGCAGAGTTCGCGACGCGGCTATTGACACATTCTCTGAAATTGTTGGCAAGAAGATGAGCCCAGCAGACAAGATTGAACTCATCCTGTTCCTGAACCTCTCAGATATCGTGGGCCAACTCCTCGGAAGCCCAGCGCTTGCCGAATACAACAGCCCGAACTACGACAACGATCTTGCCGAGACCGTAGCAAAACTTGTCAATAACATCGTATTCGATGTCGTCAAGATTCTGGAAAGCGAAACTACCAGCGAAGAGACCCGTCAGCGCGCTGATGACCTCATCCGAGTCTTCACCCCATACCTGTTACGGTTCTTCGCCGACCAGTACGACGAAGTCTGTTCTACTGTTATCCCGGCTTTGACCGACCTTCTTACTTTCTTGCGAAAACTCCAAAAGAAGACAGGCGCGGTGCCTGCTCAGTATGCAGCTGTACTGCCACCTGTACTGGACGCCATTATTGCAAAGATGAAGTACGATGAAACCGCATCTTGGGGTGAAGAGGATGAACAAACCGATGAGGCCGAATTCCAGGACCTGCGCCGACGGCTCCACGTGCTGCAGCAAACAGTTACAGCTATTGATGAGCCATACTACATCGAGACACTCAGCCGCGTAGTCAATGGAACGTTTGGTCGTTTGTCACAGGGTGACCAGAGTCTGAACTGGCGGGACCTGGAGTTGGCACTGTACGAAATGTATCTGTTTGGAGAGCTCGCAGTCAGAAATTCAGGTCTGTATGCAAAGCGCGAGCCTTCGTCCGTCGCTGCTCAGCAACTTGTGGGTATGATGCATAGCATGATCGATTCTGGTAAGTTTACGATATTCAGCACACTGTGAGGATGCACTATTAACCCTCCTAGGTCTTGCAAACTACTCACACCCTGCTGTTCAACTTCAGTACATGGAGATCTGCGTTCGATACTACCAGTTTTTCGAACAGAATCCTCAGCTCATCCCTAAGGTTCTCGAGAACTTCGTCTCTCTAACTCACAGTAACCATGTCAAGGTCCGCTCACGATCATGGTACCTTTTCCAGCGACTAGTGAAGCACCTTCGAGCCCAATTGGGCAACGTTTCTTACAACATCATTCAAGCTGTCGGCGACTTGCTAACAATCAAGGCTGAAGTCCCAGACACTTCGGAAGATGACATGTCCTCGGATGAAGATGACCAGTCTGCGGATGCGCTCTTCAACTCTCAACTGTTTCTTTTTGAGGCTATTGGATGCATTGCTTCTGCAAACACCGTCTCGACAGAAAACAAGCAGTTGTACGCTCGGACGATCATGGCCCCTCTATTCGCGGACATGGAGCAGACGCTTCCTAAAGCTCGAAACGGAGATGAGCAGGCGATTCTCCAGACCCACCATATCATCATGGCACTTGGCACTCTTGCACGTGGCTACTCGGATTGGGTTCCTACAGCCAACAACAGCACCGCACCTCTTAGCGAAGTCGCTCAAGAGTTCACCAAGGCCTCCGAGGCCATCCTTGTTGCTCTTCAATCTCTCAACACATCGGGCTCCATTCGCCATGCCGCACGATTTGCATTTTCAAGACTGATCTCTGTTCTTGGTGCACGACTGCTGCAGCAGTTGCCTTCCTGGATTGAGGGCTTATTATCGCTGAGCTCTTCCATGGACGAAATCAGCACTTTCCTCAAGGTCCTCGCACAAGTCATTTTCACCTTCAAGTCTGAAATCGCAAGCATTCTGGACACAGTCATGACTCCCGTGTTGCAGCGTATCTTCACGGCTTTGGCAGTGACGCCATCTGGCACAGACGACGAGATCCAGCTCGCTGAGCTTCGCCGCGAGTATCTTAACTTCGTTACTGTCGTCCTCAACCAGAACCTTGGATCCGTCCTCGTCAGCAGCGCTAACCAAGCCACCTTCGAACCCGTAGTCTCTTCCATCGAGACCTTTGCACGCGATACTCGCGACTACCAGACTGCACGTCTTGCAATCTGTGTAATCATCCGCATGATCGACGTTTGGAGCGGCCCAGATAAGGTCGGTCCGGGCGCGAACGCAACGCCCACGACTCCTGGCACCGACCCGTTGCCCGGCTTTGACAATTACGTCCTCGAGCGCTTCTCGCCTCTTGTCTGGTCCATCCCTGCGGCTCCAGGCTTCAACTCCAAGGATGCGCAAGCGAAGCAGGTGCTCCACGAGACTGCCAATCTCCAAACTGAGATTATCAAGAAGGTCGGCGAGCCTTACGCCGAGTGCCTTCGCAACGACTTGAGCGGTATGGGCGCTGGAGACGTTGTAGATCAATATCTGCGCACGCTTGCCGGTGCTTTCGAGGGAGCCAAGAAAGAAAAGGAATGGAGGAGTTTCTTCGCGCAATTCGTCGAGCGTGCAATGTCTGGTAGGACATAGCAGCGCTACGAGGAAGTAAAAAGTGGGCAGTACAGATTTCCTTTGTATCTCATGGCGACGGCGGCATCTTCGGCGCGCATTGGACGGCATTGGCATTTTTTCGAGATAACCCCCTTTAGCAACTAGTTCGCTTCGTAGCTGGAAGACAGATATCAAAATACTTCACAACTTATTCTTAGTAGCGGTTCCATTGGTCTTCGACTGAACCATCTACTCCGCATGTTCATTTCCATGTCTGCCAGCTCAACGTTCATCGACACTTTACACCGTCTCTCCCAGCCTACGCATCCCCACCGGCCCCCCTCTCAAACACCTTGACACTCCCATCCCCCTTAACCCTATACAAAAACTCCCTCCCCTTCCCCTTTTCCTCATCCTCCCCCCTTCCCTCCCCCTCATCCTGCAACCCAAGATCCGCCCACCCCAGCCTCTGCTCCGTAACCCTCAGCACGCCAGACACATCCCTCGCAACCCCGGTATCCAGGACCCTGGTCCCCAGTATCCGCGCGCTCATGTGCGCAACCTTGGCCACGAAGTTGTACTGCGCAATCTCGAGCGGCTGCGCGGGCGCAGACTCGCTCACCAACGCCGTGTCCGCGTGCAGGTGCGTCAGCACGTGCGATACCGAGGGGAGAGTATGTAGTTGCAAGAGCAGCCTTGTGAAGGCGCTCGGTGGGCTCGAGCTGAGTGCCAGCGCGAGATCGGGCGTGTCGAGGATGAGGAGCGTTTTGCGCGGGGAACTGCTGGTGGTGGTGAGGGAGGAGACAGCGGAGGAGATTACGGTTTCGAGGTGCGCTGGGGAGAGCGAGGTGAGTGTGAAGTGGCCTGGAGCGGTGGAGGGCGCGGGCGCGGGCGTGGGTGTGGACGTGGTTGTGCTTGGTGGTGCTGGGCGAGCTGGTTGCGCGGGCGCAGGAGGTCCTCTGCTGGGCACGATGCGCCCCGGTGGCCCTCGCACAGGCAGTGTCGGACCGGGTCGCTGCTCGATCCCAGGAGCCGGGGTTTGGGGTTGCTGCGGTCGAGGCGGCACAGGTTGCGACTGTGGCTGGACCTGCGGTTGCTCGCCCATGACGAGCCCGCTCAGTCCGTCCACGAACGCGAAGCGTTTCTCCCTTTTCAGTCTCTCCAAGTCCAGCCCAGCGCCCTTTCTAGCTTCCTGTCTCCAGAAGTCGTAGTCTCTCATCCAAGACGCCAGTACCACATTGTGAGCCTCGTCTGCCCCGCCATCCGAGGTACTCGAGTTCAGCGCATCGCAGAGAAATCGTATGAGCAGCCAATTAGCGCTGGCGCCGAGCGTACTTGTGAGTAGAAGTAGTGATTCGTTGCGGGGAAGCTTGGTGTAGGGCTGAAGCAGTGGAGGTATGCGAGACGACGCATTCATCGTGAACAATGTGGGGAGAAATTATGAGGGCAGAGTCCTGGAAAGCTTCGGTGTTATCGATAAGGATCGGCATCATGGTCTTGTCACATCCTTTGCCGTAATCCTGACCTGGGGTTTTATTGTTTTCTGATTTTTTTGTGCTTTTCAAATGAGGTTCTGCCTATCGTACATGATCCAGAATGCCATTGGAGCAAATGAGTGACTTCCCGCACTATACTTTTCCTCCCCCCAAGTTCAACCTGCGCCCACAACACCATCCGAGTTGCGGTCTACTCAAGCTTCGCGCGTTGAAGTCATCCCGTAATTTACTTTAGAGTCCTGCTGCAGTTCATCCGCCTATAATTCTTCAAAGTTGAGGTTCAGAATCTCCCCAAGGCGCGTGATGCCCTCGTCTGTCTGCACTACACCTGGCTCTGCTGTAGACGTGTTGTTTGCACGTTGCTTATACTGACGATAGTGTGGGGCTATGTCAGTGTGCGGCTTTGGAGTGTTTCCGGTTGCGAGCTTCCCCAATTTGGTGTGGAACAGCCATGGAAATGACATGAATGGCATGTTTTCCGCCTTGGTCTCGCCCGTACCGACCATGTGCGCTGAGTTGCAATTCTCCAATGCGTCCTTCACTTCTCCTGCCGTTACCGAGTACATTGCGGCAACGAAAGGGCCGAGTCGGTCCCAGTCATCTGTGCTGGTTGCTCCTGAAGCGACAAGACAGGCTTCTCTGTACTGTGCTTTGAGTATCCCGACAGTACAGCCAAATTCTTCGGCGAATTTGTAATCTCTGGACTCATTGTTGTGGTCCAGTACGAAGATAGAGAAAGCCTCAAATTCAGTCTGGATGCCGTGCTTCGCCATCAGCCTCTTTAGATCACTGTCATAGTTTGCTTTGACTTCTGCTGCTGTCTTGAATAAAGCTTCGTCAAGACTAAATTTGTCGAGGATTCGTTGATCAAACTCGAATGTCCAATTCGGTTTGAAATCAACCAATTGCACTTGATCATACAACATGCCGAGGACGTTCTTAGACTTGTAGACCTGACTCGGAAGCTTGTATTTCTTCTCCATGAAATGCGGCCACGTCTTCGGCCTCAAGGTGTCTTCCATTGCAGCTGGGATACCACTCTTGGGATAGTCGACTGCTTGTGAGTGTAGATTTGCTAGCGCTAGGCAAGGGCCGCTGAATACTCCATCAACTTGTGAGTCTGCATGCGCTAGGTGTGCGTGAGCTATTTGACCCAAAGAATCATTTTTCATATATGTAACGAAAAAGTCGCACACCTCTGCGATGTCGATAGGACCGTCTTTTTCTTTCGGCTTGTCAGGAGTAAAGTCCATTGCAGGGTGATTGACAATTTCCGGAATCATGTCTTGATCCCACAAGACCATGAAATCGTCGCCATCAAGATCGCCACCCGAACACATATTTGCAAGATCTCGATCTCCTGTCTGGGGAAGTACGACCACGTTCTTGTGGTGGTGCAGAGCAGGTACATTGACGGCGCGAACGACACGGATATCCCCGGGGTGCAAAGATGGATTACGCGCGAGTAGGCAGACACCCTCGATAATCTTATGGCAGCCTTTTCTGCTCGTATCATCGATCTGGACGAATATCTCTGGCAAGGTCTTCATTTTCTCTTCTCGTGTGGCATCCAGTCGTGATTGGGGCTCGTCACGATGCCCCTGTAGTGTGCCGGACTCATCGACGCAGCCAAGCACAAAAGCTCCCTCGTCAATAGCGATTCGAGCCTTTTTCTTCAAATCTTTGATAGTAGTGGCACGCCAGAGGTTTAGAAGAGACATCATGAACGGCTCCCGAGACTCCAGGAACCCATCTTTCACCATGCTGGCCATCATCAGTGTTGACTGATTCATGTCGATGTGCTTCAAAAGGCATTTCAATGCTTCATTCTTGTCGGTCATAGCACGCTCATAAGAATTGACCATATGCTGCTGTCGCCGAATGAAGACTCCATCGCGCACTCCAAGATCTGACAACACGACGATGATTTGTCGGTTTAAAAAAGGGGTGGCGAGGCTTGAACAGCGAATTATCTCCAAGCCCGTGTATGGCGCTTCAAACTTATACTGGCTCGGTCGAATGTGGACCTCATTCCTGGGAACGGCGCGGTCAAGAGCGAGTACGCCTTTGCAGCCACCCAATCGGAATTGAAATAAAGATGGTGGATTCTCGAAATGCAGGCCAAGGTCTTGTGCAGCCATCTGAGCTAGGAAGAAGGACAACTTGCCTACTCCGTCGGTAAATGTGTAGCCGTTGCGCTCGATATCCGGGATTTTCTTGATGGCAACTGTATTCTGCATAGCGCGAGTAGTCGAAAAGCACTGTCCCAGTCGAGCACCATACTTTGCCACAGTTCTGATATGCTCGAATTGACCCAGGTCTTGACGGATAGAGTCTGCCGACTTGTGGGACGTTGGTGCGTAAAAGTACGCACCATGCTCTCGAAATTGCGAATTTCCAAATGCGAGAAAGTGGTAATGACGGCCCGCCACAACAATACCGTTTCTCATGGCACGGCTGACTCGATCAAAGAGTGCATCCGCTCTGCCATTTGGCATGTTCCTTAGAGCGCCCTCGCCCTTCTCATCTGAGAACTTGACGCGGATGAAGCGATCAGCATTAGCGGAGTTCTGGCGTGTGATTCTATTTGAGATCTCCATTACTGGCGATGCAACGTGCATCATTGTTGGTGTGATATTGACAGATCGCTGCATCACACAGTGTCTCGGAATTGACCTCTGACTCAAGACCTTGTGTGGTGTACTAAAGATGGTCATCGGGTCGTAGTGGATGTGCTGCTTGTCAACCACCTTTTCCAGTACATGTACAGCTTCGGCCATATCCATGGATTTCAATTTCTCGAGAAATTCGCGCGTCAAACTGGACTCCCTGATGTAGCTATTCGATAGGCAAGCCTCGAGTTGGTAGCGTACCGGAAACGGGAGATGAATGTGATCGGAGGTCAGGTC
Organism: Curvularia kusanoi; assembly: GCA_011058905.1. Lineage (NCBI taxonomy): Eukaryota > Fungi > Ascomycota > Dothideomycetes > Pleosporales > Pleosporaceae > Curvularia > Curvularia kusanoi. Next base: position 317,760 of record SWKU01000023.1, read on the forward strand.
CTTGAGGGACATAGATGCTTCTTGTGCAAGCTTGGTACTGACTTTGGGAAGGGTGTACTCCTCTTCCAACATATCACTAAGAGCGAGCGGTCGCTTCTCAGTGACGGTGAAATCTGATTCACGAACAGTAACACCGAAGTCACCGAGGGCGTTGCAGAATTCATCAAATTTTGGGCCAGTTAGAGCTTGATGAGGAAAGGTGAGGCGATAGGTCGTCCAGTAACCTGATATTGTTAGCTTAGATATCAAGAGATCTAAAGGCTCATACCAATGTCAATTATTGCTGAACCACCAGTCTTAGTCAGCGGCATAGATTCCATTTCGCCTTTTCGATGACCATTGACTATATCTGTTTCCCGAAATTGCGTGCTCCAGACATGCCATGTGCGCTCTTTCCTAGGAAAGGAACCGCCGTCTTTCGAAGTCCGCTTCTTCTCGACGAAAAACCGGGGTGGGCGGGTAAATGGTATTGTTATGGAAGAACTGCTGGCGGGATCGCGCGACAAGTGAATCTGAGAAAGCTGCGAGATAGGCAGTTCGAAGTGAAAATTGTGCGACTCCTGATCGATCTTCAATGGGAACTGCACTTTGAGTTCCTTTCGTTTGAGGTTCAAGGTAAGGTAGATACCCTTGATAGCATTCACTCGTTGCATGCTCAATAGAGTCCTGTCCCCAGTCTGTACACCAAAGGTAAGTGAGTTTGCAACGAGCGCATTGGTCTCTAGATACTGGATAGCTGGGCTCATAGGACTGGGGACTGTGCTTATAGATGCTGGCTGCAACTCGTAGCGCACGGCAGCTCCCCCTATAAGTAGCGGAGACGGTAGGTATGAAGCCGGGGGCCTGGAAGAAGTGGGTCAGCCAACAGAACACAAGCATGGCTGGATAACATACTGAAAGATGACAAAGGCGCTGTTACTCCAGTTGTCGATATCTACCATCTGAATTCTCACTACAGTGCCGAATTTTGACAAGGCGTGATAGATATCGTTCGTCCAACAAGCTCTCGGTAGACCAATGATCTTCACCTTAGATTCCTGCTCTGAGGCCCAGCGGCTTTGATCGTAGCGGATTATTGGCCTTGCCGAAACATATCGAGTGTCTGTTTGTGGAGGGCAGTCGATCATGTTGGCCGGAGGTAGGGGGGTGAGCGAATTCGCAGGGCGATTGACTGAACTTAGCCGGGGCTTGTGTGTCTCGTTGATATGCTGTCCGTTCAACGTAAAGGTGGAACGCTCGCAGCTAGGTGATTCTCGTTGTACGTACGGGCCGTCATTGCCATGGATTGTGTGAGGTTGTGGCATCTTCGCATGGTTCACCGAGGGTGGATAGTGCCTGATGACAGGACGAGGAACAGTAGACCGTCCTTTGGAGTCAATGGAGCTACTCGAATGTGCGAACCCATCAGAGCTGCCACTACCGCTGTGGCTATCATAGCCGCCGTAGCCATTGTGAGGACGGAGATGGCCCGGATGAGGCATTGTGCTGGCGCTTGCAAGCTCGAGCGCATATGCCTTGCACACTTTATAGGCTTCGTGTTGGCTATCTCAATCAGTGGTATGCTGTGTGCGTGAGAGGTTTGAGCCAGCCTTGGAAAAACTGGAAATCTAGAAGTTGAGAGTGGTGCAGCTTGTTGAAAGGCGTGACTGCTGCCTTAAGGAGTAGGTGTGAGGGGAGGTGGGTCCTGTTTGCTGCGGTTGCCGTAGGTTGCCGTTCAGGTAAGACCAGGCGGTCAAGAAGCGGCGACAGGTGAAGTTTAGAGGGTTGGCTGCAGTGCGACTTACTTAGAGGCTGGCGGTGATTGCTTCAACTTTACTTTGCGATAGACAGGTCTCCACCTTTCGATGTGACGGTGTTTGTCTTCTGTTCTTTGGAGGATCGATGTGGAGAAACCAGCATCTGCTGGAGTACGAGAGCACAAGCGATAGGTGTCGACTGCAAGAATGATGCAATCGTGGAGAAGTGAACACGAAAGCGAAAATTTGCTATCGTGAGTCGATTCACTACAAACGTATGTGTGTGCGCTCACGTGGAGCCAATAAATTTGGATATTTGCTTCAAGTTAAAGACAGCGCCAGGCCCGTTTACTGTAGCACTAGCTAAGTGAAGAGAATTGGAAACTATGGATCGGTACAGAGCAGGAGTGTGAAAGCTAGCCCCTGAAAGTCATTATGCAAGCTCCAGTGAAACCAAGGTATAACGCCGCAAGAAGGCTGATAACAGAATCCACAATTTGGGGAACGGATCACAACTCCGTCGTAGTGACTTCATCCTCTTCTGGAAGTCTTCCTGTACCAGAAGCGAATGCGCCTGGTGTGAAAGGAGTGCCGGCAAGGAAATCGTCCATATCGAAATCATCCTGAGATGGTTCACAATGACTCCCTCGCCTCTTTCTGGTTGATCCTAATTGCGGTATCTGTTCCTGCTCCTCTGTTTCAGAAAGCGCGAAACCAACCGTTGTATGTCGGCGATTTGGTGACATCTGTCGCAGAGCTGATCTCTTGACAGGTGACAGCTTTCTTGATGTCGAGCGTGAAGCAAGTGTCGGCCTCTGGCTGAATGGTGTCTGCATTGTAGGCACCTTGAAAGACGGACGGGGCTTCTGGCGTTTGGGAGTAGATCCATTCTGGGAATGGTGTTCTGTAGGAGTGAAGGATACTTCGGTAACGTTCTCGGTGCTAGCGCAGCCTTGCGAAATCGTGTCCATTTTGGATTTGAAGTCTTGAGTATGGATCGGTGACTTTCGGCGGCGATGTTCACGTGTCTCTCGTATGGGTTCTCGTGGAGTCTCCGGCACAGGGTCGTCTCTCTGTGAACGGGACGCTGATCGAATGGCTAAGGAAGACCCAGTTCCAAGGCCCATCGACGCCAGCACGTTTCTCCGCAAAGTCCTCAACTCTTCGAGCTCTTCCTCCTGCTCTCCGCACAGAGTATCGAGTTCTTGCATCCTGACTTCGAGGGCTGAATATGTTTCTTGTAGAGCTTGCAACTCTCCTCGTACATTTGTGTGTTGCTCTCCAAGCTGATGATACATCTGCATCGTCTCTGTGAGCTTGTTGTCAAGCTCTGAATATTGCTCTTCGGCTTTCGATGCAGCCACGTCAAGATCGGTTGTGTATTGGACCTTTGCTTCTCTTAATGCGTCTTCAGAAGACTGCTTTAGCTCCTGATGCGTGACTTGAAGATCACTGAGTTGTCCGGAAATGGCCTCAAGATCCTGTTCCGTAGTTTGCAATTGGTGTTCGAGGCTAATGTTCCGTTCTTTGAGTTTGAGGATATCCTCAGACTGTCTGAACTTTGCATCGCGCTCCTCGTCCAGCTGACGGCTCGTACTATCGAAACGCGCCTGCAAGTCCTCATAGCGTTCGCCAAAAGCACGAAGCTCCTCTTCAGTATGCTCTAGTGAAGTCTTTACCTCACTCACAGTATGACTCAGATCTCGAATCTTGGTATCACGATCGCGGAGTTCTTCCTCACGACTTAGGATTGTTGAGCGCGACTCAAGTTCTTTGGCATCCAACTCTTCCCGAGCCATGCGCAGAGCATCTCCAGCATCTCTGTTGGCTTCTTCGAAGCGTAGACGAAGCTCGTCTAATCTCGCAGATACTCGGTCTCTCTCATCCGCGAGGCTTAATTTCTCGTCTTCCAAACCATCCAGGTGAAAACGGGCGTCTGCTGCCTGTGACTCCAACGAAGAGACCTGCTCAGTGAGTTCTTCTACAAGTTGCTCAAGCTCTTGCGATCGGGCTTTCTCTTGACGTAGTGGTTCCTCGACTGTGTTACAGCGCGATTCAAGGTCTTGACAGATCTGTGCCACTGATCGCACGACAGAGTCCAGTTGATAGCTATTCTGGCTTTCTAATTCATACCTGAGCCGTGTTCTCCAATTATGTAGATGTTGGCCCGTGAAGGGTGTTGACTCCTGTTGGAACAGCGAGACTGAGGGGTTACTGGGTACTGTCATTGCGTGCGAGCAATTTCTAGGAATGTAGGGAAGCCCGCGCTGCTTCATGATCAAAGCAGAAGCAAGCGCGTTTGGAAAATTGGTTCCGTTCGGTCGCGCAATTACGATCAAGTTCAGTACCAGGGCGACCATGGCTGCATTTGCTTCGCGGTGTAGGGCAGATATGTACGTACGGCATCCACCACTTGACACCGTGGTATCGGTTCGAACCAGAATCCAAATCCTTTCTTGCGTAGCTGATGGCATGAGTGCCTGCAGCAATTTCGAGCTCAGCGCCGCGCAGCTTATTGACGATGCAGCCAGTGCATCGATCAATACCACAAGGTTGTCCAACGGACGAGGGTCTGGTTTTGAGACGCAAGTTTCGAGCATGTTTGCCAGTAATGGCTGGAGAAGATCATCCTGCATTTGAGGCTACTTGGGTTAGCAGTGTCTAGAGTGAGGTCCTGGGTTCTGACTTACAGCAAATATGGGGAGGGACATTGAAAGGATATCGTGTAACGAATCCGTGCCTGTGAGACCTTCTACACTGGATAAGCAGCGCTGGTACTGCGACACGATGTCCATTGGAAGTTTGTTCGCCCCTGCGATCAGCCCATAAAAGCATAAGGCTTCAACCTGCACCATCGGGCAGATGCCTTCGCGTAGTATCTTGGCTGGGAGTTTTGGGAAGATGTTCTTCGCCAATGCGCTCGAGTTAGGCCAGCTTGCTCGAACTTCGATATCGACGAGACGTAACGTCCTAACAGCGATTTGTATGCCTTCAATTGCTTCTGTGTTTGACACGCCAACATCGCCTTTGGTCGCCCAGATCACACTGAGGTAAGTCAAGTTCAAAGTCTTGTATATTCCATTGAGAGAACCAAAAAGTTTCCGTCCGGATGCCGTTGTCCACGGTCTGTCTAGGCTAGGCGAGGATTTTGTATTGTCCGTTTCGATGGCTTCCAAGTCACTGAATTTATCGGGATGCTCTGCGAGTACGACTATCCCAAAACACCAGAGAAGTAACATTGAGTTCTGGCCGGTGCCGTTAGACGACAAGATCTGACATAATTCGCGGTCAAATTGCTGTCGTATGTCCGATGGCAGCAAGGCAAGAAGGTTCCGGCAAGCCCCATTGAGCATGCTGTACACAGGTTGAAGAGTCCCTACATTCGGATTCTGTGTAGCTCGCTCAAAAATGCGAAGAAAGAATATCTGTGCGCTTGCTGGCAAGGCGACGGATCTGGGGAGAGGTCTCGCAAGAAGCAGCACACATAATTCCGAATACTACACAGATCAGTAGGAATACAAAGTGCAGATGACTATACACACATCTTCAAAATCGCGTTGTGATGAGTTCGCTTTCGCTAAAAGCGCATCTAGGAGCCCAGGACTCTGCAGGAGCAGCTTGGTGGTGAACTCGCAAGAACAACCTGTACGTGAGATCAGTTGTTCTGTATCGACTTCGTCCGGACCTATAAGTGACCCATACATAGACGCTGCAAGACGCGTGAAGTGTAAGCCCACAGTGGTAGTGCCTCACAAATGAGCGTGGCCAGTCTGATAACTTCACATGGCGGTCGACCATGAATACAATTCTGTATGGTTATATCATCTGCATGGGAAAGCACATCATCTAATTTCTGTATGGCTCGCGTGTCAGCCTACACTCGAGTCTGCTAGACGAATTGCGGCGATGCGGGGCCAACACTCACGGACAATGAAGCCGGATATGGGCAGTCAATGATCCTTGTCAATTCTGAGGAAAGCTGCGATCTGATGTCTGTGTCCATTTTGCGCCGGGCCAGACGCTGTGGAGCAAAGCCAAATACTCGTGGTTGAGCGCGTGCGAATTACGATGTTTAGATGCCCAGGTGCCGCAGCAACCGAAAGCCGCGATCACCAACTGCTCACGTCTTCACGTGACGTGCTCGATACTTTATTGTAGGGTTCCACATGAGTCCATCGACGCTCTCCACCTTCACGGATCCGCCCGAGCGCCTCATTGAATCGGGCAGCTGCTTATGTTGGGATGCGAGCCTTTCCAGCACGACGCTCCATCAGGCCTCAACGCTTCGGAAGGAGTCTGATTGCAGCGCGGTCGCGTGCCGCTGCTGCGGCATTTGAACCGGGGTAGTGCGCCGTTGACGAAAGCCCTAAGATCGTATCGAGGAACAAGAGTGGGATGGTTTGACGAGGGATGCAGCCTCCACCCCCACGCATCTTCTCAGCCAGCGCTCATGCATGGCACTGACCAGGGTGTCATTCTGCTATGAGTAATTGTATCACCGTATTCAATGATCACCGACGACAGCTTCCATGCACGAGAAGTTGTACCTCGTTGCATTTAAAACTATCAGAGCCTCGATCCAAGTGATGTGCCCGTTCTTCAGGCTTGTGGGCGCCGCGCGTAGGCACTCGCATCTTGATTCAAAGGTTACGCTTTTGAATGCGCCAAACATGTCATTGGTGCAAGTTGAAAGCTCAAATGAGAACGGAAGGCTCAAATGCGAACGTGAGAAGTCAAGACGCTCCGTCACGCCGCGGCGACAGATCGGAACGTTACCCGGGTTTTGTATGCGAAGTCACACAGTCCTCGCCCTGGTCTTCCCCGCAATCACCATGCTCGTTACAGGCCCCTTGCAGACGACCATGCAGCACATCCATCGCACGTTGATGCGCGAGCCGCATCTTTTGTGAGGCATGATCAACTCTCGTCAGCTTGCCCCGTCTGGACGCCTTCGAGGCTTTACCTGTGCGCCGCTATTCACGATGCTACCCGCAAGATGAATAGCGCCAACAGCGTCTAGTCCGAGGCTATCCCCGCCTATGACCCGCTTCCTGTAGATTCACCAACCCCGTGAAGTGCTGCCGGGTCCCACAGTGATGTCTAACTACATGATTCCGTTCCGTACCCACGAGTTCACCGCGTGACCTTGCGGACCTTAAAGTTGGAGTGCACCTCTTAGTCCGAACAGCCGCCGCACAGCTTACTTTGATACTACTCATCGCTCTTTTCCACCTCACAATGTTTCGTCAATCGATCGTGAGTTTCAGACGCTCTGCCGCACCTCTCCTTGGTCGTGCAAGCTCTCGAGCAAGAACGTCTGGACCCGGTCAGGTCGCCAGACCTGTACCTATACATACTGCAAAGGCTTTCTGGACCACAGGAAGAGTGCTACTATTCTCGGCTTTCACCGGCACAGCAACGTACCTATATGGCATCAACGATGCCTCACAACTACGCCTTCCGTGGATAAAATCAATGAGCCCGCAATATGCCACCAAAAGAGAGATGGAGAAGGTAACTTACCTTTGTCTCTTATATTGGCGCCATAGCTTATGTTGTGTAGGCGATCGATGAGCTCAGAGCGGCGCTTGGGGAAGAAGCGATCAGTACAGATGATGAAGATCTACATAGACATGGCTACTCAGAATGGTCTTCCATCAACATAGACCAGCTCCCTGTCGCGGTGGCCTATCCCAAATCCACAGAGGAAGTGTCACAGCTTGCGAAAGTATGCCACAAATTCAAGATTCCTATGAGTAAGACGATATCTAGGTAATTCTTTCGCCAAACTGATCTGTTATAGTTCCGTACTCTGGAGGGTCGAGTCTGGAGGCCAATTTCTCTGCACCCTTTGGTGGCATGAGTATCGATTTCACGTTCATGGACCAGGTGCTTGCGCTGCATGCAGATGAGTAAGCTTGATGAGCTGGTATATTGAGTCCTTGCAGCGCTGATGTGAGATTTGCAGCATGGACGTTGTCGTCCAACCTTCTGTGCCTTGGATGAGCCTAAACGACCAGATCAAAGACTCTGGTCTATTTTTTCCTGTGGATCCTGGGCCATCTGTAAGTGGTTCAAATTGGGCTTGCTGGTATGCTTCCGGCATTGCTCAAACCGGTATTCCGCGCTTCGCTAATATTCGTGGCAGGCCAGGATCGGCGGCATGGTTGGCACGAGTTGCAGGTAACAGTGTTGCAAACATCGCTATAACACAGAAGCTAAAATCTCAATAGTGGAACAAATGCTGTTCGTTATGGTACGATGAAGGAATGGGTCATCAATTTGACAGTGGTGTTGGCTGATGGAACAGTCATCAAAACAAGAAAACGACCTCGGTGAGAAGACGGTTCATCATGGAGAGAGTCGTTCAAACTGACGTTTCCTAGGAAATCATCTGCTGGTTACAATCTCACAAATCTTTTTGTTGGCTCCGAGGGCACCCTAGGAATTGTGACTGAGATCACACTGAAGCTGGCCGTAATTCCGCAAGAGACCAGCGTCGCTGTCGTTACCTTTCCAACAATCCGCGATGCCGCAGCTGCAGCCTCTAAAGTCCTCAGAGCTGGCGTACCTGTCGCCGCCATGGAAATCATGGACGATGTACAGATGGGGGTGATTAACAAAGCCGGGTCGACACATAGGAAGTGGAAGGAGGTCCCGACTATGTTCTTCAAGTGAGTGCCTGCCAGAGCTTTGATATTGCCGTGATCGAAGCTGACACTTGCCAGGTTTTCAGGTACCAAGGCAGGCGTATGTTGGACAGATCGCGCGACCAACGTGAACAGTACTAACAGGTACAGGTGCGGGAGAACATTCAACTCGTCAGAGATATCTCCAAGACGCACAAAAGTGGCGACTTCGAGTTTGCAAAGAGTGCCGAAGAAGGCAAGCAACTCTGGTCAGCGCGCAAGGAGTCTCTGTGGAGTATGATGGCGATCCGTAGAGAAGGTGACGAAGTATGGTCCACAGATGTTGCTGTCCCGATTTCGAGATTGCCTGACATAATAGGTGCGCCGATTCATCATCCAGCCATGGCTACACACTAACAGCACTGCAGAGATCTCCAAGAAGGAGATGGACGACCTTGGCCTCTTCGCAAGTATCCTTGGTCACATTGGTGACGGCAACTTCCATGAAAGCATCATGTACAACAGCAAGGATCCGAAAGAACGCGCTGCTGTGGAGAAGTGTGTTCATGACATGGTGGAGCGCGCCCTAGAAATGGAAGGTACCTGCACAGGCGAACACGGCATTGGCCTGGGCAAGAAAGCGTCGCTACAGAAGGAGCTCGGATTTGACACGATCAACGTCATGAGGAGTATTAAGGGGGCATTGGATCCTCATTGGCTCATGAACCCTGGAAAAATCATGGATGCAAAGGCGTAAGGGTGCAGGAGCGCAGGCTTTTCGCCATTCATCGGCACGCACTGCATATATTCAGTCTGGCATTGGTAGGCTGTCTTGATCTTACAGCATTTGTGGAGCGTGAAGGTTCGTCTCTTCAAAAGTATTGTTGGCTTTTTCAGAACATGTAGCACAGTACAACTACTCATGCTCTGCTGCATCTTCATGATTCCGAGCAGATAGTCAACATGATGCGAACAAAATTGCTGAAAGTTCTCCTGAGTTGGCTGCGTTTTCCACCATGAATCTCGGTTCGACGCCAATCCTCAGCTGAGTCTTCATCAAGCGCGAAGTGACTGCTCGGAGCTGGTAAGGTGTATTTTTGGCTGTCGTTCTTGGTAATTTTCTTTGGAGTTTGAAATCCACATTCCTTGAATGCCGATCGCGGAGTGCCCCGCCGCGTCATACCTACTCAGAAAGTTATGAGACCTCCGATTGCCGATTGACTCAGTTACACCACGACTCTACCAGCAAACATGGACGCCGTAAGCTTCACATCAAACAGCAGGGAATTCCCTAAGAAGAAGTGCGGTATGTCAATTGCATGACCAGAAGCGAAGTATGGCTGACAATTGCAGGTGTGCTCGGCGCCACAGGCTCCGTAGGCCAACGCTTCATTCTACTTCTGCAGCTGCACCCTCACTTTGTCTTGCACGCTGTCGGCGCTTCTGAGCGCTCTGCAGGCAAGAAATACAGGGATGCCGTCAAGTGGAAGCAGGCTCTGCCTTTCTCCGACCGCATCGGTGATCTGGTGGTGAAGAAGTGCACCGCAGAAGAGTTCGCGGACTGCGATCTCGTCTTTTCTGGCCTTGACAGCGATGTTGCTGGAGACGTTGGTATGTAATTTGAGGCGCATACGCAGATAGATCTCTAACACCGTGCAGAGATGTCTTTCCTCAAGGCCAACCTCGCTGTCTTCTCCAACGCAAAGAACTACCGCCGCGACCCCATTGTTCCCCTCGTCGTCCCCACCGTCAACCTCGGACATCTTGACGTGATCAAGCACCAGAGAGAACACCACAAGCTACAGAAGGGTTTCCTTGTGTGCAATTCCAATTGCGCCGTTATTGGCATAGTCATCCCCTTCGCCGCGCTTGAGAGGTTTGGCCCCATCGACCAAGTCTCAGTTGTTACAATGCAGGCTGTGTCAGGCGCAGGATACCCAGGTGTGAGCAGCATGGATATCATCGATAACGTTGTGCCCTTTATCTCAGGCGAGGAAGACAAGCTCGAGACAGAGGCCTCCAAGATCCTGGGCGGCGTCAACGACGATGTCACTGGCTTCGTTGACAGGCCCATGAAGATCTCAGCAGCATGCAACCGTGTGCCTGTGCTCGATGGACACACAGCATGCGTCTCGCTGCGCTTCCAGCGCCGCCCACCACCAAGCGCGGAGGAGGTCAAGCAGGCCATGCGTGAGTACGTTTCTGACGTGCAGAAGCTGGGTGCTCCTTCGGCGCCCGCCAAGGCTATCGTGGTCATGGACCAGCCAGACAGGCCTCAGCCCAGGCTGGACAGGGAGACGGATCGTGGATACGCGGTTAGCGTTGGTCGCGTGCGCGAAGACGAGTCGGGCATCTTCGACATCAAGTTTGTCGCGCTTAGCCACAACACTGTTATAGGCGCTGCCGGCTCATCGATATTGAATGCTGAGGCAGCCGTCCTCAAGGGATTTGCTTAGCTTGACTAGATGTTGAAAAATAAGATACCGTGTTCTAACAAAAGCTTCTCATTCCTTCAGATGTCTAGTCCACGGTCGATTCGCCATTGGCAGCGCGCCTCCGAACCGGCAATGACTTGCTGTATTATTGTAGTGAGTGCCAATATTCAGACCTTAGACTGTCTCTCCGATGTCCGTGTCTGCGTTCAAGAGTGATTCTCTGGACCCACTTCGGGACGGCGCCCAGACCAGACCACAAAAATCGATGGTCAAAGTCACGTGTGCACGCTAGAGTTAAGCGACAGTCAAAATTGAAAGTGTCTTCTGTGTGCAGCGAACTTCTTCTCGACAGGATCCCTCATCGACGACTAACCTCACATAACAGTCAAAATGGCCCGTGGACCCAAGAAGCACCAGAAGCGCCTCAGCGCGCCCAAGCACTGGCTCTTGGACAAACTGTCCGGTATGCTTGCGCCCGCATACGCATCGCCCGCAGATGATGCGCAACCTCGAGAGACGGCCGTTCTGACATTTCGCAGGTGCCTACGCTCCCAAGGCCTCCGCCGGTCCTCACAAGACCCGCGACTCCCTGCCCTTGATCATCTTCCTCCGCAACCGCCTTAAGTACGCTCTTAACGGTAACGAGGTCAAGGCCATCGTCAAGCAGCGCCTCATCAAGGTCGACGGCAAGGTCCGCACCGATGCCACCTTCCCCACCGGTCTCATGGACGTCATCTCCATCGAGAAGACCGGCGAGAACTTCCGCCTGATCTACGACACCAAGGGCCGTTTCACCGTCCACCGCATCACCGCTGAGGAGGCACAATACAAGCTCGGCAAGGTCAAGCGTGTCCAGCTTGGCAAGGGCGGCATTCCCTACTTGGTTACGCACGATGCGCGAACGTAAGTTCCCGCTCTATCAGACGTTGGACCAAGTTTGGGCTAGGTGCTGAGCAGGGCAACCTCTCGCACCCGGCATCCGACCAGGATCTGGCGATGTCTTTTGATCTTATGCTAACAATGTGTGTAGCATCCGTTACCCCGACCCTGCCATCAAGGTCAACGACACCGTCAAGGTTGACCTTGCCACCGGCAAGATCGAGGACTTCATCAAGTTCGACACTGGTGTCATCGTCATGGTCACCGGTGGTCGCAACATGGGTCGTGTTGGTGTTATCACCCACCGTGAGCGTCACGATGGTGGTTTCAACATTGTCCACCTCAAGGACGCCGTTGACAACGAGTTCACCACCCGTGAGTCCAACGTTATCGTCATCGGCCAGGAGAAGCCCTGGATCTCCCTCCCCAAGGGCAAGGGTGTCAAGCTCTCCATCGCTGAGGAGCGTGACCGCCGCAGGGCCTACGCTCTCGGTGGCCAGTAAGTGTGTGCGTGAAGAAAGAAGTAGCAGCAGGTTAGCATACGAAGTTCAGACATGACCGTATGAAAAGCCTAGCGGGGCTGTGATACCAAAAAGCCAGGCGTTTGGTCGCTCGTGGGGAAGTCACGAGTCTGGGGTCATTCTGCATATCATACGAATACCAAATGAGAATCAAATGAACACTTCAACTGCCTGCTTACACATCTGATAAGACTCGAGCTATATGCGTGTGTGATCGTGGCGTTCGATGTGACAAGTCTGGAACGGCGTGGCTAACGCCTGATAAGACGGCTATATGGACAGGGAAAGGATGCGCTTATGTACTCCCCTGGCGCAAGGAGATTGAGCTGTCCAGTTGCGGATACAAGCGACGAGAACATGAGGCTCTTAACACGGGCGCATAACGTTTCAGAAAATCAGAGACGGCTACCAATGAGGGCTTTGGTGGGGATACGAGGCAAAGACATGGCATTCTATCGGCCTTGACTGTTGTTTGTTTGAGCCTGGGGCTGGGGCAAGCCGGAATGGACAGTGTCGAGGCCAAAGACGGCAGAGCTCAGTGTCGAAATTGGCGAAAATACCATTAGCTGGGGGGCCGTGCCATGCCGCAACGGCCTGTGCAACGCGTGCGAAATGAGACGCGGGCGGACAGTGTGGGCTCGGTGGAACTGGTGGCCGCAACAAGCAAGGCTGCATGCGCCGGTGGATTCTGGCAGAAGTGCAGACGCTGTTGATGCTGCAGCGGTTGAAGACACTCCCACGCGCCTGTCTCTCCAAACTCTAATCCTCTACAGCGGCCTTCTAGACGGTGTCGTTCAACGCTCGCTCCGCCTCCAGCTGATCCTCTAATTGGCCAGGAAGCCATCGCTGGTTGCGCGGCCCCCAAGAGCCTGCTTTTGTTGACGCTATTCACGTCTAGGGGACGACCGTTCCTGCCTCGCTGCTTGGGACCATCGCGCCCACTGCGCCCACTTCCCCGCGCGATTGCCAACCTCCACAGCGCCGCTCAGAGTAAGAACAAGAAGCGAGTGCGTGCGCAGCCAGACGTCGTCCTCCCCACTGCTATACTGTCAGAGCCCATGTGGTAGTTGCAAGAGAACACCAGCATCGCCTGTCCGACTCCAGTCGTCACTCGTTTCACGCTGCCGCACCGCAACGTCCGGCCCACCCTCAACACCAAGCGCGCAGCATAGCCCCGTTGGCAAAAGTGCAGCGCCCACGACGCTCGCTCACCACCACCATTCGAGCCGGTCTCGTGCGCGCCGGATTCCCGCGCAACTGCACACCTGTTGCCCACCATGCTTCGCCCGGCGACGCCCCTATCCATACTGTTCTTCGTCGCCTTCTGTTTGCTGCTGCTCTCGACTATCTCCACGCCCATTATCCCCGCGATTCCAATCGCGACCTACCGCAACATCAACTTCGGCGTGCTGGGCTACTGTCCTAATGGCGGCGCATGCAAGGGGCCCATGATAGGCTATGACACCGGTATGTTGCTCGATATATGCTTGCAGTGGCTGCAATTGACTGTGACTGCCAGAAACACTGTTCCAGGACCAGCCCAACACTGACTTCTCGTTACCCGCCAACTCGCGCCATGCCCTCTCGTCCATTCTTATCGTGCACCCCGTTGCCGCTTTCATGACGCTGATCTGCTTCGGACTCGCTGTTGCAGCCCACTTCCACTCGCCTGCTCACTCGCCACGTTACTTGCTCGCGCTGCTTATCTTCACCTTCCCCACCCTTCTGGTATCGCTCCTGGCCTTCCTCGTCGACATTCTGCTCTTCGTGCCCCACGTGGCTTGGGGAGGATGGATCGTCTTGGCAGCTACCATCATCATCGTCGCAAGCGGCATCGTTACATGTGCCATGCGCAGGACTCTGGTAAGTCGCAAGGCACGAAAGAGGCGCATTGCGGAAAACGACGACATGAACGGTCAGACATACTATGCGAACCGACCCAGTGATGCGCGAGTAACCACCGAATTTCCCAAGGCCGAGTCACCGCCGCCCCTATCCAATGATACCATGTCCTCTGCGATGAAAGACCGTGAATACGCTTCATTCGAACTTCAGAAACAGCATTCGCCCGAGGATACGACACCACTTAACCAACGCAATCCTTCCCTTAAAACCAACAGCAGTGCTGGCAGAGAAGGCTCAGATCCGATGGTGGCGCCAATGCGTGGCCCGTCAGGCAGGGGACGACAGCCTGTAGATCAGTACGGAAACCCTATTCCTCCAATGCCCCAGGACCAATATATGATGAATGGTGGCCCAGGAGGTCCGGGACGCGGAAGAGGTGGTCCAATGAGGGGAAGGGGAGGTTATCCCCCACGAGGCGCTCCTTATGGAGTGCCCGGAAGAGGAGGATTTGGCGGACCACGAGGTGGTATGCGCGGTCCTCCTCCGCCCGGTTGGCAAGGCGGACGAGGTGGACCCATGCGCGGCGGACCGGGTGGCATGGGTCCAGGTCCAGGTGGGCGAGGAGCCCCTCCTCCAGGCTACAACAACTACAGTCAAGGCCCTTACAGGCAAGGCGCTCCGCCGCGTGAACAGTCACCGTATGGTCAAGGCAATAGGGGCACATCACCGCAGCCTCCGCTTGCGATTGGACAAGCTATTGAGATGGACGCACGTACTGGAACTCCTCCAGTAAACCAGAATCAGAACTATGGCTTGAGAGAGAGTGACGGAGATGTGCAGGGTATGCTAGCTCTCCAGCAAGGCGGATTTCCATCAGGTTCGCCTCAGCGCAGACCGTCCGACGTGATGAGCCCAACAAGCTCATACTCGCAAGAGTAAGTTATCAAGTGTGCTATCCTGATAGGCCGCTGACCATCAACAGAGAGCATCTCGCACAGCAGCAGCAGCAGAACTACGTCCCTCCCCGCACTAATTGGAATCAGGAACGTCAACCTTCCGATAATTCCAAAAACAGTGCTCAAAGTCGTGGCTTGTCCCCAATTCTAGACTCTCCTGTAGAGATGCCCGCACAGCTTGCTCAAGTTGGAGGGTTCCCAGCGCCGATGCACAATCACAGTAACAGCATTGAGCGTAGCTCGGACTACTATGAAGATGTCGACCCAAAGTTCGCCGAACCTGCACGCCCAAACCCTCCCGCAATGCCTTCGTCATTGATGCCTGGGGGATACAACTCAAACCCGAACTCGAATCTACTTGGCACGCCTGAACGACCACCGCGACTTGTCGACCCCAGCATTCCAAGAACTTCAAGCTACGACGATCTTCCTGATGGCTCGCGCAGCCCTGCTGCAAGCGAGGCCTCGCACTTTACCTCTGTATCGCAACGGCCCGTCAACCCGGCATGGCGTCCAGAGATGGGTGCTGCGGCTGGCAACTTCGGACCATACAATGGCCGGGGAGGTGGCAGGCCTATGAGGCCTGAGGATGTGATTCTCGATGCAAACGCGGCGAATCCTGATTTCGCCATCCCGGGCGTTGGAATGGGACGAGGACGAGGAAGAGGCGGTCCCAGAGGTGGCAGGGGAAGAGGCATGGCGCCACCGGCCACTATGATGGGACTGCAGAACGGACTGCAGGCCCCAGGGCGATATCCAGGAGCTAACGCTATGTAGGGATGGCATAGCATGAAGGGTGCGAATGATCAACGGAGTATGACTCCTTGACTCATGTGCATCTCCTCCTCTGCTCCACTCTCCTGCACCGTACTTTTGGATAGACACTGCTTCTCATGTTGTCTTCCTGCTATGGGACATTCCTTTCCAATTCTTTTTTCGATTCTGTAAAAAGGTTTTCTCACGCCCAACAAAAGCGCTTGCGTTGTCCGGCCTTTCAACATTTCGAGATACCTTAATGTCTTGTTCAGTGCGCTGCCCTTTGTTCTTTCGAGCGGCGCCTGTCACCCTTCCTCCCTCCTCCTTTCCCTTTTGTTTCCTCTGCCAGCTCGACTTCTGTGTCGTCTGAGCACATATTTTGACACGTATACACAGTGGCTCCATTTCCTCTCTTATCACATTCGCAGAGCCCTTTGACTTTTCCTTGCTTCGTCACGAGCATACATCTTTTTACGTGGCGACTCTACGGGCGGTTTATTTGCGACACACAAAGGTTGGAAATTCATGTGTATATACACGATGCGGACAACGGCGTTATTGTGGTGGACATATACCGAGGAATGATGTGTATGTAGACGATACAAATACAGTAAAACTACATCAAATCCTGTCACGTAGGTATCAATCGACGTGTCTGAATGGTCTAGTTGAAATGCAGAGTATTTTGAAGGACACACAACCACAAAGTGATCTCGGGAGCTCATTCCTGTGTCCGAGTTGACACTACACCGACCCGATCTACCCGCTCTTCTTTCTAGATGACCGTATATCAACGGCTCGGACATAACTGCTTTATAACCGGAAGCTACCCCACTGTCCCACCTGTCGTCATTCCCCATGATAACTCGCAATGCTTCGCAGCCTCTCTCCTCTTCGTCGCGTGACACAGATATCACAACAGCTTCAAAGAGTGCAAAGCACATTGTCCACAATGCCTCTCATTGCGCAGAACCCCAATGACCGCGTCATCCTCGGATTGATGACCTTCGGTAACCCATCTGCACTTACCCCACCACAACCCCAACTAAGCTCCCACAGGTCCTGATGCATCCTCTGGGGCCCGCATTACCAACTTTGAGGACTTCACAAAGCACTTGGATTACTTCCAATCGAAAGGTTATGATGAGATCGATACAGCTCGCATGTACGTTGGTGGCAAGCAGGAAGCCTGGACGCGTGACGCGAAGTGGAAGGATCGCGGCTTCACCCTGGCAACCAAGGTCTATCCATACAAAGCAGGGGTTCACGAGCCGGAATCACTGAAAGAGCATTTCAATACGTCCCTGAAAGAGCTAGGCGCAGATGCGGTTGATATCTTCTACCTGCATGCACCAGATAGGTCTGTCCCTTTTGAGAAGACCCTGGAAGCTGTGAATGAGCTGCACAAGGAGGGGAAATTTGTGCAGCTTGGTCTCAGCAATTATGCGGCTTGGGAGGTCGCGGAGATTTGGAACATTGCGAACGAACGTGGTTGGGTCAAGCCGACCATCTACCAGGCAATGTACAACGCTATCAGTAAGTTTAGCATCATTTTTTTACGCATGTGATGACTGACGTATAAAGCTCGCGCCATCGAACCTGAGCTCATTCCTGCCTGCCGCAAGTATAAGCTTGATGTTGTTGTCTACAACCCCCTCGCTGGCGGTCTTTTCTCAGGCAAAATCAAGTCTGCAGACATCGTTCCTGATGACGGCCGCTTTGGCAAGGAAGCTGACCGCGTGGGATCTATGTACCGCGAGCGCTACTTCAAGAAGGGTACCTTCGACGCCTTGAAGATTGTCGAGAACGCTGCACAGAAGCACAACTTGACCCTCCTTGAGATCGCGCTGAGATGGACTGTACACCATTCGGAGCTCAAGACACGGGTGAAGGGCGGCAACGATGGTGTCATTATTGGCGTCAGTAGCTTCAGTCAGCTGGAAGGTAATTTGGCGGATCTCGAGAAGGGTCCGCTCCCGGATGAGGTTGTTCAGGCTTTGGACGAGGCGTGGTTGGTCGCAAAGGCTACGGCACCAACCTACTTTCGTTGATTTCGTATCAGGGAAAATTATATCCACCCATCCAATGACATGAACCTTGGCTATTTCTGCTCTTCCGGAAAATGCACTTTGATATATCGACTGAGTGTGGTTCATGTAATATTCGAAAGCATCTCAGACTTGCTCAACCACTCAATCTCATGCACATGCGGCTGCTCGCTCCCCACTTTGCAGTATCAATGTACCGATAAGTGCAAAATACCCCGCAAAAACATCGAAGCCCACCAAATTTGGAGAAAGCGTAATAAATATCGACGCAGTGCCACATGGTGTGCCCAAAGTTCTCTCTCGATTGTAGACCCTTTGCAAATGAAAAGTCATTTTGCCGCTCCAAGTCTAATATCTGGTACAAGTAGCCGTATAGTATAAATAGCAGGCCACAAAATCACTTTTTCTCCCATCCATTGCATTCGATGCTAGATACACACTCGATCCATCGTCACCTGCAATCATGAAATTCATCTCGACATCGGACATCCTCCTCATCTCCTCCTTCCTCCTCCCTTCGACCCTCGCTTTGCTCGAGGAAACCCTGCCAAACGGACAAGTAATTCACACTTCAGCACACGAGTCCTTACCGTCTGATCCAGATACCACCCTCAACTCCCGCAAACTTGACATCTACCTCACCAAGCCCAAGCCTGGCAGCAGTTCAACTGATGACGATTCCAGTAGCGATTTCGAAGACAACACGAAGGTGGGTTACAATGAGATATGTGGCGTTGAACGCCCTACAGAAGAGACCTGGAAGGCAAACAAAGGGGATATCGTAGACTGGTTCTTCAAGCAGTTTGAGGATTACAAGGACTGGCACAAGGACAACGGCAACAGCAGCCCCAACATCACTAACAACAACAATATCGCGTACTTCCTCAAAGAGCGATGGGCACCCAAAGCGCTTCCCAGTTATTTCGAGTTCTGCGACAAGATCGGCAGCTGTAATGTCGGCAGCTGCTTGCACTTGGTTGAGAAGAACGAGACAAACCAACACGATCGACAGATGGCGCTACACGTCTTCGAGTGGCTAGCGAGCGCAGACGGTCTCTACAAATCGGTCGCGGATAATCTGGACGAGACTTTGCGAGCTTTTCGCGGTGGTTCAGACAACTTCGTTGATGAGTTCAGCACCAAGCCCCGGATTGAATTTGAGGTAGAGAAGGGGCTCAGGAAAAAGGCCTTGGCTGCGCAGGTTGGGTCGGCGTTGAGGTTGACAGCTACAGGTGTTGGAGGCGTTGTATCTGACGCCGCAAAAGCAAGGAGTAGGGATTCAGAACCGACTGGCGCTGGTAAGGCAACCGCTGCCGCTGGCTTGATTGTGAGTTACTCCTTCTCGATCAGTGCATCCTGAAACTCATACTCACACCCTGCATAGGTGGATCTGTATCTTGCAATCACCAGTGCGACGAAACCCATCCCCGGTGACTTTGAGACCGGCCATGTCCCGAATATTAAGTCATACTACCAACATGACTGGGAAAAGCTTCGTACCAAAATGACGGATGCTATCGCGCTCAACCACAGAGATCTCATGAAAGGCGCAGCGAATGAACAAGGCCACCACATCCTTGCAATCATGCGCGACAGCGACAGCTTTGGGGCTGATGACGCCCTCTACCAACAAATAGTCGACTATGTTGGTCGCGTGACAACTGGCGCCGCCATTAACAAACTGTGGGATCTCCAGCGGGCTTACTTCGTCCTGGCAGACTCTGAGACAGGTTGTGAGAATCAGAAGAGATCGGAAGAACCTCGTGGCCCAACGGAATACCTCGTCTGCCTGCCTGAGGAACCAACTCTAGAATTTTGGCTCTACTCCATCGACGGCAGACACGAGGGAAAAGATAAACAAATCACACACGTCCGGGGTCCAACGGGCTGGTACAAACTCGCCGATAACCAGAACTCTGGGCAGTACGCGAATTTCACCCTCGAAGACGTAGCCCGCTCATCGTACTGGGTTCACAAGAAACAGTTGATCAGGAAAAAAGGCGACCCGATCAAGTACGATCATCTGACCGCGGAAAAAATACTCAATGACGAGTCAAGAACCGAACACTCGCAGACCAACGGCATCTTCACCGTCCCCATCTGCGAAAACCCCGGCGGCGAATCCATCTCCAGCGTGTTCGATCCGAAAGGCGAAAACTATCCCTGCATGTGTGGTAGCATTGGCTGGAACAACAAAGATTCCTACAACATAGCGACCGACCAGACTCCCACTTTCCTGGCTCAGACTGGCTTGATGTTCTCGTCGGACTGGGAAACCTATTGCGACAACAGAAATGCTTGTGATGAGGCCTCAGACGTCCCTTTGTACGGCATGCTTCAGGCCTTGAGCAACCCAGATACCGACCCAAGGGATGCGGAAATTCCCAAGAAGCTCCAGCATACGTTCAAGCAGTGTCGGAAACGCAAAGACTCCGCAAAGCACCGTGGGTGGCCTGACAAGGACAAGACGAATGACACATGAGTGAGATAAGACTGCTTGAACGATACTGGACGGGGTGGAGAGGAAGGCTTTGGGTCGCCCTTGAATGGAATTTGCTTGAGATTTTGTGATGCCTTCTTCAACGTGTTATCCAATAAGGATCTGTCCAGGAATAGTAGCATCGTGGGATCAAGCCACTTCTCCTATATAAGTTATCAATCAATTGCACTGGAAACGGAATAAAAGACAATTGATAGTGACACTTTTCCCCCTTAATCCTTATCGATGATATCGTAGGGCTCAAACTTCAATTTTGTACTAACACTGTCGATCTGCATATCGAGATCAATAGATCAGAGCTTGGCAGCTCGCAGCTGCGTACTATCCACTCTCTTCCCCTCGTCTTCCTGTTCCGCGACTCTCAAGTCGGGCAGTATCTTGGGCATAATCCTCCTCGGCTTTGCCCCAGGGACCAAATTGTACTTCTCGAAGTCCTCATCAGTATAGCCTTTCGTCCTCAAAAAGTCTTCATCGAGTTCCAGCGCCCCATTTACTTCTGCAGGCTCACTTCTCAGCATTTCGAGAATAGCATCTGAGAAGATAGTCGGCTTCCTCAAGTCCTTCAGATCGTCGACGTTCCGCGTAGCTGCTGATTGAATAGCCGCAGCAGGCCAAACGCTTGTGATGGCCATCTGCTTCTTTCCCTCCCGCTCCCAGTCCATAGCCAGTCCTTTCGTCAGGACTGACATACCAACCTTGCCCATTGCATAGGCGGTTTTACCTCTGAAAAATCGCGAGTATATAGGTGGACTGACCACAATGACGCGTGCCTTCCATTCTTGCTTCTCGAACTGCGGCAACACGGCTTGTATCGTGGCATACAGCCCTTCCACATTGACTTGCTGCATAAGCTGGAACCGCTTGAAAGGCGTCTTCTGGACGCTCGACCACCATATAGCACCGCTGTTGTATACAAGAACGTCGATACGACCGTAAAGTAAGGCCGTGGAGGCCACCAGTTCGTTGACGGATGAGGGGTTACGCGTGTCAACCGGCAGGGCAGTCGCTGTGCCACCTGCCTCGTGGATCTCACGTTCAACGGTACTGATAGTTGACGCGGGTGAGTTGGGATCTGGTGGGAACGGCGATAGGGCAGAGGCATCCGAGGTGCTCTTAGCAGCTACGACGACTGGAACATGTCAGTAATGCCTGACTGAGGCTATAGAGACCATGGAAGACTGACCTGCATATCCTTCCCGTGCCAGATCGATCGCGATCTGGCGTCCTATGCCGCGCGATGCTCCCACGACGAGAGCAACCGGCTTCTGCCTCTCTGCTTCACGAATGGTCATGGAATGTGCCTTTACTTCTGCATCAGTTGGTGTGCCTGATTTCTCTAGCTCCTCGCGTGCCATTCTCAGCCAACGCTTGTTGTCTCGCTCAAGGATCGCAAGTAAATATGAGTAGCCCTGCAGGGACACACCGGGTGGAGGTATCATGCCGGGCTTGTCGAAGAGTTATAGCTGGTCCTGAGCGGGGCAGGAACGACTTCAGATTACTATTTCAGCCTGCAGAGGAGATTCTCCGAGGTCTCATTGCAGCTCTGGCTGACAAAGCCTGCGATGTGCGACTGGCTGAGGTGGCGTACATTGCGGGATGATGGGACGTTGTGCCTGATGATTACTGATGACCCCAGCTGGGGAAGACCGTTGGACCTCGGCTCGCTGGGACCATGCCATATCAACGTCTGTGCAGCAGCAACGAATCGACTACATAGAACAACGAAGAAGCAAGAAAGTTTTAAGCCAAGAGGCGAGCTGCTCATTTTTCACGGTGACATGGCTGCTAAGATCACATGTTATTTGGACTGCGGTATGCTCCAACCTTTACTTGAGTATGGACTCTAAGCTGACATTAAAGTGTCACCGTACTCGTATTTCGCGCTTCTACATCTCGAGAAGAACAGACAGACACTCGAATCACATGATGTAGAGATTGAGTAAGTATCTCCTCAGAAAGGCTCTATACGCGCTGTACGGCATGCGGCATAAATCATCGATCCCATGTCGCAGCAGGTCTGACCACAACAAGCATCATTCCAGTATTCCTAGGTGGTATCAATGTCGGCAGCGGTACGACTTCCGTTCCCGTGACCCTAGTATTATTGTGACTAGGATACACCTATAGACCTCACACTTACATTGGCAGGTAACAAGCCGCCATGGACGCTTCCAGCCAAGGCTGCGTACAGCGGTTATGACAGCGCGCGAGCAAAGCGGCACTTCGGTGTCAACGATGTGAAGACTCCTAGCTTCTTCCCGATTCTGTCACTTCTGCCACAACGTGCCTTGTGTGCCATTAAAGAAACACACCCACAGCTTTTCATCTCCGCCTTCCTTGACATCTTCGAGGCGATGTGGAAGAATGGTAAAGACGTCAGTGTACCTGAGCTGCTTGCTGAGACTCTGCGAGTGAGGTTCGATCAAGACCAAGTCAAGACGATCCTGGCATCAGCAGGTAGTGCGCCAACTAAGCAGCGACTCAATGACAACACGAAAGAGGCTCTTGAGCGGGGAGCCTTTGGGTGCCCGTGGTTCTGGGTGCGTAATGCGGAAGGCGCCGAGGAGCCTTTCTTTGGAAGTGACAGGTATGATTGCCTCCCTTGCTTGTTGCGGTCCGGCCTAGATCAGGTATAGCGTGGACGCCAGCGGACGGGATAGCGTTTGGCAGGTGCGAAGTGGCTCTGCGGGGAAGCTGTCAAACGGGAATCCATACTTCGGTTTTGAGCAAGCGCTAATCTGAATGCCAGATTCCATTTCATGTGGGCATATCTTGGATTGCCATGGAAAGACGTGGAGCTGCAGCCGCGGGTGAAGCCAAAGGCAAAGATCTGATGCGAGCAGGAGGGCGCGTCTCGGAAACTTGCACATGTCAGACTTCGTAGAGATGACAGGCAGCGGGGACAGCGGGTGGGCCCACAGGCAGCTGCAGACTTTGGCTGCGTACTACGTACTCTCAGCAGGGAAAGACATGTCGGCCCCTTGCTGAACGCATGTCCGTTTCCGAAATCTATAGTTCCATGACCGATGAGCTGATTATGTTCGCATAAGTCCGCTATATGCTCAGCAGTGTACTCGTACAACATCTGCATACTACATGCGTCTGCATGATGGACGGTTCGTGCTACTGACGGCGAGTGGCTTTTGAATTCGATGTGTAATACCATCCCATCGGACGGTTACCAACTTCCCCAGGTTCTCTTGTCGTTCAGAAAGTTACGCGAGCTGTCATCTCCTGTCATGTCGTCTGCCACCAATCATCCATAGGCAGACCGGTTGGGCTGCGGCCGTGTCTCACGTTTTGTACTACGAGGCCTTGCTTTGGTCGCATATGGCCGCTGATGGCTGGACAACTTCAACAGCGCTGCCACGAGTCATTCCAAGAAGCAACGTGCAAGTCATACAGGCTGTGTTGAGTTGAAATTGTAAATTTGATCAGCCATCATCAACTAGGTCCCGAGGCTCGTCTACAGCTGTCCAAGCACAATTGCAATGGTGGGAGGAGCCTGACGTCAGTCCGTAGCGAAAGCTACGTGGTGGGGTCGGTGGGCTCTCGTGTGGGCGCAGCCGAATAAGTTGTAGTTGCGATAACGGATATTCGATTGCATGGTGTACAAACTCTAGGATGATCCACAGCGCATTTGACGGCGGGCCAGCCCGCTCAGAAGTTCTTGGCTGCAGGAACGGAAGAATACCTAGGTACGTTGCGAGAGCTGCAAGCCATGCTTGCTGAACTCTATCTTGTTCGTGACTGGCACGAAATAGACCCCTGGCGCTAAGTTACCGTTCGCTTCTGCAATTTGGTCAAACCAGGACAGCGAGTCGACAGCTCAGCTAGCACCAGAGTAGCAAGCTCCACGGGCTCGAGCTTGAGTGGGGTGTGATGGTTCGTCTGCAGACGCGGCAAGGCTGAGCTTAGTCGCTTTCTACCACGAGCGAAGCCACGTTGGTAGCTGGAGGCCGCTATCAAATACCAGATGATATATTTGCAAAGGCTATGCTTGCGCCTCAAGTTATTGGCTGCGCTGCGCCGGGCCGCGCAGTTCTGATGAGAGGATCGTGGTCGTAGCCAACGTGGTGTGCTTCCCGTACCGGTACCGGTATCACTGGAAATTGACTCCAACGTGGGCGTGTACTTCGTACGTCCAAAGAAGCTCAGGCCTTCGATTCCGCTGCCGCCAGCGTAGGCTCGGGGAAGTCAAACGGATCTTCTGACAGAGGGGGCGATGCTGTGCGCTGTCTTGGATTTAACCTGGCCATCGCCGCATTGAATGCTGTCACGTCCGTCTGATCAGGTCTTGCTTCGACCAGCTTCGGCACTCTTTGGTCCTTGCTTTTTCTGCCTTGCCAGTTCGTTTGCGTGCGCCCAAACGTTGTCAGCAGCTTGTCCCACACGCCGCTTTGTGGGCCTCTACCAGTTTGTTTGTAGCTATTCAAGCGACAAGTGCTTGCTCTGTTAGACTCCCGCGCCTTCGTGGCATTCCAGGCAGTGCGTCTTCTCGAGATTGTTCTGGACTAATGCACTGACGTGCGCCAGCTTCCTGTGCGCCTTGGATCTGCGCCTCAGCTATATAGAAACTGAGACGGGTCTCGGAATCTTCTCCATCACCTCCCTGTTGATTGCTTCCAAGGTCTGGCCGTAAAATTCGAGTCGTGAGCTGTCAAGCTGCATTTCGAGCCAACCGGATGACCGCAAACTGACCGCCGTTCTGTGAAGCGGAGTTGTCGATTCGACAAATAGCACCGTTTCTTGCCCAGGCAATTGAGGCACCTGCGCGCAGCCCCCACTTCACTCCCCGCCTTCACCCCGGTATCGCTCAGGTGTCACATCTCTGGTGACTGTGAGGCGTGAATTTACACCTGTGATCTCGTTAGTGTCGCTCAGGTGTACCATAAGGCGAGTATTTCCACGTGCTACCATGGCGCAGATACAAAAGTATCTTGAACAAGGCGGGCTCTACGATTCCCCACCGCAGCCTCAACCGCGGCTCCTCTACGACTTCAACACCATAGCAACTGAGTTCCCTAGAGAGCCAATGGCGCACGATTTATTTGTAAGTACTTCAAGCGTTGCGAATGTGCGATCCCTGACGGTGGAGTAGAGCCCCTTCAGACAGCAGAGCCGTCTGTCACAAACACAGTGCCAGTTGCCATCGACTTCCATGCCAGGTGACATAATGTCTGCTCATACTGCACCGTGGACCAAGCAGCCAGCCCCATCCGACTGTGTGAGGTGGACAGGGCTTCCTGACTCACCACTGATGCACGTCTCCAGTGCGAATGGCGACCTCGTTTACAGCCATGGTGCGTTGCAGCACGCAGTCGGCAAGGCGACAGGCTCGAACGGGCTGTCACTGTGGTACCCGAGCGGTATGGTGAATATGATGCCGGATCCAAGCGCAGAACAGTTGCGTTCGCCGGTTAGCCCTTTCAGCGACGCACAGGACTTGTATAGTCCCGGTCGAGACCAAGGACCTGTTACTCCAGACAGCAATTCGACGACACACATGATGTCGACTAGCGGCGCAACAACTTCCATCTCACCAGATTACTTACCGCTCACACCGCGCTCGGACATGGGGCAGCAACAGAGCTTCGGCACTGCCCACGTTGGTTTTAGCGTTCCCAGACTTCGAGTCGCGCCTTACCTTGCGGTTGATGCCCCAAATACCAACGAGCAGACTGGTGCCCTCTCAATGTTGAGCTCAGATTATCCTTACGGGCAGTCGCAGTCTGACAGCCGAGGAGCAAGCGTATGGTCTTCTCCAGGATATATGGCTCCGCAAGGTATGGTTGCTCAGGGCTTCCACGATCGACAGGTCGTGTACGATACTCGTCCAAGTTCTATGATGGTGACGTTCAATCGACGATCGGGTCAACAGTCAGAACTATGGAGCAACAAGACCGCAATCCCTGCCCAGAGCCACTTTCAGACCCGATTCATGGCGCCTTTGACTGACAAAGAGAGGGCACAACGGTCAAAAGACGACGAGATGCTGCTGCAGATGAAGCGGGACGGTCGCACGTACAGGGACATTCGCAAAGCGCTTGGTCGAAAGGTGGCCGAGTCGACACTTCGTGGTCGTTACCGTTCCTTGACCAAACCCAGGAAGGAAAGAGTCCGCGCTCCGAAGTGGACTGAGACAGACGTAGGTGATCCAAGTCTCGTTGAACCTTTCTGTGCTAACTGTGATCGAGATTGCCCTTCTTAAGCGGTACGTGCAAGATGAGCTCAAGAAGCTCGAAATGACGCATCCACACCTCGACAAGAAGCACAAGCCCGACAAGATCTCCTGGATGAAGATCGTCGACTTGATCGCCACGACCGGTGGAACATACAGGTTTGGAGCAGCGACGGCGAAGAAGAAATGGGTCGAAGTCACTCGTGAGGCTCCGCTTCGCTCGGCGCGCCGACGTAGTAAAGTCTAAGACTGCGTGGCCACGGGCCCTGAGAACATCGCTGCAAGTCTTCGACAGTCTCAGGATTCCACACCTTTTTTCTTAGGTAAGCGGCGCGAGCTAAAGCACATTGGGCGCCCCCCCTCTTTCTGAGCCTTTGTTTTACTAGTTCGTGGTATTGGTACTTCTGTTTTGCGGTTCTCGGTCGACCTGAGTGCCATCCTCACTCGTTTTAACTGATTAGTACCCTTGGGTTCAATTTTGGCGATTTCCGGTATCATCATCAGTCTTCCATCGGAAGTACCTGTATCGGCATACTTCCTGTTCTGTTTCTCATCATACCCGGATCTTGCATACCGCAGGACATTAGATAGGGTCAGCCGCAAGGCAAGGGTGGTTCTATTGTCGTAACTCCAGGGGAGGTTGTGCCTGGCTGTTACGATTCTTTTACATGTACACTGTTCCACGATGTACATACACTCTTTCGAAGACATCTCTGAAGAAGGCTTTGAACGTGCCCGATGGTTTTGTGACGATACGAGACTGAAGACCGACGTCTCGGAAAGATGCATGAGCGGGGGCCACACCCGCGCTTTCCCCACAATTCAAGGCTGGCCTTGCGTCACTTCTGTCAGGTACCAACTTTCTCACCCATTGTGTCCTTCACATGTCCAGAAAAATGATACTAGGCCTCCCAGACTCACTACCACGCCTGGTGGAAGCGAAATTCCAAACCGCAAAGGCTTCATCCAGCCTTCTATTCTCGCCGACTGAGCTCTCCATCGTCCGCACCTCCACCGGCCTTCCAGCAAGTCCCCTGTACCACAATCGCTACAGCGTCCCAGCCGCTAATAGCCACACAGTTCCAACTCCGCTACTGCCCATCCCTCGCAAAGAAGCCTCTCCCAAAACTCGAAGCGCCCACACCGACACCAAAGAAACATTTCGATCCATTCGACAACCCGTCGCCAGATCTACACATTGTCGACATCCCCACGATCTCGCCAACGCACCTCCTCGTGCTGAACAAATTCCCCATCATTGCCGGCCACTTCATTCTCGCGACCAAGGCAAACAAACAACAAACACATGTGCTGGAGCAAGATGATCTGGAGGCGACGTACGCGTGTCTGAAGGCTTGGGCTGCGGACAGCAAGCAGCAGAAGCGCTTGTTTGCATTCTTCAACTCGGGTGACCACAGCGGCGCAAGTCAACCGCATCGCCATCTACAATTTCTGCCCGTGGAGCACATGCGCGACAGCGAGGCAGCGGAGGGTTGGGACCTGCTCATTGATTCGATCTTGTCGCGCGAAAGCCCTGCCGGTGAGTTTGTCCCTCGCGGTGATGTCTGCGTGTGATTGGCAGGAGCGTTTGCTGACGAGATGGACAGGCCAATCTTCACGGACCCTGCAGAACACAGACATACCGTTTGTACACTTCGGCCGAAGGTTTGATGCTGAGCCGACTGGTCAAGAGCTTCTTAGCATTTACCATGAGCTGTACAGCCTTGCGAAGTCTACAGTCGACGAATTCATAGCCCACAATCCAAATGCGTTTGCGTTACATCCTACGGAAGGCGGCGATTCGCCCATTAGCTACAATATGGGAATGACTACAGAAGGCATGGTGATCGTACCGCGGCGCTCTGAAGGCACAATGCTCAAGCGGCCCGATGGCAGTGAAATTGGCTTTGTTGCTCTTAACGGCACCACGCTCGGAGGTACGATGATGGTCAAGCACCAAGAAGAGTGGGATGTTCTACGCTCGCAACGGGGCAAGCTTGATTCCATTCTCGATGCGATTGGAATACCTAGAGGATCGGGAACGTACAAACCCCGCGTATAGCTCGGAATTCAGACCCATTGGTCATGAGCCTATGTAAAGGAAAATCCCTACCTGGCTGAACTGCACCATTTTGTCATGACCTATCCTCGCCCAGGCGCACATCGGTAGTCGCGTACGGTAACTACGAGGGGCCAGTGACCCAGTAGCTATCAGTCAAAGACCTCTTTGGTTTGTGGCCGCGAATGAAGCCGTCACTTCCGAAACTGCTGTCGTAGCTTGGGGAAGTTGGAGACGTTGGAGACGTTGGAGATGTTGGCGAAACCTCTAGAGGAGACCCACCGTTGGCATGAAAGTTGTAAGCGTCAGCTATGGGGCTTGTTCCCTCGGAAGTGACCGAGCCATCCATTCTACGGACCTCCATAGTTGACGTGTTAGAACGTGTTGGTGGTGGTGGGGGTGGGGGTGGAACCTCAGAGCCCCGTTCAGAGAGATTGGACACCAGACCAAGGGGTATGGCAGCCTTATTTGTCGGCAGCGTATTGAAGTAGTCGAGCCTGGAGGGAGCGTCGGTACCATCACTGATGTTCTTCATGACCAATGTCTCCTCTGTAAGCGGCAGAAAGTGCGGAGGAGTAGGCGGGTGCTCAATGAATGGCGTAGAGACACCAGCTCCTTGTGCGACTATGTTGCCGCTCGAGTCACGCTGGTCTCCTTCGCTGTCGAATATGCCAGTCCAGTTCGGCCACTGCAGAATGAAGCGACAGGCGGCGTTATTGACTTTCTTGCTCCATGCATAGTACGGCTCTGCCTGAGTCTTAGGAGCTCGCATGCCAGCGTCGATGCATTTCTTGCCACAGACAAGCATAGCAATGTCTCTAAGCTCGTGCTCGAATGGAAGATGATCAATGACGAAACCATCAAGCTTGAGGCATCTATCGTGGAGCCGTTAGTTGTGTAACAAGAAACGCGCCAGGAAGACTTACTGGAGTGGAAGTGGGATTGGTTCTTCGACACCTGATGCAATTCTTGCCCTGCGAATGCAGTCGCCGTCAAGATACTCGCCATATCCAAAGCTCCAGTGCAACCCGCCCTTTCCATCGCGACCTCTTTGATATTTTAGCGTGAGAACTTCAATGTTAACGTGGAGACATACTTGTATGGCTTCTCGAGCACTCCCGGCTGCGCCACCGTCAAACCGCGAACATCTACAGCCTTATGCCACTTGTTGTTGTCGTCACGAATGATAGGCATGGCGTCCATCTGAAGCTCAAGAATCTGCATGCCTCCCGGAAGTTTGTTCTTGTAAACGGTCGTCCACGCAATGTATTGTAGCGAGTCTCGTAGACCGAAGAGACGAAGTTCTCGAAGCCTGGTTTGTTTCACCAGCGGGGTCATGTCTACCGGACTGATATGCACTTTTGTCACATTGACTGAGTCATCGACAGCGCGTACATGCTTTCCGAGGTCAATTACTAGTGTTGACAATTTTGGAAGGTCGCTGAAGACTGAAGGCATGAAAGGCAGACCTGAGATCCACCTATAGATGATGTTAGTCTCCAATTACAGCTCCGAAAGAACCGAAACTCACACAAGTTCCTTCAGACATTTCATGGCGCGAATCAGCTTGCGAACTTCCTTGACACCATCCTTCCATTCTTTAGCATCATTGAGTACCTTCTCATTCTTCATATGTGTTAGCGCTAAATTGAGAGAACGCAAATTGGTTGCAATTACCTCGCTCAGCTGTCCATCTGTTTCTTTCGTGATCCAGGCGCCGAATATGTATAATTTGGTAGTCGTGGATACGAGCTTGAACTTCGTAGTGAGCAGCTTCTCAGCCTTTCTCGCTAGCCTCTCCACCGATGGAACTACTTGGCCTTTGTATTCCTTCGCAACGTTGACTCTGATATGGCTTACGCCAGCTGTACGATCAGCTGCGCAGAGCGCTTGAAGGCTGTAAGGCTGCAGCTCGTCTTCCGGCTTAGACATGCTGGGCAGGCGATTATACGACTTTAGATAGAGTTCGCATACGTCTATTGGTAAGATTGGCAACGAGCATAAGGAGAGACGAAGTCTTCTGGATCAAGGCAAGGTGAAGTGAAGCGAAGTGAGACTAAGCGCGTTTGCTGTCCGAGCAAGGCAAGCACAACACAGCATGACGTACACGAATCTACAAAAGTGAAAGCAACAATTTCGTTGAAGAGCAAAAGAAAGCCATGGTAGGAATTGGTCACAGTTTTTCAATGTGCACTTTAGAAGCCAAGAACAGCTCGCAATTGATTCCATGGCGAATTTATGCAGGTACGAGTTGGAGCGCTCAGTGATTAAGCCATACAACGCTTACATACGCCAAGCTGGAGTTTCGTCTACAAGAAAACATCCAATGTCAGCTGCAATACCTTGTAGATGCGTCTCTACCCATTCCTTCTCGTCTGACACCACATCCGACTCAATGGTTTGCATGACTCTAAGCTCCTCCAAGAGTCCATCAAGCAGAGTCTGGCAACAGTCGACAATGGCCATTATACTTGACCCTGCGGCAGGTTGAGCCAAGCTATTTAGGTCGCGCGCAAAAGACGATAGTTTACGCATAAGAGCAGCGTTTTCGGCTTGCCAATCATCACCTAGACCTTCCACGGACCCCAGACCAGCTTCGACCTGGTTATGACGAGCTGCTCGGATCTCCTCTATCCATGTCAACCATTGCTCGAAGGTGCCTACGTGGCGCTGAAAGCGACCGCCAGTCTGTACTAGCGAAGGAAGCTCATGAAGTGGCCCAGAAAGAATCTGAATATGCTCGACTAGACTTGCAGAGGATTTGTCCTTGGTCCAGTCCAAAAGTGCTTGGAGATTCTTCTGCTCTTGACCAGAACGCTCATGCTGCAACATGAGTTGGTACATGCTGGAGACTTCGTCGAACCTTGAACGCAGGGCACGCTTAGCACTCATTTCCCATTGCTTACTGACTTCGGCAGCGTTCTCATGGAGGAGATGCAGTTGGAGCAGATCAATCTGTAAACTGACTAGTTCTGTGGGCAAGCTGTTACCAGTAGTGACTGGAGCTGGATGAAGGAACGTCGATGTGGGCGCTTTGGCAGCCTTTCGTGGTGTAAAATGTTGTTGCAGCGTGCTGAACGCTGGCCGCGCAACTTTCTTGGTATTATCCTTTGCCAAATCTTTGGGTTTTGATGATCTAACTGTTGGTTCATTGGTCCTCGTTGTTGCTGGAAGCCGCACACTGCCACTTGTGCCTTCTGGTCTCGTCCTCACACTCGCGGAGCGGCTCAATCCAGCCAGACGAGTAGTTGCCTTTGCGGTCGACGACTCTGCCTGTGCAGTCTCATTCGAGCTTTGCAGAGGGGGGTTTGAAGCGATGTGCAGCGATTTTGGTCTCTCTGTAGTGGTTCTGGGCCTCGTTGTGTTGCTTCGAGCGAGTGGAACTGTGCTAGTAGACTGTGTACGAGAATGTGTCACAGTAGAAGTCGACGCAGCGTTTTGAGATGTCACAGCTGGTCTCCGTAAAGATTGGCTTCGCGTAAAACCCAAGGATGGGGTTGCAGAAGGTTTGCTCATGAGGCTTGGCGGCCGCATTGACTGTGCTGTTGTCGGATTTGAAGCGTCGACGTCTTTTTTGACTGGAGCGGATTCTGTCTGATATAGTGATCGAGGTCGCAGTCGGCCAAGCTTTGATCCTGTAAGAGCAGTGCCTCGACTTAAGGAGGTCATGGGAGCAGGGTCCGGAGCAGCGAGTTTTCTTGCTACTACAGGAATACTATCGCCATGATTCAAAGAGTCATTCAGAGGCATGGTTGGGCGAATTGTGGACCTTGGGGTTCCAGGTTGGGGCAACATGCTGCGTTGTTTTGGCCTTACAGTGCCCTGATCAGACGAGACTGGGGATTCATTACGGGCATCGTTACCGTCCTGTGACATTTTGTCTGCAATCGCCGAAGAGTACCAAATCGGTATATAGTGTGGGCCAATGTGGGTGTGGTGGCTGCTATCGCACGTTCTTGTGCATGTGAAACAAACAACGGCGTGCGGTTGGCATGTACGATTCAGGCTTAGTCAGCATGATGCACGGCCATTTCGCTCTGCATCTATCTGCAGGTGCACAATGGATAAGGCTTTGGATGAAATGTTTCGTAATCTATCCGTATCTAACCTGTGAGCGTGTGACCCAATGCCTACTTCGAGAAGTGCCCTGCCCACTCTGTGGGGGGTCACCGTCTTGAAAGCACAAACGAAAGCTCTGAATTATCCTGACTGTAGGCTCACAGCATGCAGAGCGAACGACTCTCCAATCTCAATCCAAGGAGCCCAACAAAAAGAAATACATGGCGCATAAGCTCTACAGTCTAGAGGCTGCCACGGCGGGCTGGGAAAGCTACACCCTCAATGGCGGGGTAATCGACGAACCAACTGACTCGCCCCTCGCCCTTGTGGTTAACCAGCCCGCAGGGCAACTGTTGACCCTCGTCAGAGTCGAATATTTGCTTCATGATTTCTTTCTTGCCGCCGCCTGTCGCTACAAAGGCGATCTTAAGTCCAGCTTGCGCAACGGGAAGAGATATGGTGATGCGTTTAGGCGGAGGCTTCGGAGAATCGGAGATAGAGAGCACCCAGGCGTCTTCTTCGCGCAGGAGATCGGAACCAGGGAACAAGCTGCAGGTGTGGCCGTCCGGCCCACAGCCGAGCAGCAGCAGATCGAAGAGGGGTAGCTTAACGCTGTCCCGTGCAGCAAAGACGCTGACGAGCGTCTTCTCGTACTGATCGGCGAGCTCTTGGACGTCATCGAGGTACTTGGTATCGATAGGGAAGACCTTGGGCGTGCCCAGCTCGGCCGGAATCTTGTCGAGGAGCTCTTCCTTCACAAGCCTGTGGTTGCTGTCCTCGTGATCGAGAGGCACAGCGCGCTCGTCGGCGTAGAAGATCTCCCACTTATCGAATCGAGGCTTGTCATTGCCATTTGTCTCCTTCAGCAGTGCCTGCGCCAGGGTCTTTGGCAGAGAGCCTCCAGAGACTGCGACGCGGAAGACGTTGTGGCGCTCGATGGCGGTGTTTTGCGCGTCCAGCACGTATGCGCGCAGGCTGGGCGCAAGCTCGTCGACATTCTTGAAGGCGTATAGATTCGGTGGCTTTCCCATGTTGGCGGCGCAGAAAATTGCGTGGTGTGATTTTTGGTAGGTACAGAGTGGTGGGGTGTGGCAGGGCAAGCGTTGGCGGGGCGGACCTAGGGTTGGTTTTGATAACCCACGATCAGTGACGTATCATGCAAACCTCGAATCCCACATGTGGGATGGAACCCCTTCGAAATGAACGGGGCAGGCCTGTGCACACCCTCCACCAGGCGATGTAATTACTGTCAAATTCTGAGGTCCTCATCAGGGTTTCGCCTGATTGACCGGATCATAGGCCCGAATGACTGCCCAACAAGCATCCGCGAACGGCACCGTGCTCTGAGGCCCAAGTCCGGTCAATAATAACATGGCGATTTGAGGGATGAAGGGCAGCAGCAGCAGGAGGACCAGATGAAGTACAAGTACCCAACGGTCGAGTGCGTCTTGCCCCGTGCACCACATGATCGCAATCGAGTCCACCTGAGCTGAGCTCTATGCGCTAGTCCTATCAGGAAAGAACAAGGGCATCACAACCCGCAGCCACGCATCTGGAACCGTCACGAACGTCGTTTGTAGCCGTTGCATGCAACGTTGTTAGTATCGCAAGTGCCTACCACATGTTGACCCAAAGCCAGTGTGTTTTCGTGGGCGGTCAGGTTGCATGCACTAACGCACATAGTATGGACACAATAGAAATCAAATATCTAGAAATATCTACGGTTTATGGCCGTAGCCGTGGAGCGTCTTTAGGCGCCTATACGATGCTAGAAGAGTCTGCAAGAGTCTTCAGGGATGAAACACAATGAGGAACAGGTAACCATTTGTGCCGCACGGGCAATGTACTTGGCGTAGTTGACACAGCATAACCGTGAAGAAAAGGACAGAGATACTGAATTCACGCACACAAGGTAGCGCAGCCCATGTATATTATGCCAAATCCATCGAAGATAGCCGCTTAGAGCAACAGTGGAAGAGGATACTAAAAAATTGCTTATTCGAAGCATGGCTCAGGAAGTGATTAGTGATTAATCGAGAAAGATCATTGGCTCCTCAGGTGACACCACATAGGGGCTACTATCAGCCTCGCAGACCGACCTAGATGACAGAGCGGTAGGCACTACTGACCGGATGCTGAAGCTTCCATGATCAAAATGATTTGATTGAGAACATAGGCTCAATCTTGAGAGTCCGCGGACGGAGCGCGCGACCGCCACCAGTTTGCAAACCTTCCAGAGACAGACCGCATTTGTAGGCACGCCCGCTGGCAGCTCGTAGTTACCAGTGTGACGGGTACTCGTTTCATCTGGCCCCATTTTGTTGTTGTTGGGCCTGTTCATTAGTGGAGATGGAACAAAGAAACAATTCCGACATCTGGTGATCGGTCACACCGGGCTTCTGCACAGGATTGGCTGCGGAAGTATCAACCACAGGACCACAAATTCTTGCTCTGGGTGAAAGTAACGTAACTAACGATAACTCTGTTCATTTAGAGTCGAAGCGCGAGGTATGTTCCATCCAACAAAAGGCGTAGATCAGGTGGTAAAGACAGATCCAGACACGAATCTCACCGCAACAAACTTCATAGTGCATACGCGTTTTGCACAACGCAGCCATACGTGTTGCGGTGGGCGACATTCCGTATCACAGTGCCTCGTGAGACGCCGCGAAGCTCCCATATGGCCGTGATCCCTGTGCTGCTTGCATAGTAAATACTGCTGGGCTCATCGGCTGATTGCGGACGCCCTGCCCAGACACCAGCCTCCAGTCCAGAGCTAGCCACCACACATTTGGCGCCACGATGTGTGATATTTGAATGCTCTGCCTGTCGTTCACTGCACCTTCCGCCTCCTTGTCTGCGCTTACACAGCACAGTGTTTCAATGCAGCCCCGAGGGAGAGCCGAATAATGCGGAGTCGAGTCTAGGAGGAGCTCGGAGAGACGCACCGCCGGTACCAGCGCTCGCAGATAAGGATCTCGGTACTGGAAACAGTCTTGCGTCCCATAAGCAGATCTGATCTGTCATGGGCGTGGCAAAGTGAAGATTTCGGTCCTCGGAATTGGCTGTTCATATGGGTGTTTCAGAGCGCTGAGGTTGACTTCCTTTGCCGGCCTCGTCCAGTGTTGCTGTCGCAGTGAACGTTGGGTCTGTGTCTTGGGGTCTAGACTGGTCGAGCAGCACCCCATCCCAGCGGCACGGTCCGTTAGGATACAGTGAAATGCCGCAGGTCACGGACCCGCAAACAGAGCAGCAAACCATCTTGGGGTCTGGCATGTGTACGTGGTGCAGCTAGTGTAAGGGGGGCGTCGTCGTTGCTGAGGAGATGAAGAGAGTGCATTCGGTGACCGGAAGCTCAAGGGATGCGAGGACGCGTTGGCAGGCTTGGGTGCTGGGGCTTGGGTATCGCAGAGAGGGCCTGACCGGAGGGTGCCCAAGCGACCAGGTGGAAAAGCTCGCTGGCAATGGGCGACACAGCCCTAAACAGCACACTCGTCCAACTGCGGCGAGGATTTGCGCAAGCAGCGTGGCTGCCCAGTCCACCCAAGCGGCGGCGGTGCTGGTGGAGTCAGCAAGACAAACCTTCGGCTGCGTGGACCAGCATCTACACAGTAAGGCGCGCAGGGAAGTTTGCGCAGGCCCTTAGCTGCACCCGAGCCTCAGCGTTGCGTCTCAGTCGCCAGTCGCCCGAATAGTGGGACTCTCCGGCTGGATCGCGCCTGCTGTGTGGGATCGCATCGGCGCCCTCTTTCCAAAACCCCGAAGGCAGAAACTGAACCCGGTGGATGCGTGCCAATCAGGTGAGCGTCGTGGCCGGTCCTTCCGCAGCCTGTGAGTGGCCCACGCGATGCAATGCTCGATCGCTCGATCCGTGCTGCTACACTGTATATATCAAGCGCTGTTCGTGCACCTACCTAGCATTCACGATTCACGATCGCCCTGATCACCAAGCCCGTCATACCAACACGGCCGCGCAGGCATAATGTATGATCTGCAGCCCCTAGCCAACCCGTCCGTCTGCTACTTTACTTTACCTGTGGCTTCCTCCCATTATTCCGACGAGACACCTCAGCCATCGCCTTCTCCAGAGTATTGTCCAGATACATGGGCCAGCCCTACCAACCCACTCCTAGCCCATAGATCCTTACCTATGGCGAGCCCCAGTGCCGACGCCTCACGTCTTCTGCAACTGCAAACTCAGGCTGCTCATCGACCCTCGACACAGCCACTCCAGCCACTGCAGACTGTTGGCAGTCCTTCGCCTAGCAACTCCGACTCCAGCACCTCTTCGCAGCGTAGCAGCATCTCCTCCATGTCGAACCCACTCTGCTGCTGCCGTTGCCGCCGTGAATCGCGTGGTCACTCCGGCATGTTCCAATTTGGTACCAACCTTTACTACTGCAGCCATTGTGCCAAGATGGTTGGCTACAGCGCTGGCTGAAGCACTATCATTTCGTCTGGTCTACACGCACAACTCCCACTTATTCTCATGGACTACATCATCGCATGACCTTGGCCATACCAGAACTTCACCTACACCGTACTACATTGGTCCGACCATCCGAGACGATGTCACCCCGTATATAAGCATCATTGCTACCACCGGCGCACTCCACCCAACCACTGGAAGTCCTTCACACAACGGACTGCGGGTATGGATTGAGACCCAAGTTTCTCTCAAACAGCGCGAAACCTCGAGCAATAGTTCTTGCTCAGTCGGAGCACGAAAGGTCGCTTGCAGCGGATGCATTGCACGACAGCCACTGTAATGTGGCCCAAGAGGTGGATGAAAGCAGGTCTTCTTCACCCATTGCAAAGTCAATTTGGTTATTCTATTGAGTTGAGGATATGTTATGATACCCAGCGCGTTAAGCGTCTCTACACTTGATACTTTTTTCGATACTTCTCATACATAATTGACTTATTCTCTATATGAGCATTATTTTCACAAGATACCACGGCGAAGTGACTGCCCATTCAAGCCCGAAAATAAATTGCGCTAACCTCTGCGGAACGTAAGTTCGGTATCACTGACTCGTATCTGCGATAGACCCACGCCCGACGATTCTCGGATTGGGCTGATCACTATCCAAAGCTGATTACCGACACCCTGACCAGATTGCGGAAAGGGTCAGCTGGAAATAATGCCTATGCGCGCTGCGTGTTTGTTCGGCATGCACTGTGCGAAAGGCGGAAAGGGCAGGTCTTCGCCCAGCGAGTCCTTAATCCCGAGCTGAAACATGTCGCTATGTGTGAAGAAAAAAAAAGGACTTTAGCCGCAAACATGTGTAACAAGACCCTTGCGGAGAGGCCGCAGCACGCACGGGCACTGTTTATCAAACTCGATGCAATTCTGAACTCGATGCTGCCGACGTTGGTAGAGATCTGCGGAGCTGGCTTTACTTTTTTGGAGCTGGCCTTGCGCACTGACAGGAGCCTGGCGGCTAAGGATCAACGGTCGGCGTCGGCAGGGTCCAAAGTGGCTTGTGCACAGACCAAAAGCTCGATGCAGGCGCAGTTTTTTAGATCTTCGGGCTCAGTCTGCTTTTCACAGTGTGCGCACGAGGAAAACTCAAGAACGAGTCAGGCTGGAGAACCACGCTGCCGAGCCCACACGGCTGAGGCTTGAATCTTGCGCAGGGCCTTATTCCGGTGAAACTGCTTGCAGCTTGCAGTCGTGCCGAGGAGGTTGGTCCTGAGACGCGACAGAGAGCGTGGCGGATAAACGCGTCCGGGGATAAGCCTTCTGTTATCGGCGATGTAAGCACTTATCACTCGATGTCTGAGGCGAAGAACGCTTGCAGGCCATGCACATTGCCTGTGTCAGTATGACAGTGATTACAGTGCAATGATGCGAGCACAATGCAAATCTTGACAATGTCCATCATGCTTTCGTCGCAATGTCAATGCCCCAAGATTGACTCCTCTTTTCGCAGGCGAAGTCAAACCTTCTCCCCTCTCTGTAAGTCAGGTGCTAGTATTACGGA
The DNA here is from genome assembly GCA_011058905.1 of Curvularia kusanoi. Taxonomy (NCBI): domain Eukaryota; kingdom Fungi; phylum Ascomycota; class Dothideomycetes; order Pleosporales; family Pleosporaceae; genus Curvularia; species Curvularia kusanoi. Next base: position 356,351 of record SWKU01000023.1, read on the forward strand.
AGGAGCAGTCGGCCCTTTATCCTTCAATGTTCGAACACCCCAACATGCCAACCATCGACGATACAAGTATACGTGTCCCTGGCATCGAAGATCTCCCGCGTTGCGGACTTTGACATCGCACGATCGCATCGGTATGCTCCACTTGCACGCGCGCACGCCATCCAAGGCTGCTCGGATGAGCCGTCTGCCTGGCGCCATGCGCTTGTGATGCAGAAGCGTTGTGTGCGTCGAATGAAGAGTCAACAGTGGTCAGTAATCTTTAACGCGCTTGCTCATGTGTCATCGCCATCCTCCCACCCCAATACCTGAAATCTCGATGTTTTGCTGCATCGCGATGGGGCGCCCCGTACGCATGGGAGTGAATCTCCCCGGCTTCCCGGTGTTCCAAACTCAACGGTAGCTGTGGAGTGAGCTGACTGTCATCTTACTGGTCAGGAAGCCTTTCCTTATGTGCGCCGCATTCAATGGGGCTTGTCATCGCACGATCAGTCTTTGGTGTTTTGACCGTTGCCCCTCCAGCACGCCCTTACTCAGTCCGCCGCGCTGCGTTCCACGGTAGTCTAGACCCTCCAAGACCAAACTTCATGATTTTCGCCACTGCACCTGCCCTATATAGCGGATTTCCGCCTCCGCACCCATGGCTGGATCGGTCGCATCGGCTGACTGACTCTGCCACCATACTACCAGTGTGTCACTCCGCGGATTATGTGGCTGTGTAAGGCTTCAGGTGTCCAGCGCCGGAAACCTTTCCCCCCTGCCCTGCCGCATACAAAGTGGTCTCTCTCCGATCCTCCCACTTACAACGATTGCGCTTGTTGATTGCCTCGAGCTAGGAGTGTTTGATTGTATTGCGCTTGGCAAAATTTGCACGCGCTTGCAGATACTGATGCTTTAGCAGCGAGGGGGTTCGCACAGTTGCGGCGAGTAGGTCCAGGTATTGAGAGAACGTGATTGTCACGAGACGACCGAGAATAACTAATCCGCTTGTACGCGCGACGGCGTGCATCGTTAGACGAACCAATTCGTCCGGTTTGCAAGAAAGGTAGCGAATCATATGAGCTAGCGGGTAATGGACGGCTGTCTGGAAGCTAAAATGGCAACATCCGCTACAGCTGATATACCTACTCCTCTAGTGAGGGGAAACTACCGCAATGGTGCTCAGATCAGAAGCCTCGATGGGATCGACAGGCACCACCGCGGAAGTCATCAAGCCAACAACATAGAAATCGGTTTGGAGCCATTGAACCAGCATCGTGCACAATTCTATAGCTACCTGGACCATCTGTCTGGACTCTCAGCCCTTTTACGGGTACATGATACCATCTCCTCCAAGCTTAGCCTTACGCAGGTTGGTGAAGACATCAAGGGGGTAATCCTGCTCCCTGAGCTCTCTCCTCCACTGGTGCATTCTCCGACTAAGCGCCTTGTCCTGGATGGTCAGCTCCCTCTTCGCCAGCCTGGAGCCAGTGGAGTAGCCGCCAAGGTCACCAGCAACGCAGTGGCTTTTACCACCCCATGTCGAGTCGGCTGCAGCCTTCCAGATTGCAGTGGCATCGACAGTCATTTGCTTAGTGTACAAAATCCTGCAGTCGCTAGGTTCGTAGACGAATTGCAGGGGCGTAGAGGTCTCGTCTCCATCGCGGATGCCATCCCGGAAGTTGACGTTGATCGAGCTGCCAACAGCCAGGCGATCGAAGACAACATTGCTCCAGTACTCGCCAAGCTCGGTGCTGTTCAGCTGAGCTGCTTCTTCGGCGCTAGAAGTCAAGTTTGTAATTGCGAATTGTGCAAGCGACTGAATGTAGGTCCACGGGAAGTTGTTCGTTCCCTTGACGCCACCGACGGCCTGAGTGATGCCCTCGCGAGGGCGTCCACCTAGGGAGATGTACTTGACTCCCGCACGCTGACGCATGAGCTCGGAGAAGATGGTGCAAGTTGACGCGCAGTATCCGTCTGTCACAACCACGACGTCCTCAGCAGCAAAAGGCTGCTGGGTGTAGTTCTTCAGGGGACCATATCCATGAACGTAGACACCTCCAGAATTGAAGGGAGTGAGTACATCAGACAGGTTCCAGCGGAACAAGTCGGTGAAGTTGTCGCCCTTCTGGTGAAGAATAGGCCCGTACTTATCCGCCCAGCTGACAAAGTTGGTCTCATTGGCTGAGATGTCAGTCTGATAGTTAAAGACCGAGGAAACAACCTCGCTTTCGAGCTCGTACAAGGTCTCATTCTGCTCCTCTGTGACAAGCTCACGAGGCAGGCCTTGAGCAGCTTGAGAGAACTTCTGCCCGAGAATGTCGGTGCTCTCGTGGGCGCGGTAGCGATCAGCCGCGGCGTGGTCAATGTCATTGGGGAAAAGCAGCTTGTACAGATCGTATCCTAGAAGGATCGTACCACCGCCGTTTGCTGAGACGTCGATGACCAACTTCTTCTTGCCCGCAGCCTTTGCAGCAGCAAGGAACTTGGCAGCGGTGTCCTGGAACTCCTCCTGGGCGTTGATACCAACGAACGATGGTACGGACAAGACCGCAACGTCAGCGTACTCGTCTTCGAGGAAATAGCCACCAATCAAGTTGTGTGCCTCACGCACGACTGGCGGCGGATATCCAGGGGCCGGAATAGGTGACACTGTGGCAGATGCAGTTGCCGAAGGAACTGCAGACGAGGTAACGTTCGATGAGGCTGTGGGTGTCGCTGCAGTCGGCTGGTTGCCAGTAAACCAGGTCTCGTAGAGTGATTCTCCATCAGTAATTCCGTCGAATGGGATCAGAACTTTAGCGTAGTTCTGGTATGTAACGCTGGTTCCGTTCTCGAATTCAAGCTCTGTTGTTGCGCCCGGGTAGACCCAACGACCGCGACCACTGCCTGCAAAGGTTCCGATTCCGCTACCAGAAGGCCCAAGTGAGACAGTGGCAAGCTCGTAAAATACATTGTTGTACAGAGCGTCGCGGTCCTGGAGTGAGCCATACTGGGCCCAGTTCTCCAGGAAGGCCTGGGCATCCTCGCCGTTGATTTTGCAGATGGGAGACGACTTAAAAGTTGAATTGCCGAAGGACTCAGCGAGAACATCAGAGTAGACGTATGGCTTTGGGAGCTCCTTTCCATCGGCAGAGACTGAGACAAGCGGGACCGGACGAGCGAAATTGAAAACAGTACCAACTACATCGGGAACGTAGACGAAGTGGCCATCGTGGGTTGATTGCAGCAGAATGTAGAGCTCGAAACCAAACTGCACATTGTCAGATACCGTACATTGAAGAGATAACTTATAATCTCTTACCTCGAATTCATTCTTATACTCTCCGCCAACAACCTTACCGCGAATCTTCTCCAACTCGCCCCAGATATCGACGGCAGGCTGGACCTTCTCAGCGTACTCCTTGGGTGGGTCCTTCAAGAACACAGTGTTGCTCTGCCATTTGAAGTATGGGACCACACCATCGACCAAGGCCAGAGCAGCAGTCTGATTAAATGGCACAGAGGTAATGCATTCGTATGCCAACTCGGCGGCAACGGTGGGAGTTGCAACGGACTGCTGCGCCGCGACAGAGGCGCTCACCTGCGCACAGGGAGTCGAAGCATTCTGGCGAGGGTACAATTGACTCTGAAGAGGCGACGACAATGCAACAGAGGCAAGGGACAAGCCCGCAGCGGCGTTGGTGAACCGGACCATGTTCGCAGCGATCGTGGAAACGAAGCACCTGAAGAACGGATACCAACGTGCAGTTGTTGGTGGGCTTCACTTCATTTATACTTTTGACTTGCACCACAGAATCCGGTGGGATCTTGCCGCGGACACTGCATGATCCTGCTCGAACCACTGCGGGTAGACATCATAGCTGCACCGACAATGGGGATTCTTGACAAAGATCCATGCTTCTTGAGGCAAAACGGCTCATTGCAGCGAATCGCAGAGGGGTTCCTGATAACCCGACGTCAACAAGTCTATGCTCTGTACTGTACCCAAAGAGGCAGTTGCGATAGTTGCCGTCCGAAGATCGCCCACGAGAATGGACTGGGCGACCGGATCGTTCCCGTATGGAAGCAGATAGAGGCGTATGAAAAGCCGCCAGCGGAGTCAAGACGGACCGGAATAACACAAGTAACGTGCAAGTAACCCAATGATTAACGCAGGCTGAAGTGGCCGTCCAAAGGACAATTGAGAAGCTTTCCGAAGTGCTGGAAGCTCGTGCAAGCATTCATTACAGATGACCAGGCTAGACTGAATGAAGAAGGAGCTAAGGAAAACAGTGGGGCGCCCCCATAGTCCGAGCCGGGCGGCGCACCTGAAGACCCTGGTCGCACGATATCTCCTGCCAGATTGACGAAAGGCTTTAACCGGCGACCGACATGAGCTCCATGCGAACCAGCAGGGTGTCAATCGCGTGCTTAATGATATTTAACGATGATTAACTCCGATGTATATGATAAGGACTTGCTTACAGTTTGATATATGGGTACATAATCTGCTGATAGATTTTGTACTTCTGTGTGTAATGTACGCCGCTCACACTGTGGAATACCACGTCACATCCGATTCTTGGGTAACATGCGATTGTATGTACTATCAAACTACAAAAAAACCAAAGAGCATTGCTGTTCCAAGCGATGATTACAGGTATCAATGATTGTTTTTCAAAACACCACAACAAGCGCCAACCATCTAACGCGACTGAGGTTGGGAAGTAGGGAAGGTACAGGTTCTTGGGTGCAACGATATACATACGTACGCCATGCCAGCAGAGCGAATAGCAATTTTGAGATCACCTCGTTTTTCGCCGAAGCGACGCCATTAACACCGAGTAACGCCATGCTTGTAGTCTCGCCACAGCCCCTACTCTTGGCTGTCTCGCTGTACTGGCAAGACACGTCCAGCATCAACGATCATCTGCTCATCCAACCTCGTTCCGATATCGCCATACTCTAATCGCTTCCAGGTGGAGATGCGCGCGGTATTGGTGTCGATCTCGAATACGCGGAGGCGACGGTGATAGTGATTGTAACCGCCGTAACCACCGAAACCACTGCCACCGGCGTAGCACATCCACAGCTCGGGTTCTTGTGTTTCTTGCTCTTTCGAGAGCATGCAGTAGTCGTTGACGTGGTCATGACCGCAGGAGACAAACTTGACACCTTGTTTGACCAACTCGTCCTTGAAGTGGGTATTGAATGCTGGTGCAGTGACACCTTCTGTCCAATTGCCAACCCACTCATTGTTTCTGTCTGCGTATTCAGGTAACGGTATGTGGATAAAAGCCATGTCCAGGTGCTTATGCGTGTACTTGCTGTGGGCGTCCTTCAGCCCCTCAGCAGCGTTCTTGAACCAGGCAATCTGGTTTGGCTTGATCCAGTCGTAGCCTCGATAATGCGCTTCATCAGGAGAGTACGCATGGGTATCGAGCATGTAAAGCGTCAGCGCAGAGTGCTTGCTGTTATGTGCCTGCACTTCAACAAAATAATTGCCGACACCATCAATAGTGTTCGGTCCAGCTTCGGACAAAGAGTATGGTAAGGATTCGTATAAGGACATCTGTGCATGGCGCGACAAGGTACCTTCGTCGTCATGGTTGCCGAAGATGGCTGCATAAGGTATTTTGCGCTCGGCGAGGGGCTCGATAATCTTGAAGAGAGCCTGAGAATGATTAGTAGAAAGAAAGGACATGCGGGAGCCCACGTACACTTTGAATATCTGGAGCGGTATCACCATTGACCTGATCGCCAGACAGGACCACCATATCAGGCTTCTCTTCATCTAAAACACGTTCGACGAAGTCCAGTGTCCGAGGGTCCGCATCGCAGTGGCCGCCGTTAGCACCCTTAGGCTCTGGGTCCCTGCACGCTCCCAGACCGGTGCTGAGGTGAAGATCCGAGACTTGCATAATCTTGAATTTGCCGTCCTTCCTGATTTTCGGTACAGGCTTTTCGATCTTATGTGGCGCACCTCGTCGTATGCTCAAGCGTGGATCTTTGCTATCCCGTGCAGTCTCCAGATGCAAGGCGCCATTCTTCACTAGCTCCCACCCAGGCCGTGGCTCCACAGCGTCAGAGCCAAAGAGTATGTCGACAGCAGTTACAGCCTGTTTCGAGTCGCTCGCGTGACGCTTGAGCGACCTCTTGATCCACACGCCTGCAGGGCGCGATTCCCATTTCTCCGACGCCTGAGTCTTCTCACCCACAGCTGGGTCGAGTCTCCCCGTACGAACGTCAATGATGACCTTGTCATCGCTCGTAAGCTCTTCCTCCCTTTTGCGCTTGATGTGTACGTATGCCTTCGAAACCCAGCCAGATCCAAGGTAGAGGTCCTTCTCAACGCGATGCCATTTTTTCTGATCAAGCATGCACTTTGACAGCGGGTTCAAACTCGAGCATGTTTGTACGGTAATGTCGGTGATGACGAGGCCCTCATGGTGCAAGGGGAGGTGGCTGTGGACAGATTGCGGCAGAACGCGGTAGCGATTATCGACGAAGAAGACTAGGAAGCAAGCAATGATGGTAAAGGCAATCAGCTGAATGCCCGTTCGTACCTGCGACACATATCAGCCACTGCAGAGAGCTCTGGAGCATACAACGCACTATACGGCGGGTCATGGTGAAGTTATTGGCTGTTCAGCCGCATGTGATTAAGAGAAGAGAAATATCGTGCTACAGTGGCTTATTGTTGTCGCCATGACCCACTGTGCTTGTCTTAATAGTGGCAGGTTTGGGCGCAGGAGGCAGCCATAGACAGAAGTGTCGTTGCGCGTGTGATTGCTTGGCTGCTTGGGTGCTTGATCGACGTTGGTTGACCGCGGAAGTCTCCACTTTGAGCCGGAGCCCGTAGCGTGAACCCTGCATGCTACGTTCACATCGTTTTTGCGGCAGGCTTCGTCGAGTCCAACACAGAGGCAGCCACACGCGATTCGTGAGCTGAGCTATGCGATTTTTGTGCCTACGACAGCTCCGATGCGCAGCACAGAACCCCGCTAGGTCTTTCAGCACCAGCGCTGGCTGGTGTCGCGCTTTCAAGGAAGGAGACGTAGTTCTGCTTCGAGGCAAGAAAGACCATGTAGATGGCACACTCCTGAAGCTTCAGGCAGCGAAGACGACGCATACCCATCGTGGAGTCATTGATCACGCCAACATCATTGGAAAAGAGACGCGCCAGATTGTGCGCTCCTCCAAAGGCTTTGAGTACCGTGTTCACGAACCTACTTTGGCAGAGTACGTTCGGCTCACCCCACGTCTAGTCACACCTGTGCGTCTCTTCTCATCTGCTACGCTATTCAGCTGCATGACACAACAGTGAGGCTAAGTGGTCATAGTTGTATCCTTCTGACACCAACCTAATTGTCTCGCTCCTTGACATCCACGTCGATACACCTTCGAACACTACAAGCCACGAGCCACCCTTCGAGATTCTTGAGGCAGGTACAGGCCATGGTGCGTTGACCTTACACCTCGCTCGAGCCATCCATGCTGCGAACCCACCGCTCGCGAAGATTCCCGAATACGCTGTCGACGTAGAAGAACCAGAGGATGCTGTATATTTGGGTGAATCCGTCACAGATCTCCAAGAAACCGCTATAGAGTCATGGAAATCTTCCAGACGCGCGGTTGTACACACTCTTGACATCTCGAGTAAACACTCGAAACACGCAAGAAAGATTGTGCAAGGATTTCGACATGGGCTCTATGCTGGCAATGTCGATTTCCACGTAGGAGACATCTCTGACTGGATTGCTTCTCAAAGAGCGACCAGGCAAACCGAGGAACCTTTCTTGAATCATGTATTCTTGGATCTACCCAACGCCGACACACACTTAGCCAACGTAGCGCCCGCCTTGAGAGTAGATGGCTTGCTTGCTGTCTTCAACCCAAGCATCACTCAAATTGCGCAATGTGTCGAGAGAATTCGGCAAGAGAAGCTGCCGTATCTTCTCGACCGAGTCGTAGAGCTTGGTGCGGGTACGATTCGTGAATGGGATGTTCGCGCAGTCAGGCCCAGATCGACACTCAAAAGATCAAACGCCAACGAGTCAGATACTTCAGATGAAGGATCCGCTGATCCGGTGAAGGGCCAGGAGGCACGAGACGATGAGCTGGCAGAGGCGCTGGCTACCGAAGAAGAGAAGTGGGCCATGGTCTGCCGCCCAAAGGCGGGACAAATGGTAGTAGGCGGCGGATTTCTTGCCTTGTGGAGACGCATGGAGCGTATGGAACGCCCAAAGAGCAAGGAGTACAATGACGACCAGGCAATCTAGACCAATGGAAAGTCACTGTCAATGTTCAGCGAGCACACCGACATTCAGAGCGAACGGATTTGCAGTGTCGTGTGCCGGCCTGTAGTGTGTGGTACGCACGTGATGAACAATACGCGGGACCGAGCGAGTAATTGCAAAAGTTACCCTCCAGTAAAGCGAACATGTTGGCGAACGACTACAAGGTTCCGTGAACAGCTCACCAAATGCTAGTCCTCTTCCAGCTGCAACTTTCGTGGAAAATGCTGGTGTGACACCTCATTGGCTGCCGCGTGCATAAAGCGTGGACCCTAGTTTGAGACGGTCATCGAGCGCGGTTAGACAGCTACTTCCATCATTAATATCCACCACAGCATCATTCCCCCGCTCCCCCACCGTTCCTCAGAATTGCGACAATGAGCGGCGCGGGTGAGAACCGGTATGCGCTTCCACTTGCGCGCATTATCTTTGCTAACTTGTCTGCAGCTGGCGGAGGCCAGGACAGGGCAATTCGAAGGACGGACGCCAGCAAGCTACACCACCGACCGGTAATGTGTGGAGCAACAAGGCCGCTCAAGGCAACAAACCTGCAGGCGCAGGACATGTAGCGCCAACTCCTGCTCCAAAAGAAGATCATGTCCCCGTGCGCGACTTCAATGCAGCTGAGGTTAGGGAATATCTTAGGAAAAGTAAGTCCAGCCATCCAAGCAGAAGCTGGGAGCCGCATGCCGCTTTAGCTGTTATCTAGATGGAGCACTACTGACAAACCTCAGAGTACCGTGAGACTGTCGCTGGTACGATAGATCCAAGGCGCACGCGATATCGGTAGCTGCTAATTATGCGACCCCAGAGAATCCAGCGGTATATCACAAAGTCGAGGGCGATTCTGTTCCTAAGAGAAGTAGCGGAGTGTGGGGAGCCAGAGGTATATTTGGACAATTTTTACTTCAATGGGGGATCGCGACTGACAATTACCAGGCGGCGGCACATCGCACAAGATGCCAAATGGACAGAACTTCTTCGACGTACTCAAGAAGCAGCTCGCCGGTCTCGACCAGAACAAGTGACCGCACACCATCCATCTGTATACACTCCTCGATTCAGCGGCATTAAAAGGGCATTACGGGCGTTCTGTGGCACATGGTATGTCCGTGATTGACTGGCTTCTTTGCGGTAATACGCTGAGGCCTTGGTTGGCTCGCACCAGGGCGTTGTAGGCGTCGCCTATATGGGCATTGGTCCTTCGGTCTCTGGGCACGGACAAAATGACGCTTGTATGCATTACAGGCGTCCTGGGTATGACACGGAGCACGGCTGGGTATGAAGCAAGGGTGCGACTGTGTATTGAGTCACTTGTACAAAAGGTGAACTATTGTTAGACGATGCGTCCCGGCGATGAAGCGCAAGCTTGTACCGTGTTACATGAATAAAAACAAAAGACTTGCAACTCATCGCGGAGGCGTCTGATCGAGAAACCACCCTTCTTGTGAAAGGCTCCAGTAATTGAACGATCCACCGACTTCCTGGGTTGAACCCTGTCATGCAACTATGACAACAAACAACACCTGGACATGGCTCAAGGGGCTTCCACAACAAAATATTTGCATGCCGCAACAAAGCATCAGCCGTTTTCTACGCAACTGCGAAACTGACTGCGCGTGTGTCAGGTGTCCTCTTTCACCGCATCCATCAGATCTCCGTGGCCAAGCCCGACTAGCCCCAAATCTCACAATTCGTTTACACTCACAAACAACCCACGAGCGGACGCGCCCTTACCCCGCCACAACCCCCCGACATTGCGCTTCCATATTCCCCGGTGCCCGCTACCAATCTGTGAACACCGGGACGCAACGTAAAAGGAGACGGTGATTATAGGGGACACAGCGCACATTGCGATCAGCCAGCTTCACCACCACAACCAAGCGGCTTGCCGAGCTCCGATGCGCCAAACATCTCCACCCCGTACTTCGACACTACGGTAATCTTCTTGACTATGTCTTCTCCTCCGCGGACACCTACTCATAGACCTACCTCATCCCACCGCCGACGCCCCTCGAGCATCGACATGTCACAGTCCAGACGCCAGTCGTTCAACCGCCCCTCGTCCCGATCTGGGTATTCACCCATAACGCCTCGCTCGTCGCGCGAATTCGACCACGGCAGTCCAGCGCAGCGTTTCGATGGGCCGAGAGATAATGGCGAGGGAATGGGCAATCTGGCGGATGAGTTAGGCGAATGGGGCAGCGAAGACGAAGAAATGGACAGCGAGTTCGGGGAAGAGATGGACCACTCGCACGAAGATACAGCAGATATCGGCACTGCTGTAGAGCACGATGGGTCGACAGGGGGCCATGGTGCCGTGAATGCCAACGGGGTGAGGGATAGTGGGGTCGCGCTTCAGAGCTCGCCTTCAACACAATCGAGGACCACGCTGAGCCCGAGTGCTGCAATCAAGACGAAAAAGCACACAAGGCAGCGTTCACTTTATGACGGATCTGACTATGGCGACGATTCAGACCTGGACAATGAAGGTATTACGCCCGCACTCGAGTCGCGCATGGCTGCCATTGAGAGTCTGGCTCGCCGCGGGATGGAAGAGAATGGCAGTGCCTCCGACGAGGTTGTCAAGCGTGTCACAGACCATCTGCGAGATCTAGGGAGCCAAATCGCCATTGAGAACGGTGCCACCCGGTATGCTTTGTTCGTGCTATGCATCGAGCTTTCCAGCTAACACGACATAGTCTCAAAACCGCCCACGACTCCTTGACCACGCATCTCACTCACCAGTCGCGCGTCCTTACATCCCTCACCGCGTCCTTCACCGGCCCGCGCGCCATAATACCCTCTCCGGAAGCTATCGAAGAGCTTCTGCCTCTGGTAGAGCAGACGCTCCAGTCGCTCCCACACAGCTCTGCTGAGCCCATCGTTTCTCTGTCGCACCTCACCCTCTCGACACGTGAACTTTTGCAGCATTTGTCCAATGTCAGCGACACACTGCATATGTCCCGTCAAACTACCACAAATGCGGCACGCCGTCTGCGAACAAGCAAGGAGCAATTGCACGACTGGAAGCGGGAGACAGAGCGCACAGCTGAGGGAAGAGAATTTATTGAGCACGGCGACTGGGACAGACGATTGCGCGAGCGCGAAGCAAAGAGGGCGTGTAGCGAAGTCATGGAAGGTTTCGAGGAGGCGTGTGGGCTGTGGAGAAAACGCCTCTGCGAAGGCTTAGGCGTAGCCAGTGCGTAGTCCAGTGCGACTTCCTTCTCGATCTCTGTTGACTTTCACCCTTTCTCCATCGATCGCTCACACTCGACGGGCTGGGGAAGAAAGCTAACAGAAAGTAGGCGAAGATTATCCTACAAATTCACAGGCTGCGTGGCCACTGAGCCCTCCTCTAGAAGCCGCCGAAACACCTCAGCATCTACGAGAGTTCGCGCCCTCTCCAGTACCACCAGCTGTGCGTAATTTCTCGCGCCCTTCATCCTCTTCCTCGCGCTTCTCCAACCGCTCATGGGTGGAGACCGTATCGCCTGTCTCACCACGGCATACGCGCAAGCAATCAGAAAAACAGCAGTTTATATCGCCCGACTCGACTTTTCGCTTTTCCGATGACGACTTAGCCTAGAGCCAGTGAGACGCTTCTTACCAGATATTTTATTTCATTTGTTATATAAGTAGCTTTCTTTTGTTCGCGATTTCTCTATACCTGCATGGCCAGGCTTGTGGCTCTGGGCGTTGGCGTGGGATGTGTGTCGTACGTTATCAGCGGCATTGAAACACGGATTTGGTAGATGGTGGTGCATGTGGTTAGGAATCTGGTAATACCCCTATATACGTCGTTTAGATTGGAATCGATGCGCTATCTCCGAGCTGGTTTGTTTGGATGTTTTTCGTTGTCGACCTCCAATCAGGCTCAGTAGTTTCGTAGCTGTGGATGTAGAAGCCGCGTAGAAGCCGCGGAAGATCCGAGGCATCTCCAACTAGCGTTCCTGCCAGTGTTCATACCGGGTAGGCACGTCATCGCACTTCAGTGCCACGATCGTAAGCTTCTCAACATGCCTCCTGCAACCCCGCTTCAAAAAGATGTCGACCGGATATTTTCCTAAGCGCGAAAAGGTCGGACTTGAAGACCTGTTCAGTGGGCTTGTTACGGCGTCCCATATCCTTCACCGTCATGATGTCTTGGATGCATACGGCCACATTTCGGTGCGCTCACCAGACAACGCTGCCACTTTCTGGATGCCGTGCAATATGCCACCAGCCCTGGTGAGCTCTCCAGACGACCTGGTTGAATATCATGTAGACTCTGCCGAACCTGTTGAAAAGAACGCAAAGCCAGGCTACCTCGAGCGCCACATCCATAGCGAGATATACAAGCGCTTCCCAGGCATCAACAGTGTCGTTCACAGCCATTCTACTGATGTTCTTCCATACTGCGTCAGCGGCGTTCCCTTGAAGAACACCATCCACATGGCTGGCTTCTTAGGTAGACGAGCCTGCTGGAAATATCATGGCATCACTAACCGTGCAAACATCAGGTACGGATGTTCCCGTCTGGAATTCCTCCGGTCCGGATTTCCTTGTTCGTGATTCAGCCCTCGGTGCTTCACTTGCAGCCGCCTTCAAGCCAGCAACTTCTGCTGGTTTCATCTACTCCAAAGTTAGGTCGGCACTTCCAGGGGCTAAGCCTGAACCCTCTTTGGAGCCAGAGTATGCGTTGATATCCTGAGAACAGCCTTGCTCTCTTGCTGACTAAACAACGCAGTCACGCTGTAGTCTTGCTCCAAAGCCACGGCTTTACCACCTTGGCTCGAGGCATCGAAGAAGCTGTGTATCAGGCGATTTACACCAAGGAGGCTGCGAAAGTGCAGTCCACGGCGCTGTCCATTCATAACGCTCACTTCAGTCATACCCTTGAAGGTAAAATCGACATCGAGGCTGGAGGAAAGATCAAGTCCGGAAAAGCCAAGGGCGAAGGTGATCTTAAGTATTTGACCGAAAAACAGTGCCATGACACGTGGGAATCCATGCAAGCGACGGTTTCCAGACCGTGGGCGCTATGGGTTAGAGAGGTGGAGATTAGTCCGTTGTACAAAAATGACTGTCCAGGTGGTGAAGATTGACAATGGTCGGTTTCAATTACGAGTCAGTATGCACCTACACAAAGCTTTAATTTGTAGTTTTTGATGATTGTTGCGTTCCAGATCGGAACTTCTTTAGCTACACGTTTCTACGAGTCAACGATGTTTCATCGCGCTTTTCGTGCGCTCCCGAAAAGTCAAGAAAAACTTGGCAGGGCGAGTCCTCTAATGAAGGTATTCTCGAAGCTCACCGTTGCAGCTGCGTCGCGGAGCCCTGACACCGATAATTTTCCTTTCAGCAACCTTCTCAACTCACCTCATGAACAATGATTCTGCGGTATTGCGATGTGCCTCACAGGTATGGCGAATGCTCGCTGATCTGACCTGAAACGACTTTGCCAAGATCCATATAGTGCTTATATTGTGGAGGAACCAGGGTCTATTTCTCCGCCACTTAGCCTCGGGACCTACCCTGGTCTCATCTGCCGGCATTGCCTCAAAGACCATCTCCAGGTCAAGACAACATCACCTTCGGCGCATTAAATAGCGAAGACTGCGGAGCAGAAGATATAAACGGCCGGTGATCGACAACGGGTGGTAAGCTTTAAGCACCGACGGCTTGACCTCGTCACATATGATCAATTGTTCTATTGGAGTTTACAACCGCATGCCTAATCACTTGCCTAGACGGGTGAGGAGGGCTGATGGTAGTTCGCCAAAGTGGAAATTAGGGGGCCGTGGAAGAATTGGCGCCGAGCAAGTTTAACAAGCTGCCTCTGCACTGCAAAGGAGCATCGGTGCATTACAACATGTACTGCCTTAAAGAGCAAGTGATGTCTTCCCAGAAGTTCTTTTGGTATCAGAATCTCAGAGGTCAGCAAGTCTCTTCCTGGGTTGCTGCTAGCTTACGACGATCGCTTAGTTCTTGGTTCTTCTGGTCAGTATGCTTCTCAAATCTGCCTTTGTGGCTGCTGCCACCCTGACCTCCACGGCACTCGCCGCCTTCGGCGTTACAAAGTCTGGCAACAACTTTGTAGTTGATGCAGGGTCGAGTAATGCCCTTGTCTTCACTGTGAACGGCGCGAACTGTGATATTACATCGATAAAATACCGCGGCGAGGAATTCCAGTATGCTTCAAAGGGATCACATATCTCTTCTGGACTTGGATCAGCAACCGTCTCGTCTGCGATCATTGGTAAGGGACCCCCCCCCCCCATTCGATGTACTTGGCTAACCAAGTTTTCCAGGCTCTGTTGCTAAAATTACATGCACAACCTCAACTTTGACACATTACTACGTTGTCAAATCGGGTGACTCCACCATCTACATGGCAACCTACACTACAGCTGAGCCTGACATTGGCGAATTGCGCTTCATCGCTCGACTGAACTCCAACACTCTGCCGTCCGAGTATCCCTTTGGTGCAGTGTCAACAACCGCAGGCTCTACTTCAACAGTCGAGGGCTCTGACGTCTTCGTTGTTGGTGGACAGACTCGATCCAAATTCTATTCCAGCGAGCGCTTCATTGATGATGCCAGGGTATGAACAGATGAAATTGAATGAAGAACTCTGTGCTAATCTCTCATAGCAATGCGTCTACCGAGGAGAAGAAGTTCATGTCTGTATGCTACTTAACTCCCAGTCGTACGAGGCTTCCTCTGGTGGCCCATTCTTCCGAGACATTAATTCGAACAATGCTGGCGATTCCACCAATCTTTACTTTTATATGAACTCCGGCCATGTCCAGACAGAGAAGTATCGCATGGGTCTGCACGGCCCATACGCAATGGCCTTTAGTCGAAGCGGGATCCCAGCCGGGGGCTCGTCACTTGACACTTCCTTCTTCAAGGATCTATCCATCACTGGTTACGTCGCCGACTCCGCGCGTGGCAGGGTTGCAGGTACTGCCACTGGCATCGGCGCTAGCTTCCAGAAGGTCTTGCACTGGTACAACGATGCTGCACAGTATTGGGTGTACGCCGACAGTGCTGGCAAATTCACGTCACCTGCCATGAAGCCCGGGACATACACTCAGGTCCTCTACCAGGGTGAATTCAAAGTCAAAGCCTCGAGTGTGACTGTCAAGGCTGGCTCAACCACCACCGCCAACATCGCCGCTGACGCTGAGACCAAGACCTCTGTCTGGCGCATCGGCGACTGGGACGGTACGCCCAAGGGCTTCAGAAACGCAGCTAACCAGCTCCGCATGCACCCATCCGATTCGCGCATGGAGTCATGGGGCGCGCAGACGTACACAGTCGGGTCCTCCAGCCTGGGCAATGTACCCATGGCCCTGGTCAAGGGTACAAACCAGCTTACGATCAAGTTCAACGGCGCCGCGGGCTCGACTCTTCGTATTGGAACCACACTTGCGTTTGCCAGCTGTCGCCCCGGTGTGGTGGTCAACTCTTGGACCGCCACAACGCCGGCTGCACCGACTAAGATTGATTCGAGAGGTTTCACGCGCGGTGCGTATCGTGGCTTTGGCGAGGTTTATAATTTTTCTATTCCTTCTGGCACGCTGACCAGTGGGACTAATAGCATCACTATCACATGCGTTAGCGGCAGTTCAGGTACGGGTTTCCTTGCACCTAATGTTATTCTCGATGCTATAGAGCTTTTTAACTAAGCTCTAGCGCTTTCGACGTATAACGCGACTTTCCACTCGACGATCGCGTGTGGCTTCGTCTTCAGTACGTGCTCTCGTGACCTTTTGTTTCCTGTACATATCTTATGGAATCACTAGTCTATTTGTATGTATATCAAAGCATATAGCGCAAATACATCCAGTCGCTAAGGCAAAATCAGTCCTGCCGTGTCATCGGGGATGCTCGGTATACCTACAGTAAGGCAGTAAGGTGATCCTATGTGGGTGTGGCGCTGCAGCACGGCAATGCCATGATCGGTGAGCAAGCCTCATTGGAGAAAGCCGTTGCACGGTCAAGTGTCAATGTATAACCTCAGAGCAACACACCGCTGTTTGAAACGCCTCAGAGCTATGACCCATTCCACGTTCATGACCATTCCGGATATTATCCACAGGGCTCATACATAGGATATCCATCTATTCTAAGTTTCGGGACCGCTTAGTGACAAGCCCTAATTGCTCGCTTTGACCAACTGTAACGGCGATCATACCCTCTGGGCCGTTGATGGCTGCAGATTAACTTTGATCTTGTTCACGGCAACATGGGGAGCACTAATGTTTAGGGTTCTACGGTCCGCAGAGCGTACGAGTCTAATGAACCGTTGTATGAGTTGTCAACGTACTCTGCTGTGGATCATCTCCTCAAGCTTACGACACTCAGCATCCTGCCAGCAAGGAGTCCTTACTACTGGGACGTTTGAATTTCGCTCGCCTCGCGCGGCTGTCAATAAGTCAGCTGATATAGGTGTAGGACTTGTCGACATACCACGCGCGGCACGCGGGAGATACGAACAATGCCATTGGTACAGGGCACTTCTGCCGTCTGCTTTCCGACTGGCCGTTGGTTGATCGGCGATCGAAGTGGTATGGCGAAAGGAACTGCGCAGGGGTATGTTTTGAAGGGTACCAAAGGCGTACAAGTCCCGTGCGCTAACCTTACTCGCGGGAAACAGCTGGAGGACGCGCCCTCGGAATCCAATGGGACTGCTTGCCTGGATAGATATCGAAAAAAGCATAGCTCCGTGATGAGCCTATAGGTGCTTCGAGAGGAGTCACTCCACCAGTAGGCAACGTAACACCTACCAACCTGGGTCGAAAGTTTGCCGTGGCGTAAGCTGATGCTATGGGCCGGGCCATCATGTACCCTCCCGCATTGTAACGGCAGGGCAATGATAGTCGTACATTTGCTATATTCGCCAAGCAACTCCTTTGGGTTGGCCAAAGTGCAGATGCTGCTCTCAAGGCAGCGGTCCGGTTCGATCGGCTCATCCTTCGCTGGGGGCGAGAAAATTGGTATTTGACGGAAAGCCTTCGATAGCGATGAACCAGGAGAAGCACCTACTGTAGCGAATCGCCTTCACTAGAAACTTCTGGGTGACAAAGTGCCTGTGCAACGAATGCAAAGCTGAAATTGAAGGTTGGAGGGGAATTCCTTGTCCCATGCTTGATGGCTCGAAATGCCGCCCTACTGCAACCGTGCTTGCGCGTGCTTGCAGAAGCAATAGTGGGCACGGCAGGAGTTGCCTCGAATAAGGGTCTTAGCTTTTGATCGACCGGATACTTTGTCCTTCTGTCAGCCACGACAAGGACCATTTTCATTCCCATGGTCACTAGACCTCGATACCATATTTCGGTCAGACCTGCCGCCGTAAGAGTACGAAGGAAGACCTGAAGAAGCACAACGGTTTAATGTCAGCCCACTCGACAGAGCCACTCCGCTGGATGCCACTACGATGGGCGCACCTCCCCACTTCGGTAATGAGCCCAGAGTGCGCGGCAATGTGGCCGCCAATGAAGTCCCTCCGCAAAGTAGGCCACCGCAGGAAGGTTCGCTGTTCCTCGCCGACACGTGGCGGAATACGAAGGCGATACTGCAATCAGGGTGCCACAAGATCCGCCGCGACGAAAGACCAGACCGCACAGGTCAAGACGGGGGCAGCAGGTAGGTTTGAGCGCGGGATGACTCGACTGGTGTCGTGGCAGAGCGGCATTGCGGGTATGCAGGGTGTCGTCCCGCACGTTCGCCAATAGCTTCGAAGTCCTCCTGGTACAAGCGGTGAATTAAATTAGCGCGATTCGCAGCAAGGCTGCAAGTCTTGCACTTTTCGCTCCATAATACGTCTCGTTTGGCCTGGGCAGTCGTGTTGCGACGAGCTAGTAGACTATGGGGATCTGAATTTTTGGGTGTTGTATAATTGTAAGTGGTGTGGTTCAAGTCAGTATGCAAGGTCCGAACAGGCGTTCTGCAGCCGGATGTCTGGCGTCTCAGTTCACCGATCAGACGTGTGGCGGTGCAAATCACTATAATTTCGTGTTGATGTTATTTCGTCTGTGCACGTCAGAATCCAACATCCTTCTGCGACTGACAGACGTGTCGACGACAACTGTAAAAGCAAAGAAAGTCTGGATCCAGCTGTAATGTCAGTGTGAAGTCAGTGGAGCTTGCTGCTGTAGTGCAAGCTGTACGAAGTAGCCAGCGAAATTTGCCAAGAAGCGCTAGGTACCCACTTTCTAAGACGCATCGGAATCGGGACGTCTGTGTTGCTTCCCCATGCTTTGCATGAAGCTAACGTCGCCAGGGGATGCGGCACTTAGGCCGTCCAAATTTGTGCTCGTTCGCTTTCGTGCACTGCCTTTGCGGCTGCTTCCTCCCGGGTTTCTGCTGGATCAGCTGCGTGTCATCATGCTCAGAATCAGCCCATCCCTATCAAGTGCTCACTACAAGGCGGAGACGGTGTGGCAACAAGACAGAAACATGATAAGAAATTGCTTATCGCTCTAGAATGAGTTACCGATACGTCATTCAGCCTGGAATATTCCGACCTGTTACCCTGGTAGCATGCAGGTCGCCCCTCACCCTTACCGAGCGTATCGTGATCTTCAGTTCGTGGGCACTGTTTGACAGCCACGAAAATTGACGCTTTACCTTAAAGAGGTTTCGCGGAGACGGATGCCTTTGTACGCGCTGCTCCTTGTCAGACACAGCTCTCTACCCCTGCATCTCCTTGATTGGCCGTCTCTTCATGTAGCAATTTCGATCTGGCTATCATCCCAGTAATTCGGACCTTACCGCCTGTGAGCGTACCCTGGGATGCTCAATCCACTTAGCTGCACATATGGAGCCATGGAGAGCTGGTGCCCGGAGTTCCGCACGAGGATGTCAATCCATCCCGGATATATACATCCATTCCAGCCCACTTCTCACAGCCTTGACATCTGTCTTTCGTTTTTGTTTCAGCACGTATATCCATTCCGAATTCCAAATAGAGCTGGTCGCCGGCGCTTCTTTTACATCGCTTGCTGCCTCAGCCTAGGAGCCATTACAAAATGTCTTGGACCTTCCAGCTGCAGAAGATCAATCAGTCCTTTGAGAAGATTGCAGGATGGTAGTAAGTTCAGTAAACGTTAGTGCTCGCCCAAGCTGATTGTTTCTAAGCTACGAATTCCTGCAGAGAAGTGAGGATGCCTTCCGAGCGTTACACCAACGTATCTCCTACCTGGAGGAACGGCAGGTCTATGGACCCAGCGACGAACAAGTTGAACGAGTACTACGCAAGATTCTAGCCGAAAGATTCGCAAATGATGGATCACAGCGGACGGACTCAATGACCTTGACCAAAGGCAGCAATTTCTTCGTCGAAGATGCGAGGGAACGATCGACAATCCAACCGATTACTATCGACGCGGCTTCGTTGTTCGTGGAGCCTGAATCAGTACCATCAAAAGCATACGCAGAGACATTCCGTATGCTTGAGGGACATCTGAGCGAGTACCCGCAATTGTATCAATCAGAGCCTGTCAACGGAAATGGGAGAATAAAAGTTGAGCGCGATAGATCATCGATGTGATCCAAGATGATTGAATTGATCATAACAGAGGTCTTCGATTCATAAACTCCAATTTTGCAGCTAGCAGTCTAGACGACATAGCCATACTACCTTGTAACTTCGAGGCATGAAGGGTCCCTTCAGCCTGATTGACCCTTACAACGCTCCGCTACGAACATAGCCGACGATCACCGATTCCACGACTCTCTTTGGGCAGGTACATACATCTGCATTCGATTCAAAGGTCACATCCATACGCACAGGGGGTTGTATCAATGGTGGCAGCCAGTCTCACGGGCGATTGCTACGGAAGCTCAAACTTTCTAGGGGATGGGAGTAAGCAAGATCCTGGGGAGCAGCTTGGACGAAACCATGAACGCAAGCAAAGCTCGCTCAAGGAGCCATTCTCTGCTTCAAACAATTGAGATTTCCTTTTCGCCGTGGCTGTTGGCACAATCGGAGTTCAATATCAATTCTATTGTGCAACATCACAAGACTCGTCGACCTTGCCTTGACTATCAAATTTCTCAAAGTTCAGCTTAGATTACGTTCGACCAGACGGTTCGGCCCTTGGTGCGGTGCCACGCTCAACGTCCTTCCCATACCTCCCGCAATCAACCCGGCCCCGAAACCAGATATCCGGAACTCGACCCAGTCTGCCGTATCGGCCCGATGCCCGAGAAAAGGTTGGGGATAGATTGAGTGGTAGAGAACGTTGGCCGGCCTGCAGCTAAGGGGTACAGCACAGACACCGCACGCTTTGTCAATGTCAGGTTAGTTTCACCGTGGTGAATCAGTGTGTCACAGGACTGCTCTGATTGAGATCTAGCATCTGTTTTCCTCTTACGATTCTTCAGTCTACAATTGATCACATACTCACTACTATGATTCGTACAAATACTATGCACCTCGATCAACAATCACCGACACCCGCACACCTCAATCAAGAAACCATGTATAACCAAGAGTATTAACACTCAGGCCGCAAACGCAATTTTCCAATTATGACACCCACAACGGATGCCTCACGGTTCACGACATTGTTGCGACACCATCATTCATCTTATCGGAATCGGCCACGTCCGATCCGAGAGTAATTGAAAACATTCCGGCGCGTCCCCGCTGCAAGCTACTGCACGCCTCGAAGCCTTTACTGGTCACGCTTACACCTCGCCTCTCCTGTACCGATGTATGTAGCGTGTCCTGCACGTGTCAACGTGCTGAAACGTAATTAAGATTGCAGAATCCTGTGGACGAACAGCGTGTAGAGGCTCTCTGATATGTGTAAGGCATCATTATTGTTTGCTTCACTTTGGTACACTCGCGCGTTTATGTAACTAGTTTCCAGGGACGTGGATCGTGGTATGCTTAACATTGTTGGGGATGCAAGCGATGCCGATCCCCGGTAACAACCAAATCTAAGCGTCGCTTGCGTATCGATCGAAGATGGTCGGAGAGGTAGAGGGACGTGAAGTTGGGTATAAATCGGCTGCATGTTGCCGTAGGATCGATGAGTTGGGCAAAAGTAACAACGTACCAAGACTGACCAAGCCTGTCAATAATCCTCCTAAAAGCTCATTCCAGGAACGTTTGGTGATCTGCACATGGTTTTTCTCTCCAGATATCCGTGCGAATACGCAACCTGCCTGTGACAACAACAACAACGCATCCTGCAATCCTGTTCCAATGTCCAAGAAAAAAGCCTTCAATGCTTGGATCCTCGTTAGCTCCCATGCAGTAGAGTTCCACACAAATTACACCTGTGGACGATTTGAGAGCCCGACCATGTCACAGGCAAAAAGAAAGTGAAGATCTCGCTGTCGCTGACTACAGTTCAGCGGACCCCCGGCCCAAAGCGTAGCCGTCAAATCCTCCTTACGATATTCGGACTGTCCCGTGTTGGGACAGTCCCAACTAGCATGCATACCAATGACGGAAATCTAATATCTGACAGCCTACTTTACGCACTATTGAGTCATTTTCCGTAGAATGAGGCTATACAATGACCCGCTTGCCCATACAGCAAGTCCCGGCACATAGGTGGCTTTCTTAAGCTGCAGCGCGCCCTGCAAGCAAATGCCGTTGAACTGCCCTTGCTTTTCTGCAAGTATCGGGTGATCCAGACTGTTGCGGGTGCGACTGCGGGAGTGAGGCATGCAGAGCAGGGGATCCTTGTCCTGTAAAGACCAGGAGCAGTTCTGCAGAAGTCAGGACATGATTTTGCTGTGTCTGAAGGATTCAGAGAATGACGTTATTGCCTGCTTACTAGGTTGCAATATGGAACCTGGTATTTGGGAACTGGATGACTTGCTTTTCGGGCTGCGATGGCGCTGCAAGATCGATGAAGATTGTGGCTAAGATGATGGGGGCGGATTGTTTTGCTGCATGCATGCTTGCGTGGTTCCTGTGAGAGTTTGCGGGCAGAGCCATGGCGTTATGTTGCTACGTTGGCATTTGCCTGTTGAGGAGAGCTATGGTAGATCGAAGGATGCAGAATCGAGATCTTCGATCGACCTCGCATTCGCGTCCGGATTTTGCCGGCAATGCGCGAAGGATTTGACATGGGTTTAACTTGACAGCTCTTCACATGCTTCATAGAGGAGTACAGAGAGAGCCAGGAACTTTGGTTGTTTTTTTGGGAACACCTCGAGCGTAGGCGAGCAAGGGTCTTTACCCTTTGTTCAAGATAGGTTCCTGAAAATTGCTTTTGCTATCGTATATGCGGTTGACTGGGCGTAAGTATCTTGCTCCAAAGCGGCGGCTTCTGTGCCATGTATTGGCTTGCACAAGTGCCGTTGCCGCTCAGTCCATGCAGCTCGTCTCCATACGCCGCAGAGATGATCCTTACCTATCATGGGTATACCCGATCAGGCCCAGGCACCGACAAGGCTCATCAAGAAAGCCCCAAAGAAGACCAGCAAGCAAGCGATAACTCGCTTCCTTCCACGCAACACCTGCCAGCTCTCATCGCTCAGAAAGTCTTCTGACATGAGTTCTACGAGCGACGCGAATACGAGGAACCCAGCAGAGATTGCATTCATGATACCGACGACAAGAAGCCCAACCTCTGAGTCTGGACTGTACAGAGTGTGGGTCGCAATACCGATGGCTTGACCGAGGGGTGTAGTGCACCCGTATGCCAGCGCCATGAGCCAGGGCTGAGGAGACCCAGCTGGCCAGGAAATGGCAGCGATACGAACGCCCAAAGCGAGGCCCTCGAATGTCTGGTGGAAGATGATGGCAATCAATAGGACCACAAAGTCGTTTCCAATTGCCACAGCTAGAGACATGCCGATGAAAATGCTGTGGAACAGTATACCCATCTCCAGGAGGAAGCACTGCAAAACAGCCTTCTTGTGAGCCTGCTCGGGTGTCATTTGAAAGTTCTGCGGGTGACTCTCAGGATCCTGGACCGCGTCTTCGTTGCCCTCCTTCCTCCCTTCTGGGCCTTCAATTTCTTCGATAGCTGACTCGTCAATATCGTGCCTTTGATTGTCCGCGCGATACTGGGAAAGAGTACGACTGATACTAGTAACCCTACCCCTCAGATTTCCCATAGATCTCACTTGGTCTTGCATGCTGCCATCCGAATAGGTTCTTCGCATCTGAGCCTGAAGCTGTGGTGCCGTGCGCACCTCGTTTTCTTTCTCTTGCACCGTATCGCGAGAAACGCCCTTGACTCCTTCATTGCCACCACAGCAATGACGGCCTGGAGAAAACACCATCTCAATTATTGTCACAAAGAAGATGCTGGCCAACATAATCGCCCCGGGTGCTGCCTGATAGTCTTCAGTCCAAAAGCTGGAAAGGCATGGATTGCTGAGTGATAAGAACGCTGTTGGTAGCAGATGGACAAAAGCCGTTGCGATCAGAACACCAGTTCCGAAATGCTTCGCGCTGAACAGAAAAGACGCAGGTATCCGTAGACGAGGGAATTTGATGACTAGAATCGGGAAAGCGCAGGCGGTCGATGAGACGAAAAGTATGATGAAGAGGCCTCCCACATGAAAAGGTAGGTTGTAGTCAGGCCTCGCGCCACCAACGGCACATCCATCTCTTTTGGTGTAATGATGAGTTACAGAGGCGCCTGTGCGTGTCAGTTGAGCACAACCTCAAATCGCAGGGGTGAGCCATACTAGTCGTCGCTTCAGATGCAAACTTGGCAGCTACAGTACTCGAAATACGATCTGCGCTCATGTAAGACATGGCCATGGAAGTGCAAAGCACAGAAATAATCCAATAAGCCCAACTTCGCAGTGTCGTCCAAGGCAGGTTCTGATAAACTTTGCTGGCGCCAGTCTGATCATATCTTACGGTCGTGATTGTTCGGGTGCAGGGTCCTGGTACAACATCAGCCTTTCCGTTTTCATTGCCAGTACACACGGTAAAGCGGCACAACTATACCATTTCGAGGACCCTCGACACCCTTCCCAAGCACTGTCGATTGCTTCTCTTTCTCTTGAAATTCAGATACGTCCACCTCGAGCCGTCCAAGATTTTTCACACCACTACTCAATCGTTCTGCATCGCCCAACTCCCTGGCATTCGCGATTCCATTAAGATCTTGACATGTCGTGAGATCGGCCGCAAAGCGAGGTGGGTTCTGGTTCCACGTTGGGTTGAGGATGATGTCTTCGTCAGTTCGAGAGGGACAATTCATGTTGATAACGTGCAGAGAAGTCGTGAGTTGGCGTATATATCGTCTGGCAGGGCAGCAATGACGTTAAGAAGTAGTGGAGATGTCCGGGGCTTTATGTTAGCACGTGAGTGGTCTGAACGTGAGTACGGACGGCTCTGGCCCATCCGTGATCATTACCCAAAGAGAAGTCTGCGCCGAGTTGCCAAGACGAACTTGACCACGCGAAAAACCCCCAGATGGAATTTCACGTCGCTGAGTGGATTCCCTTGCCCCATAGCGCCTCATCCGTCCGCGGGGATAGCGCGAGCTTGTGTTTGTGGGCTCTTGACGTTCTTCCAGAACTGTGTGCGAATAGTCACCGTCTACCGGGTTTTCCCGACGTCCAAGACAGGTCGTCTCTGTATCTAGCATATGAACGTGCAAGGGCTACGGAGCTCGGCAAGCGCAAAGCCCCTCACTACTTTGCTTGGACAGACATGCGCAATATCTGACGTATCGTTGTCTTGTTGGAAGTTTATCGATTTCAGCGCAGTGCACACACTAACGCATCATGTCACCGATGAATTTGACAACTAGTCGTACTTCTCACGGAAGCATGGCGCGTGTTGAAACGCGCGCAGGTAAATTGCTATGGGTATCACTATCATGTTGGCTTACCAGACTCCAGAACCTCCAGAGCACCTCCTACTAGGTGAAGGCTCCCTGTCACTAGAACCATCACCTCTGCGTCTGTGCCGGCCGCCCATTCGCGAGCTACTTTTCGCGCCGCGCTCACAGCTTCCTCGATCGTCTTCAGCACATGCACTTCAGCAGACCCATCGATCTTCGACCAAGTTCCTGCCAACGCCTTTTGTACAGCAAGAGCATCTACTTCCTCCTTATCCGTGTTCATGGATACCAGATCAGGTCTGTAACCTTCGTTGAATGTCTGGTTTGTCGTGAAGATGACATGTGTGAAGGGCGACGCTGACCCAGCAGTGACGCCACTCTGCAAAGCTGTGTAGAGTGCTTCAGCGAGAGCGCTTGCGTCTCGGGTTTGTTGGTTGAATATCAGCACTCGGGGTACCTTGGAACCTGGGCTTGCTGCGGCATTTGCCGATGCAATCTGCTCCGCGAACCATCTTCCTGTAACTTCAATACTTTCTAGTGTATGAGCCCCATCAATGTGCCAGGCGACGTTCTCCTCCCTCCGAACTTCACAACGTCCCGACCAACGAACCTGCTCAAGCCCATCGATGAATTTTTGAGGGAGTTCAATATGTGCTGTTGTCGTGGGATCCGGTATAGAAGTGTGGCCTAACGTGCGCAGATGTGCTGCTGCAGCGGCGATAGCCACGGAAGCATTAATCTTCTGGAAGTCCGCCGACAAGCCGAGCTTGACGCTGCCGTTGGCTAACGATGGATGGAGTTCGACTTTGTGAAGGGCGATGCCCTTTTCCTCAGCTCTCTGCTGCAGTACCGCAATGGCTTCTTCCTTCTGCGGGGCTGTGAATGCAACACTCCCGGGTTTGAATATCCCTGCTTTATGCCACGCAATCTCAGGGAGTGTGGACCCAAGCATGGCGACATGGTCGATGCCTAGACTTGTCACCGCTGTGACTGTTGGCTTCAACAATATGTTGGTGCTGTCATACTCGCCACCAATGCCACACTCGATTACAGCAGAGTCTACACCCTCATTGAGATACGCATGCAATGCCATAAGCGTCAAATACCTGAAGTACACAGGCTTTGTTGGTACGTCCGCAGGAGTATTCTCCGCTTTCGCCGCCGCTTCGAGTCTATCCCAGACTTCAAAGAAGTACTTCGCAAATTTCTCTTCAGATATAGGCTCGTTATCGATTTGTATGCGCTCGCGGACGAACCGCAAATGCGGGGAGGTGTATAGGCCGGTCTTGCGGGGCTGTGACTGCCCATCGGTGTGTGATGTGTACTGCGACAAGATGGAAGAGATGAATGCACTTGTGGAGCCCTTGCCTTTGGTTCCAGCAATATGCACGGGTCTCAGCTTATCAAAATCTGAGGGCTGAAGACAATGTTAGTGCTCTCCATATTGGCAGATAACGGGAGCCGCACACCTTGTATCCGATCTTGTTACACCATTCTATCATCTCTGGGATGGCTGCTTTGTTCATTCCTCGTCCAGACTTGCGGATAGCATCGACAATGGCAAAGTTGGATTGCAGTGTATTCAACGCCGCGACAGCGGCCTCCAAGCGGTTAGTTATAGCCAATATATCGTCTTAATTCACACATACAGCGTAGTCGCGTTTCTCCATATTGAGAGTACTGTACGTTCTTCGGGCAATTGGGGCAGTCCGCCAACAAGGAAGGCGACTCCGTGCTACGAACATGAGGGCATCTTCTGGATGTGCAAGCGATTGCGGAGTGCTTTTATTCGCGAACCCCGTCGATAAGCGGATGACGCGCCTGGTGCACAGACCAGACCGTTCCTCTATGCCCCAAAAGGCAGTCTCCTCCCAATACCAATCGCTGCCACCTTCTTCTCCATACTAAAGCATAGCAGAACATCTTCCGCTGAACATCCAGCTTATGTTGAGACTATATTATTGTGGTTCATTTATTTCTGTTTTCGTGCACTTATATTCAAGCTTTTCTGTGGATGTCTCCAGTCACTCCCAATCGCATTGAAGCTCTCCGATCTATGGCGACGTAGCAGACCGTGGGCTCGTATGTATAGGCCAACCCGCATGAAGCATGCGATGAACTCCACGGATATACCTAATCGCCTGGTCTATGCACTGGGATGAATACACTATAGATGGTTCACGCAAAGCTGTCGCAGCCTCATACATTGCATGACTGCCTGAACTGTTGTACGACGCCTATGCGTCAACGCTCGCGAACGCCAGTTTGAGCTCACCAATCGCGTGGCGATGGAAATGTTTGATCGCCTGCCATGTATCAGAGTCTGGCCCACCAATCTGAATATGCTGGTGCAAAACGTCTTGGGGTTTGAGGCGCGGAACCTGCAACAGCGCGGTTATCGATACCTCCACAGAACCACACAAGTGGACCGAAGGACCACGCGTTGCCCTAAGAGGCTTGCAACTCTGCGTCACTATCACCCCATGTTATCAAGAGCGTCTCGACTGGATCGAGTAGTTCTGTGGTCAACCGGACAACTACTAAGCATGTTGTCGAGACATACAATGCCCACTATGAGGACACACAACGACCCCAAAGACGTGCACGCGGATTGGCAAACTAAAATTCGATGCCTGCACTAGAGCTTTGGACGATATCATGTCTTCTTCGATTACACCTCCAACAAATTCTGCGACGTGGCATATCTTGTGTCTGAGAAGTCGGCGTACAGAGAAGCAATCACGCCAGCCAGGGTAGAAGGATTGCCCCAGATTGTCACTGTGCATGCTAGCAGCAAGGTACCTGTCTACGCAATCCCCTAGAAGCAGCACCGACGCTTAGCTCATCCCATAGACACATGTGTACCTGACGATCATAGTCGATGCTTCCTTGTCATATCTGTCAGCCGCCATGGGCGAGCACATCCACGCACAACGACAGCTTGGCGGCAAAGAGTATATGAACGCAACAGGGCAATCGCAGGCGCTCGCCAGGCCAACAATTAAAGTCATGGGGTGTCGCAGAACTGGATTGGTGACTGCGACTCTATCAGTCGCATCATATCACGACCCATGTTTCATACAATCAGCGCATCCTAGCAACACCCGCGCCGGCCCGCTACAACACCACCCATATGATCCTCTTCATACCCCAATCTTCTGTCACTCTTCGAGCCCCCATCCCTGGTCCCGACTTCATCACTCTTCAGTTTATATGCCGCGCCACCATTGAGCGTTCGCGGCGCCGTCTTCATGATGGGGCTGGCTGCCAATTTTCCACATCTACCACAGATGCCACTACGGCGAGACAAAGATTGCAGCGCAGATCTTTGTCCTCGCAATATACAGCCAATCTAAAGGTACGCGCATTGTTTGCTTGACACCAAATATACAGCGTTTGCCTGGGGTGTCCTTTGTCGCTCCCGAAATAGTACTCATCTCGTTCAAAGGAACTCATCACGGGGCCACAGCCACGCTGGCAGCTGGAAGTGGAAAACATATATCCCCAAGAACCATCTGAAACTCTTCAAGAGAACGAATCTACGACATACACATATCGTAATATCTAATAGCGTAACAAGGCTACCATGTTCAGTCTAACACTCATCAACACAACCGCTCTCTATCTATTCTTCCTCCTCCCGTCCATCTTCACACCCACCCACGCCCTGCCAAACCTCCAGCGCCGCGGCCTCCCTGGCGCCGTCTACACCTGCTCCGCCGAAAACTTCTCAGGGAGCTGCGGCTGGTCACTTCCAACAACAAACTGCCGGATCGCGACGGCAAAATCCATCGGCCCAGATCCAGGCGGCTACTGCACCTTGTACAAGAACTTCGACTGCACCAGCTCAGTCCGCACATTACGGTTTCCCGGCGCATCATCAGGGCTGCCACAGTACATGTCCTTTAGATGCGGTGTGGGTGTGGGCATTTCGGGCACTGTGGCGCCACAGGCCAAAACCAATCCGGATCTCAGTCTCAAGGCGTTGCCGGCTGATCGACTGGCGGGCGGCGTGGGGAGCGCAGATCGTAAGAAGCATCTGAAGGAGTTGCAGGCGATGGAGAAGGATGGGTTCAGTGAAGGGCTGATTGGGTTGAAGAAGGACATGTATTATTAGGATTGTGGGTGGATTTGGTAGGTGGAGATGGCGCTTTTCAATTCGTGTATACCCGTGATGAGACAATTTCATATTATTTTTTGCGCTTGGTCTTCATCTACCCACTGATGCAGTGCCTCTTCGATTCTTCTGTTTCTTTGGTTTCTACATCAAATGACCGAAAGACACCAAAAGCATAAATTCAGAATAGAGATAAAGATTGAACAAAGGAAACTTTTGTACAGCTATAGTACTGCTCAACACAAACCCGCAGCAAAAGTGCCACTCCAAGATATCTTTCAATCTCACCACCCAAACCATAACGCCCTTACTCCCCCAACCCCATAACTTCCGCCACAAGAAACTCACCACCCAACCTGCACCAGCACCACCACCTAATCATGCTCAATAGCCCTGGCTTCCATAGCCTCAACCCCAGCCTTCAACTCGCGAATGCGATGGCCAACCCTCCTCTTCACCTCAGCCCCCACCACCTCCTCGGCCTCACTCACAACCCTCCCATAATACTCGAGCAGGGCATCCAGTTCCTCGCGCGCAGCCTCGCGATCCGCCTCCGCATACGTGGTGTTCTTCTCCGTCTCCTCGGCGGCAATCTCGAACTCGTCTTTGGCCGTGCCGAACATGTCGGTGATGGTCTCGATGTGCTGCTCTATCACTTCCTGCAGCTCCGGCGCGATCTCGGACCCTGCCGAGGGCGGAGTCTCAGCGGGCCAGGGCTTCTTGGGAGAGGATGTGAATGTGCGTATGGAAGAGAGTGATGTTGTCGTGCTGAACCGCGTCCATTGGTGGGGCGATGCGAGAACAGAGGTGTTTCGGATTTCGTAGCGCGGGGCGGGGGAAGGGGAGCGCGAGCGCTGGTGTAGCGAGGTCGCTGTTTGGGTGTGCAGGTGCGAGGAGAGGTAGGGAGAGGCGCGCTGGGCGGCGGTTGTGGAAGCCCGCGGGACGGCGCTGCGCAGGAGTGTGCGGATGGGGATGTTGCGGGCTGGCATTTCGGCGGCGCGTGAGGAGTAGCTCCGTGCTAAGGTTTGGGTGGAGAGAGGCGTTCTGGCGAAGACGCCGGCTCTTAAGGGGGTCCGGGCAAACATGTTGGCGGAGGTGGTGGAGTTACGGGAGGCTGTGATGCGTGCCTGAGGTTGCGTGTCTGGGGTAGCGCTACATGTCATGGGCCCCCCGTTCCGTTGTGGCGGAGCGGGACGATTGGCCGAACACCGAGTTCCTACACCGATGGCCGTATGAGGTACACCGCGGTGGTAGTGCAGGTCGTCAGTCTGGACTGGGCTTCTCAGATTATATTGGATTTGCTATTGGCATCAGGACTTCGTGTTCGAAGAGCTTGCCTGTAGTATCATGTTCAAGTTGTTGTTTGCCGCGAGGTGAAGGTAACATTGACTGCATATAGCAACATTACTTCAGCTGGTGATGAAATATCACAATCTGCAATGAAACGCTTGGTACATGGGTATCATCTTGTTGCGCTACAACGACTGCTACTTCTGTTCCGCTCGGAAAATCGCTCTAATCCCAGTACTTCAGCACACCATTCAAATCGCCCGTCACAACCTTCGAAGTCTCGCGCGGATGCCACTGAACAGCCAGAACCGGCGCGTCACTAGCCTGGATCTTGTGCCACATCTTGCATGTCTTCCAATCCCAGAAACACACATAACCACCACTATCTCCCGAAGTAACAAACTGTCCATCAGGACTAATAGCCACATCAGGTGCATAGCCCGCGACGTTGTGACCGCGGTAGCTCTTCTTGCGGTTCTGGCGGAACTTATCAGTAGTCGAGTAGACGGTGATCTGGTTATCCGAGGACTGGAAGGCGGCGTATTTGCCCGAGGGGTGGGGCGCCGCGCGCACCATGGAGAACATGTAGGGTTCGGCGATGAACTTGATGGGGACTGGAATCCCGTATTCCCAGGCGCGGAGTGACTTGTCGTCTGAGGTGGTAACGAAGCGCCGGTTCTCGTCACAGAAGGTGATGGTGTTGACAGGGCCCAGGTGGTGGTCGTACTCTTGTACCATCTCACCGCTTCGCGTGTCGTACTGCAGAATCTTCTTGTCGCTCATGCCGGCGAGGAACTCGTGGGGCGTGCTGGGGTTGATGCGAACGACGTGCGGGGTCTTGCCTGTGGTGAACTTGTTCAGGCATTTGCCAGTCTCGGTATCCCACAGCTTCATGTAACGATCGTAACTAGCGGAGATGAATTGTGATCCATCGGGGTTGAAGTCGATGTCGTTGACGGATTTGGTGTGGCCGGAGTATGTGCGTAGAAGCTCGCGCTGGTGGTACGCGTCCCAAATGGCGATCTTGGAGTCCGCAGAAGCAGAGAGGAGAAGGTGGCCACTGTCGGGGAAGAAGCGCACTTGTGTGATGGACTTGGTGTGGTATTTGTACGTGTGGACCAGCTTCTTGGGGATGAAGTTCTTGGGTTCATACTCGCCAGTGAGCTTGAGATCCAGGTCAGTGGGAATGTGCATGTACGTCCGCCCCTGGTAGTCGTATTGCTCGCTGCCCTTGAACTCGGTTGTCTCGCCCTCGGCCTCGGTGTCGTGGTAGTCGGTTCCCGCAAGCTTCTTCGGTGCCGCCTCTGGATTCTCCTCGATCTCGTCTTCTTCGTAGATAATCTCCACCTCCTCGTCACTCCCAAATTCGTCATCCGAAGCTGCATCTGGTCTCTCTTCCTCGTACCGCGCCCATGGCCCTTTGTATGCTCCGGCTCCAGTCACCACACTCGAGTCGCCCTTGCCCTCTCTCTTCCTCTTCTTAGAATTCTGTCCTCCCTCTATCGCGCGATGGCCCTGGCGGAACGTGTGGTCGCTGATGAAGGTTTCCGCCGCGAAGCCAGTAGGCACGCGCCCAGCGCCTTTGCCTGGCGCAGCCATGGCCGATGATGTTGCTTGCTTCGAAAGCTTCCAGCAAAGAGCAATGGGGAGGATGCAGCGGAATCAGCGGTATTAGGTATCGGTGTGCACGAGTGCGGTTCTTGTACAGCGTAGTAGCAAAGATCGCCAACTGAGGACTGGGGGCAGCTTGAGCTTTGGGAAAATTATATATGACTAAGCACACCGAGACTTGGGTGATGCAACTGGCTTCAATTTCGAAAGGCAGACTGTCCGTATTTCTGGAACGGACCAATCAGTGCCTATTGAAGCCCAGGCAAGAGCCAACGGCCAGATAGACGCTGCACAGGGAGAGGTGTGGCTTGTGAGACCGGCGATCTCGCGTCATCCCACTTCGCCCTGGCTGGCTAAGCACTGGCACTTCAGCCCAAATGATGTTGCGCCGGCATTTGACATTCACCTTGTCGCCCGCCCACTTGCCTCCCCGAACATGAGCGCCTGCGTTCTGCCTACGACATACTCTCCCACTGCGCTGCGACAATCTCGCGCGCACACCATGCACGCGCCTTGAGGCTTTGTGCGAAAACACACGCCGGTCCAGCCGTCCACCATAACCGCTCTTTCCCGCTGCAAGCCTGCCGACTACGGTTCGCGAAACGCATAAACTGCCAAACCTCGACTGCCGACATATTCCCTACTCTCTCACCACCTTTCGCACCTCGCTCGCCACACTCACTTGTGCTCCGCGTACCCCGACACCATGCGCGGCAGCCCCCACCCGCCACGGGCCAGTGCCAACACGGCCGCCGTGCGCGCACCCGAACCACCCAAGCGCAAGATATTCAACTGCATAGTCGATGAGACCGCCTTGATCGCCGGCGTCAAGAAGAGTACCCGCGACGGCGTCCGCAAGTGGATCTCGCAGGGCGCCATTTGCCTCTTTGTACCACTGCACAGTATGACAAAAGGGCGCTGCCGCTCTCACCCTCACTAACACCATGTCAGCACTCACTGCACTCCACCGCCTCAAGAATGGTAACGAGCGCATCAATGCCGACGCGCGTGAGGCTGTCAAGTGGCTTGACGAGATCACTTCCATGTCTGACGAAGGCGCCGACCGCGTCCTGCTCGAGGGCGTCGATGAAGCGTACAGTACCTGGGAGGAGGTGGAGAAGTTCATGCTGCCAGAGACATTGCTGTCCATGGACGATAGCGAATCCGACGAGGATGACTACCACGAGGATCTGGAGAGCTCCTTCAACGCGCTTGACGTGTCCGACGAGACCTCCATGAGCTCCACCCAAAGCCTGGAAGAGAATATTCCCAGAACACCAGAGTCCCCTCGATCCACCTTGGGCAAGAACAAAATCACCACCCACGGAAAATCCGCTTTGAAGGAGGGTGCGACCACCCTCTCTGCGGAGTCACCCAGCCGCACTGCACGCAATAATTCAGACTTGGCCTCTGCATCAAGGTCCTCCAAGCGTGCTGTGCCTGATTACCTGAAGCCACTGTTCAATCACGTTCTGTGGCGCATCAACAAGGAGTCGAATCCAGATGCAGCGCTGGCTTCCTATATCCTTCTCACAAACGACCCCACCAAGCAAATGATTGCCTCCAAGTTCGGTATTCGCGCCAAACGCTTGGAGCAGCTTCGCGACACAGTCGCCCGCGAAGACCGAGAGTTCAAGAACCACATGACTCTGCACAGGATCGAATCTGAGTCTAACGTGGCCAAGAAGAACCTCGCAGTTACGCCTAAGACAACTGAGCACCCGAAGCCCAGCCATCCCGTCCAGGCTAAGCCTGAGGAAGGATCTGATGATGAGGATGTGGTTTTGTTCCAGCGTGCGCCCCGCGGCCCAGCAGCAACCACAAACAACCAGCGCGTATGGGACCCCAACGATTTCGGCCGCACCAAACAGCAGCAGTCGCAATCGCCGCGAGGAGGCCGAGGAGGCCATGTGGCAACCCGAGGTCGTGGCATGCCCTCTCCACGCGGTCGTGGTGCCTTTGTGCCACGAGGAGCCTACGTGCCCCCCGGACCAGCTGTTCGCGCACCTCCCGCTGCTCGTCACGACCCGAACGCACCAATCGATCCAAATTCTTTCGCTCGCCCTGTCCCGCGAGCCAGCCCAGCGCGTGGTGGAAGTGGACGTAAATTATGGGAGCCGAACTAGTCGTCTTCCTAAGGCGTCCAGAGTGACCGCCCAAATTACACACAGTTCTCTTTACTCCTCAATGGTAAAGCCGGCGAACACGTCTGCCAAGGGCCACACTAGACATCGGTTCCGATGCTGGCTAACGCCTACGCCTACGCCGCTTTGCCTACGTCAGTTTCTCCAAACCGGCGTATGGACCGCGACTGAAAATGAACCCGCACACGTCACACGTCCACTGGCCTCTGCGGTCGGCCGTATGGCGAAATGCTCTCGCTGATACACCCATCTTTTGACAGGTATACTCAGTCCTTCCGGATGCAATCTGCGGCGATCGAAAGTGTACTTGTGAGGGGCTGCACAGAAACGACGTGCACCCAGATTATTTCTTTAGTGTGTGTGTGATTTTTTCAATCTTGCTAATTTTCCTACCAAAATTGCAAGGATCCATATGATTTATTCGCAGATAGCTCAAGTAAACAGAATGTCAATTTCTTTCGGTATGAGAATCCATTCACGCAAAGACCAGCTCCTTCTCATTGGATTGCTGTCATACACTCCGCAGCTCTAACGCGCGATCTTGTCTCTGCCACGAAACAACACCAATTGGCGCCAGCAGGACTTCACCCTCGTAGCACCGTGCCACTCCGAGGAGCACTCACACCTTACACTCTCGTCTTCACCAGTGACACAGCCATTGGTTCTCCGACCCGGCTTTGCATGCCCTGTAGTAAGCGGCATTAGCGTGCGTGCTGGGGCCAACCCACTGCGCAGACAGACCCCCCGTAAACGGCAAAGTTGAGGGTTTAGTAAGACCGTTGCATACATGGTGGAGCGAGCCTTTCTCCCAGCTGAGGTAGTCTGGACCTGCGCTGTTGGAGACGGTCTTTGTGCACGTGGGGTTCCATTGTTGGGTATTTATTCCCGGTGACGCCCGCGAAGGGAGATGGGGGTTGTTTGTCTCTGGCCTATTTATCGTCCCCAGCTCTACTTTTCGCATATTGTGCGTCGAAATCTGCTGGAGTGATCCATTCGACTTCACACAGTTGACAGCATGTTACTTCTACCACCAACGCTGCTGTGCCTCCTGGCTGCCAACTCTGCCATTGCGCGTCCCGCAGACACTGCAGTACTGTCCGAGCCCGATCTACCAACAGTGGGTTCGACCGACATCAACCTGGCATCCAGACAACTTGAGAAGCTAGCGGGTTTCGCTGCCAGCAGTACTCGACGTTCTCCCGGGACCGGCGCGTCTTGCACACCATCTAACCTGTTGATCCGGAGGGAGTGGTATGGCCCTCACACTGTGCGGTGCTCGACTCCCACTGACGCAAGCCACAAGGGGCGCCTTGTCGAAGAGAGAACGGAAGGCGTATGTTGCTGCTGTGCGGTGTCTTCAGAAGAAAAAAGCGCGAACACCAGCGGAGTTGATCCCCGGTGCGATATCGAGGTTCGATGACTGGGTCGGGACGCACATCAATCAAACCATGTTTATCCACTTCAGTGGCAAGTTCCTAGGCTGGGTAGGCGGTTTCCAGTTACGCCCCAGCCAACAACGCGGGTGGAGATCTGACAGATGAATAGCATCGGTACTACACATGGGCTTACGAGCAAGCCCTCCGCACCGAGTGCGGGTACACAGGGACTCAGCCGTACTGGGACTGGGCGCAGACGGCCGTAACAGGGCTGGAGAACTCACCTCTCTTCGACGGCAGTGCCACGTCGCTGTCTGGCAACGGCGCCTACATCCCTGGCAACGAGCTCGGCAATATCTCCATCCCTACTGCTCCAGGCAGCGACTTGCCACCTGTGTACCTCCCCACCGCGCGGGGAGGTGGATGTGTGACATCCGGGCCCTTCAAAGACAGCACGTCCACCCCCGACTCACATACCCCTGCTAGAACCACCCACTGACAAGAACACTCAGTGAGCGTAAACCTCGGCCCCGTTCTCCTCCCTCTCCCCAACGGCACCGTAGTCTCCACAGGCTCAGGCTTCGCCCCTAATCCCCGGTGCCTGAAGCGCGACCTCACCTCCAGCATCAACCGCGCCTTCGCCAACGCCTCCTCCATAGCCACCACCATCCTATCCAACCCCACCATCGCCTCGTTCCAGACCGCACTACAGGGGGTTCCTGGGTCCGGCAACATCGGCGTCCACGGCGGCGGCCACTACGCCCTGGGCGGCGACCCTGGCCGTGATTTCTACGTGTCCCCCGGCGACCCGGCGTTCTATGCGCACCACGCCATGATCGATCGTGTGTGGTGGATTTGGCAGAACGTACATTCAGAAATTGCGTTTGGAGTCGAGGGGATTGCGGGCACGAATACGTTTTTAAACGTGCCGCCCAGTGAGAACACGACATTGGAAACCCCGCTGGATCTGGGGTGGGCCTGGGATGGCGTTTTGCGTATGGGGGATGTGATGAGTACTACAAGCGGGCCTTTTTGTTACATGTATCTGTAGATGTCTGGTGGGTTGTGTAGAGTCTGACGCGGCAGCTCTGAGCGGCTGCTATACAACAGCATTGGGCACTTATAATGCAGATTGAGGATTTGATGCTCTATTCCTGACGTCTCTACGAGGCAGAGTCAGCACCCTTGGATTCTAGCTGAGGGCTAGCAAAGAGCAGTTCCGCAAGGTATCTGAAAGCTCTTCCGAGCAAAGACTCGCTGTCAAATTCAGCCTTTTCGGAACCAAACTCCTCAGTCGGTCCCGTAACACTCGAAGCCGTAGGTGACCCGGACCAGTCATCGAAAGGCGCATTGCCAAACGATTCGTCGTCTTCCGCGCTTGGTCGTGTAGCTAAATCAAGACCAAGGTCGTCTGCAACAGAATTGACTAGTGCAATGAGATCGTTTATTGTCTTGACTTCTTCATACAAATCCGACATGGAATCGTTGAGATTCGGGGCGATCTGCCTAGGTGCTCCGA
This sequence comes from Curvularia kusanoi, assembly GCA_011058905.1. Classification (NCBI taxonomy): domain Eukaryota; kingdom Fungi; phylum Ascomycota; class Dothideomycetes; order Pleosporales; family Pleosporaceae; genus Curvularia; species Curvularia kusanoi. The sequence goes on from SWKU01000023.1 coordinate 393,432, forward strand.
TGTTCAATTTCTGGGCTAGCCTGGGCAGAATGTGCGGGTACAGGAGCTTTTGGTTATATACTTGCTGTGTAGCCTCGTCGCGTTGTTGAGATACAGATTTAATCGACTGACAGATTATCTGGGGCATGTGGGACGGCGACGGCAGTGCGTGGGGGGAGATGGTACTAGTCGTGACTTCTGAAAATTTAGAAGATTTGGCCGCTTCATGGAGCCGAGAATCGACAGTCTGGCTACACTTCATGCCGTTGATTACGGCTTGCAGTGTCTTTGTGTGTTCTTTCAGTATGGAATCAATCATACCCTCCAGGTTTTCCGCAAGTAGACCGTAGCAATTACTTGAACTCAGATATTCATGCCGACGTCTGTGGCGTGGAGAGTCGTGCAAACGTCCTTTGTCAACTCGTGCATATGGTTGTGAGCGTGAAGGCAACTGCTCCATCATCCTTTGTTGCTGCTTCTTGTGGTCCAACCCAGGCGGCACATTGGAGACACAGCGACGACAAATTTCTCTAGGTGTATTTTCTTGACGCACGCTTTCAGCCACGTACGAAAAGTGTCCACAGCCTTTCTTGATCCATGTTCCAGGGTCCTGCAAGGGTTTGTATGCGCAATGCGTATCACCAGGCTTGATGCGTGCACCAGGGAAGCCAAAGTCTCTGGTCTGGCGCCTTCCAAATGCTTCACGCGAGTCAACATGATCCGGCACTTCGACCTCGGCCTCATCTGGCGGTACGATATCATAGATACCCGGGAAAATGTCAGAGTGAATGCCTGGAGACGGTGTCGAAGGTAAAGAATTTGAGCCGTCGAGGCTCAAGCTTTTGGATTCGACCTCGGATTCGACCTCGGAGACCCTCTCGGCGACACGACCCCATGCGCGGATTCTGTCAGGCTCCTAGGCCCTGGTTGCATTTGCCTTCAGAAACTCAGATGACGTCGATTCCGGGTACAGGCTGATGTTCAATCCTCCGTCGGTCACAGACGCTCTGCTTGAGCCGCCCGTGTGTGAGAGCTCGGCTGTAGATTTCAGGTTCCCGTCGACAGCTTCTCGAACATTGAGATCAGGTCTCGCACTCCCAACTTGACTCGAGAACGGCTGTGTTGCCTCTCTTGCGCCTTCATTGTTCTCAGCTGCTGAAATCGAAGAAGTAGAGTAGCGCCTCACTGCTTCATTGGGAATATCTGATCTACTTGCACCTCTCATACTGGATGTGTCCGACGTTGCGACAGACTTTGGAGCAGCGTCTGAGGCTTGACGCTCAATACTCAGAACTTCTCTTTCTTGTGGTACAAGTTCAAAGACCGCCGTAGATTCCAGATTCCCCAAAAACGTTTCAGATGAACAATGCAAAGGACGATCATCACAAGGTGTGGGCGGAGGAACTGAAAGATTGACGACGTGAGACTCTGCAAGTTCAAATGATCCAGGCGAGGGCGGACATGGCAAAGGCTGTTCAGTATCCCACCTTGGGTGTTCGTTGAGAGGCAAGTTCAACATAGCAGAGCCCTTGGGCTGAGTGACTTGTCTCCGAGAGAGCTCATGAGGCTGGCTCCCCACCGTCAATTTCGTAGTCATTGCACCCGTGTTTGCCGTCGCAGCTCCTCGAGGCGGAAGAAGAGGACCTGATAGAACTTTGGATGATTTGGCTTCGAAGAAGTTTTTCGCGGCTTGTACGGAGACTGGTTTCATAGGTGTCTGTCGAGGCTGGGAAGGTGGCACAGAGCCCAGCTTGGAGATCTCTGAATCCGACACAGTTTTGGACTCGGGGCGAGTTTTGAAATGAAAAGAGCCCGATGTTCTGGGACGACTTTCAGAAGTTGCGCCGATTTGGGACGGCGCTCCTCCAATGTCCTTTGGCTTCCGGTAAGGATGATCAATATTGTCCAGAATCTGACCATAAGGATTCCTGCCTTCGAGATATGCAGGTGACTTGCGTCCCAGCTCCGGTGGGACAGGCGGATTGCCGACTGGCTGCTGTGGTATGGTCAAACATGGCTGGGTCGACAAGTTGCGTCGAGCTGGAATGGAACTGGCTTGCGTTGGAGCATCGTTACGACCTTGCCTCGTGCGCTGCGCCTGCTCACGGGCACCGGTACCTGTACAACGAGACACAGAGCTTGACGTGGGCTGCTCAAAGCCTCGGCGCATCAGGTTGCGCTGAAAATGAACAATCCAAGATGCTTCTATTATGCAAGTGGGTGAGGGTGGTCGTATCAAGCTTGTAGGGATAAGGGACGTGAAATAAGAATAGACAGCGAAAAAGAGTGACAGAAAGACAAAGAGAAATGGTTGAGCGGGGCCAGCGTCGATGGAGACGTTCAAAGTCCGGGGCGCAAGACGGGCGCAGAAGAAGCAGTTACAGAAATAGTTGCTGGCTCATAATGCACCTTCTATCATTTCCTAACGGAAAGCACGCCACGTGCTCCGCGCCTGGAGTAAACCTGGAACTCTGGTGGTCCTCACTGGCATGAAAACACAGACCAGTTGTCTTGATATTATACATACCACATCGTCATGCTCCTAAACGCTTATTTACACATTTACTTGAGGGCGGCCTGCAGGCTCTCGAGAACCTCAAGCTCAATCTTGGCCTCAGCAATGTCCTGCTCGCTACCGCTGCCGTTGGCAATCTTCTGGGCCTCGGCGATCTGGTTCTTGACAGCCTATTCTTCGTCAGCCTGCGTCATCGGGGGTTCTTCCAGTGAAACGTACATCGGCGCTGAAGTCCTCGAGCGGGTAACCCTCAACGGCGTTGATGCTGAGCTTGGAGTCGGGCTGGACAACGGCGAAGCCACCAGACAGGAAGAACTGCTTGTTGCTGCCGGACTCCTCGATGATCTCGACCAGACCAGGCTTCAGCTGCTCGATGGAAGGAACGTGGCCGGCGAGGACACCCATATCACCGGTCTCGGCGGCAAGGTTGACCTGAACGCTGTTTCCGTCATGTCAGTAATCGCTCGATCGTACTGCAGGGTCGGTCGGGCTCGTGGAGGACATACACATCCTGGGACTTGAAGATGGTCTGCGCAACGGTTTGTCAGCGTTCAGCCCGCAGATAAAGATAATCCCAACAGCATCCTCGAGATGCGGCAAGCGCGGTCGGAGCGTACCTGGTGAGGCAGAGCTAGGGAGAGCTTGATCTTGTCCGAGGCGACCTCAGCGTATCCGCGGCGCTGGACGGGGCGGGCGATGGCGGCAGGGCGCGCGCGGAGGGCGGAGCGGGCGAAACGGAAGGCGCTCATGATGGATGGAGGGGTGGTGAGGATGCAATTGCTGGTGCGGCCGGGAGCTTGAGTGTCGTTGAATCTGCGAGCCAGCCCGAGTTCTGCGTTGCCGAAGTTGTTCCGCACTAGCGCCTTAGCCGCATGCCCTCATTCTAAGGGAAGTCAGCTGGTTTGACTCCACTAAACAATCAGTATTTGGGTTAAACATATTCGCACCGGTCTTTACGGTTTGGAAGTCACGTAGCAATCTTTCCAGGGGCTTCGAACTTTCCTGGACATTCGTCCAAAGAACCGTAACACCAGACTCACAGACACCCAACGCATCGAAAGAACAACAAGACTCGTACTACTGCAATCAAGAACATGGAATATCTTATATTGTTTCTCTCAGCAGGGGTATCATAAATTCAAGACGCCTATCAATCGACCACTGTGCCTCGTCAATTGTCACATACTGCTCATGCAGTCGGTAGCCTTCGTGCTCAATAGTCATCAAACTGCTGCGGCGCAGCCATGCTCATCCTCAGCTGCCTCTCCCTCTGCTTAGCCTGCAGCTCAAGCGTTTCTACTGCATAGCTCAACCTGTCCTTCCTTGCTTTCAATTGCTTGTATCTCAACTCTTGCTGCGCATTGACCGCCCTGGCAGTGCTTCCGCTTGCTGCTGCTCGACTTGCTGGTCGTGACGCTGATCCCCCTGTGCTGTCGCGCCCAAGTCGACCGTCGTTCAGATCGCATTTGGCGACAAGAGATTGTTCTCGACGCTCGAGCTTGTCCAGATAGTTCTCGACGCGTTTCAATAGGTTGTCGACTTCAGGGCGGATCTCCGATAATAATGCGCCTTGGGCAGTTTGGAGGTCGGTTTCGGAGATAAGTTCGAAATGCTTGTCGTAATTAGCACTCTTCACTGTCGGTCTAGTGGAGCCTGTATATAGTCCGTACCCTTGTTGTTTGTAGTACTTTGGCCAGTCGAGGCATGTCGCTAACACCGTCATCGAGGATGTTGATAGTCGAGTCGAGGTTCTGCATGCTGGCACGCAATGAGGCGACGCAGCCTTCCAAAGCCAACGCCATTTTTGCGCAGTGTTATCAATTAGATTGGTGTGCCTCCGATTCTCACCCGCGCGTGTAGTCTCGCAGTTGTGGGGTATGCGGAGGGGTGGTAAACAATGTCGGCCATACCTTCCGCCGACTTCAGTCGCCAAGCATCGAGAACTTCCGCTAGGAGCTCGACGACCCATCAACTCCCATCTCCCACGGCACCCGCAAATCCACCCATTGCCCCTGCATCAAACGTCAACATGCCTCTCCTCGGCCGCAAGTTCCCCGCGCAAATCGGTACGTGAAAACGCGCTGCTCGTAGAAGCGAAATCGAGGGAGTTTCACAGCTAACAAACGTCCGACTGCAGCCAAGCCCATGTGGCCCTTCTACGTCTCCGGTACGTCGCGAGCATCGATTACGGTTCATGGAAGAGAAGGAGATTGAAAAGAGAACACCCGCCATCATATCGATACAATTGGAGGACCGGAAGCGTACTTGTAGAGCAAGGTTAACGAATGATCCCAGGCCTTGTCATCCTTTACGGCGTCAACTCTGCTGCCAACGCCATGTCCCAGGGTTAGTCATTGCATTCCAAAGACCTTCGATCCCAGAGAGAAGCTGAGCTGACAACTGCTAGCTGATGAGTACAAGAACGACCCCCGCAACCCGGCCTTCAAGAACCAGTCCGCCAACCACTAGATTCGATAACGCACGATGATGGAGGTCATGATACCATAAGAGGCAATGTACAATAGCCGTGTATGCGGAAGCTGCCGGGAACGCCTCACTTCGAGGTGGCTGTATAGACTTTGGCAATGCAAGCTTGAACGATCGAATCTCTTCACACGTCTCGTTACACTCCGGTCATCGGCCTTGAAATATAGAGACTTATTTCGCCCTTGTCACATCAAGCAAACCGCGCGGGAGCGAAAAATGCGCTGTAGGGCACGCATAACATTTGCTACGATGAGCACCAGCAGACGCGCATACTACGATCGATATTTAGTGTTGGGTGATACTGATTATTCCTAGATTCTGCAACATCGCTCTCTTTGGCCATCTCGATGTGGCCGCAGATTCATCTGTAAGGTACTGATAAGGCACCGGGTTGAGCTGCCAGCCGGGTGGCTCCGGCTAGGATTATTCCTTGTGTCAGACTGCGCGCAATCTGGAGGATGTGCGGGTATTGGTAAGCATCGCAAGTCTTTATATAGTGACAGAAGTGAAACACATCAACTTCCATCTTTGACGAACTCACCTGCAGCCCTGGAGACTATACGTGATATCAGGTGACTGCCAGGATATCCAAAGAGCAAGCTAAGGAGTATGATTGGGTAACAGCACAACAATCATGAGGTAGTGAAAAGGACATCAATTAACGGCTCGGAATGATCAAGACATACTATTGATAGCCAAGTCTGGAGTATGCAGGTCGGAATGTTATGCCAGTAGAGAGCGTGACAGCTGTCACCTATATTGCATCATAAGCCACCGACATCAGCTTTGGGACCCTGAAACTGCGGAGGGCGGAAAGGCTGGCAGAACAAACAATGATGGGTTTTAATCATTCTGAGCTCAGTCTGCAAAACCTTCAGGCAGTGATTAGGTGGCTAGGCATCGTCAGCTCAACCGCCGATGTTACATTCGAGCTGCTCAAGCTCAGATGCCGGACGCGCTGTAGCAGGCCGATCTTAGCCTGTGAGATCGATCTGGCAAGAGGATTACTGCCAGATCGTGCAAGATTGGCGTCTTTCGTCCACCAGGACAAGGTGCAGAGCAAATGACTACATTGGGCACACATGTAGCTATGTATTTCGCTCAAGTGTGGAGAACGCATAAAGGGGCAGAGTCTGGTGCAACTGCGAGGCCTCGGCATGAAGCGGCCAGCAGGTTGCGGCACTTGAAACGCCTGAAGCGGTCCGGCAGCGCAGACTTGGCCGCGGAGGCTGTGAAGGTGCAAGCGCAGACCGCAGCTGGGTAGCGATTCTCCCGAAGCTGCGTGGACATGGGCGCGCTGCTCGCCGTGCGGAAAGCAGTAGCGTCGAAGGTGCCGTGCCAAGCTCGGTGCAGGCGTGGGCGTGAATGTGGCTTCGCCCTCTAGCCCTCTCCTCAACTATCTGCACTCTTGCACTACCACTGCTGTGCTTTCACTTTGGGGCTCCTTGCTGTTTCGTAGCGTGCAGCCGCACCCTTCCCAGAGCAGACAGTTTGTGTTCGCTGCGGTCTCCCAGCAAACAGTCGTGCCGTAAGCCGTTGGTGCCCATTCACGCCCTGTAAGTAAGTCCATCCAACCCAGCGAGCGAGCCAGCGAGGTCCCGCCGTGCCAGCGCCTTGCCTCCACGCTCGTGCCTATTTATCCCCCACAACTACAGGTTTGCACTTGCACCTGTCACTTCTGCGTTCCCTATTGTCACTCACCCTCGTTCGCGCTACCTCCCTTGTCGGCGGACTCGCTTGCCCGCACCGCTTACTCACCGCCTAGTTGGCAAAAGCCTCATACTGACCGGTCCACCCACGACAGGCTGAACCTCACCTCCGCCTCCACCACCACCACCTCAACACCACCTCCCCTCCTCTGCGTCTCGCCCGACGCCCCCATATCAACCACCACACCACCTGCAGGCCAGCCTCCTCAAGGTTCACCCTTCTGCAGCCATGACGACAATGGTACGGCGGCCCCGCAGACTGCTCCGACACGCAGCCTTTGCCCAAGCTTGTCCTCACTGCGAGCGCCACGGCTGACTTTGACAGGATCTCCGCGTCGGCAACAAGTACAGAATCGGCCGCAAGATTGGTAGCGGTTCCTTTGGTGACATCTACCTCGGTGCGTGCAGCCCTACTAGACAACGCGTCGCTCACCCCAACTAACAGCCCGCAGGCACGAACATCATCTCGGGCGAGGAGATTGCTATTAAGCTCGAGAGTGTCAAGGCCAAGCACCCTCAGCTCGAGTATGAGGCTCGCGTCTACAAGTCGCTTGCTGGCGGTGTCGGCATCCCCTTCGTGCGTTGGTTCGGCACCGAGTGCGACTACAACGCCATGGTCCTCGATCTGCTCGGCCCCTCCCTTGAGGATCTCTTCAACTTCTGCAACCGCAAGTTCTCGCTGAAGACCGTCCTGCTGCTCGCCGATCAGCTCATCTCTCGCATCGAGTACATCCACGCCAAGTCCTTTATCCACCGTGATATCAAGCCCGACAACTTCCTCATGGGCATTGGCAAGCGCGGCAACCAGGTCAACGTGATCGATTTCGGTCTGGCCAAGAAGTACCGTGATCCTAAGACCCACTTCCACATTCCGTACAGAGAGAACAAGAACCTGACTGGTACTGCTCGTTACGCTTCCATCAACACCCACTTGGGTGTCGGTACGTTTTTCGCAGCCCGCAAACCGAAGTCGTGTGCTAACTTTGAACAGAGCAGTCCCGTCGTGATGACATGGAGTCCCTGGGTTACGTTATGCTGTACTTCTGCCGTGGATCCCTCCCCTGGCAGGGTCTCAAGGCTGCTACCAAGAAGCAGAAGTACGACCGCATCATGGAGAAGAAGATGACAACCCCCACTGAGGTCCTCTGCCGTGGCTTCCCTAACGAGTTCGCCATCTACCTGAACTACACCCGTTCCCTCCGCTTCGACGACAAGCCTGACTACTCCTACCTCCGCAAGATCTTCCGCGACCTCTTCGTCCGCGAGGGCTTCCAGTACGACTATGTCTTTGACTGGACCGTCTACAAGTACCAGAAGAACGCCCAGGCCATCGCCCAGGCTGCTGGTCAGGGCCAGGGTGAGGAAGATGACAAGAACGGCCGCGGACGTCACGTCACTACCACTGCCGCTGCCAACGCTGGCACTGCGGCCGGCGCCAAGCGCGGACCGGTCAATGCACGCCAGGAGGGCACCGGAATGTGAGTTCGATATATCTGATCCTTGTAAGGACCCCTTCCTCTGCGTTTGGTGTTCGATAACGCTTTTGCGCGGAGGACGCCACAGTCAGAATTTACTAACCTCTGATTCTCTGTTCAGGCAGCTTCGTTCGGCCAACAAGCGTGGCGGGGACCAGTATGCATCTGGTGGCTACTGATTCTTGATGTGGCTTTCGATTCGTCATCTCAACTCTTTTGTAAACCGGCTCATTCGAACCGGCTTTACACCAATGAATGGGAAACGCGGCAGTGCTGTCCTGGCAACATTTTGGACGGCATACGCGCACCCACTCGATCAGTTCAAGGGATCTATTCGTCGGAGACCTAATCAGGACCTTGCAAGATTTTCTAGCGTCTTGCTTCCACTATGGCCTCGGGTTTCTGGCGATTGTCTTGGTATCTGGAAGCTTATCCCAAGCGGTATTTCAACTCTCACGGTGTTGCAGCTGGCGACTATCACTACTCAGTATTTCTGATTTTCGTCAGCGCGACACCCTAATACTTGGACGCTGAGCACTGCTCTACCGGACATTTCCCTGGATCATGACTGGTTCCATGGCGCCATTCTGCATTAATCTTGCCCTTTCCTTGTCGTTATTGCGTGGTTTCCTACAGCATTTCTTTCGTGCGTTCTTCTGCTTCGGATATGGTCTGCCAGCTTGTGGGGAGGTCGAGAGAATAAGGGGACGAATATATCTAAATTGCAAACACAGTCGGAGCGGTGGCTCGGCTTGGGGTGATGTGGCAGACCGGAGGGCGACTTGGTTGGTAGCTAGACGGATGGAAGGACTTGTTAAGGGGCCGCTTCCGGGGGTGTGTGGAAGAGTCTAGCGTGCTGCCGTGCGTCTGAGTCTGGTATCGGGGTAGTTGAAGTTAGGTGGTTTACTTTACAATACAGTTTCCTTTGTTCCAAGCCCGCTTCGTGTCATGGTCCTGGGTGATATCTTACAGCAGAGTCTCTACAGTGATGGTACAGATGTTGAACGCCCCCAAATATCCCGCATGTTATACACGCCACTAATACAACGTTCCTCCACTCACTAATACAACGTTCCTCCACTCACTAATACAACGTTCCTCCACTCACTCATCAAACAAACCAACGCTCTTCTTCCTCCCCTTCCTCCCCCCACTCCCCCGAATCTTCCTATCCTTATTATACCTCCCATCACGATCCCCAAACCTCTTCCCACCCGTCGACACCTTGTCCTGGCCCAGATCCACAGTCCGCCCCTCCTGCTCGCCAAGCCTGACCTCAATCGTCATCTTCTTCGGCTGGCGGACCCTGCGTCCCTTCTTGTCGAACTCGTCCGCCGGCTTGCCCAGCCGCACAGACCGCGGGATCCGCGTCTTCGCGCCCAGGGCCCATAGATCGCCCCAGCGGCTCTTCTTCGCGTCCCGGAACGCCTGCCGGCTGAAGCTGCGCGGCACGGTCCAGCGCTCCAGCGTCCCTGCGGGCGTGCACACGTCCAGGATGATGTGGCCGCGCCGTTTTAGGGCGGGGAGAATCAGGCGCGGGAGGGAGAGCGGGTTGACGTGTTGCGGGGTCACGAGTTCTGGGTTCTCTGAATCCACGGAGTTGGTACTGAGCCACTCGTGGCCTGCGAAGGCGGCGTCGGTGCTTGCTTTGCTCTGCTGGACGCCTCCTGTGCCGGTGATGTCGTGGGCGGGGAGGCGTTGGTCGCGGCCGCGCTGGACGGCGAGGTAGCTGAACTGCACGTCTTCGTGGTTTTTGTCTTTGGCTGCGAGGATGCGTTGCAGGTAGGGGGGCCGGATGTAGCGCTGCGTGAAGAAGCAGAAGTCTTTGCGCCCGGGGGATTTGCCCGGTACGGTGTACATGGGGCAGGGCGCGTGGTTTGTGCAGGGCGCAATGATCATGCCGGTTTCCTTGGCTTTGAAGCGCGTGTCGGCGTCGGGCTGGGAGACCTGCTCCTCTACGGGTGTTTCTGTGACGGTGCTGTTGGGCGAGGAGATGTAGCGGTCCAGCAGCATCTGGCGTGCCCCGGCAATTACTTCGAAACCTCGTGGTAGGCCTTTCTCGATGAGAATAAGTACGCCGCCTTTGGGGTTGAGGAGTGACCAGTATTTGGCGACTTGGTCTTTGCGGAGGTAGTCTTGCTTGAGAGGCCAGAGCGTGTGAGGGGCGATTATGATGTCGTAGACTTTACGGGGCTGGGCTGTGTTGGCTTCGTCTGCTGCGGTGACGTGCTCAGGGAGACGGGGAATGAAGGTTGTGTTTTCGAGAAGGCGACTTGCGCGGTGGCGGAGGGTGTCAGAGCTAGTGACGACTGTGGCCTTGCCCTTTGGTACGGACCCTGTTGCTGAAGGTTGAGGCTGCTCATCTTCTGCGGTCTGAGCGTGTGAAGTATCTTGCTGGCTCTCCCATTCGGCCTTCAGGATCTCGTGCCACGCGAGCACGCCAACACCACCTGAGCCAGCGTCGAGGATGGTTCCGCCCTTCTTCGCCAGCATGTGCTCCATCCATGGAGTGCCAAGTCGGCGTCGAACCTCGACCAAGGCGCTCATGACGCTGGCGTAGGTGCCGGGCTGCACAGCAGCCATGTATGCGTCGGCTTCAATGTTGCCCATTTCAGCAAGCGAAGGATCAAGCGCAATGGGCTTCTGCTCCTTTCCTAGCCTCGCTGGCGGTGTGCTCGCTGAATATGGCAGCCCTCGCCCGCCGAAGATGCGGTTTGCCGTCTCGGTGAGATGCTTGTGGTTTGCGCGCGTGAGAAGCTGTGCGGTCGGATCGACGAGCGTGTCCTTCGGGAGGAAGACAGTGGAGGGTGATGGCTTGAAACGACCGGCGATAGTCATCGGATGTGCGCGCATAAAAGCCTCGTCTTCGGCATCCTCGTCCTCCCACTCTTCAGCCTCCTCGTGCTGGAGACGGCTCTGTTCGTACACGTTGTCGTGGAAGGTTGCGGCCTTCTGCTCCCTAAGTTCCTCCCACTCTTCTGGTGTCATCGACTCCTCATCTTCTTCGGCTAGTTCATCGTCTTCCATTTCTTCGTACAAGTCAATCTCTTCGAGCGCGCCATCTTCGCCTCTCCGCAGAAGCACCGTCGAACCGTCTGGCTGCTCCTCGCTTATAATCTCCTCCAGTTGCGGCTTGGTTTCCAGCAGCTCCTCGGCAGTGTCCACGAAGATAGGCGGTCCATACAGTCGCTCATACAAAGCATATTCTTCTACACTCAAGTGATCCCGTGGCAAGAAGTCGCGAAACTGCTGCCTTGCATTCCGTACGTTGACTTCGATATTCACTTTGTGGACCGCCGGATCTAGGGAAGAACCCTCCGAGTCTGCAGTCTGATCCGAAGCTTGCTGCTGTCTTCGCACGAATGTAGTCGAAAGCGATCGTTGCTGTGTGAACAAGGTCGCTTGCGCCGGTCGCATGGCAAGGGTTGATTGTGGCAATCGCGCATTACGGGCTCGTGTGATTGCAAAGCTGAGGCGGCATGATGCGCAGACTGATTGCAAGCCCTTTGCTTTGAGCATCTTGTCTGCAAAGATTGGGTGTGTCGAGCACCTTGCGCCTCACTCACGGAAGAGAGAAAGTTCGCCGCAACATTCCAGGGTCCTACACTAGAACGCGCGCAGAGCCAATCAGCATTGAGGCAATCATGGCGGACGCGTTGGGACGAGGGCGGAGGTCTTCGCGCGGTCCCATTCACAAAGCTCTCATTAAGTCTGATAAGCTGGAAAACATGAAAAATGTCCATAGATAATTGCATTCAGTGCAGTTCGAGTGTCCGTAGACGTGACGAGCCTCTTGATCGTCTGGGACGCTTTCCGACTTGTCCGCGGCTAATGCACTTGAGAGGCTGTAGACAGCGCTGATGTGGGGATCCAAGTGCTGACTGCCCCATGCATATACCATAGCAATGGCAAATCCAGTCATGTACAGCTCTTGCGCGCCAATACTCGCTGATCTTCGCTGACTGTCGGCATCGGTAGCTTTCCGAAGTTATCCACCCCACCATAGAGCTATCGTCTCCAAGCTGTCCTTCGCCGCTCACCTCAGCACATACATAAATATATGCTACACATCCCCGCGTCAATTAGGACATTACAACATCCCATTCAGCTCGTTGCAATATCAGATCTTCCATACTGATACTAGATACAAGTCGATTGGAAAGAACCATCTCCACTAAGACCGACTCATTCAGCCTCTATACTGCGTTCTAGAACAGCAGACTCCAAAGATGGGATCGATCGCAGAGACCTTCGACTACACGTCGTTGAAAGAGCTATTGAAAGACACCAAGGCTGACGTTTTGCTTCCTGATGACGGACAGCAGTACGAAGACATCATCCAAAGGTGGAGCGAAAGCTGCGTAAAGAGAGCTGTATGTTGAACCTCATTTTTCCGTAGCCTGGGGAGATTACTATCCAAGCTTCCATACTCCGCAATCTGAGTGTGTTCCTTGAGTGCTACCATCTAACACAATCAGTCTGCAGTTGTAGCAGTCCGGTCCACCTCGGATGTCTCAGCAACCCTTGAACAGATCCACAAACACAAACTCCCGTTCACAGTCCGAGGCGGCGGCCACTCGACATCAGGATCCGCATCAATTGAGCACGGTCTCGTCATCGACCTTTCCAAGATGCGTGGTGTCACTGTCGACCCTTCAGCCCGCACCATCACCGCCGAGGGTGGAACTATCTGGGAAGACGTCGACACTGCTGCCGCAAAGCACGGCCTCGCAACTGTCGGCGGAACAGTCAACCACACCGGCGTGGGTGGGCTCACTCTCGGAGGAGGCTACGGGTACCTGACGGGGAAGTACGGGCTAACCATTGACAACCTCCTGAGTGTTGAAGTAGTTCTCGCCTCCGGTGAAGTTATGCTCGCCTCCAAGAGCACCAACGCAGACCTCTTCTGGGCCATCCGCGGCGCAGGCCAGAACTTCGGCGTGGTCACCAAATTCACCTTCCAAGGCTACCCGCAAGAGAACCCTGTCTTCGCAGGCCCGCTTGTATTCCCACCCACAGCGCTCCCTCAAATCGTCTCCTTCATGAACAAGTTCCACGCCACAAACGACGGCAACCAAGCCCTCCTTGTCGCCTTCAGCAGCCCGCCACCACAAAACGCCCCTGTCATCTTGACACAGCTCTTCCACAATGGCACCGAGGAGGAAGGCCGCGCCATCTTCGCCGATCTCTTTGCGCTGAACCCCCTCGCAAACATGAGCGGCATGGTGCCCTACCAGGTCCTCAACAGCCTCCTGAACGTATCCGCAGGTTTCGACGGGCGCAAGCTCTTCGGCGGCGGAGCCTTCAAGCTCCCCCTCGAGTCCGCATTCGTCGAGTCCGTGTACACGCAGTTCCAGGCTTTCGTCGAGAGCAAGGACAACTTCGCCATCGCGCAGAGCATGATGCTGTGGGAGGTCGTTCCGTACAAGAAAGTCATGGAAGTCCGCAACGAGGAGACGAGTTTCGCGAACCGGGGTGACTACTACAACGTCGCCACTATGTTTAAATGGTCAGAGTTTTCCCCATAACGATATACCCATACACGGTGGGATCTTCGCTAACGACTCGCTGTCTTCCAGGTTCGACCCGAGTCTCGACACAGAGATGCGCACGTTCTCGCGCTCGCTGCTGAGGAAAGCCTCTGAGACGGCGGCGGACAGGTCCAAGGACGGTGGTGTGGGCCAGTACGGTAATTACGCTAGTGAAGACGTCGCGGCGAACGATATCTTTGGTGAGAATGTCAGACGCTTGGAGGATCTCAAGCAGAAGTACGATCCGGAGAATCTGTTCAGCCATGGCACGAAGCTCACGCCGCGGCCGTTGGTGGTGGTGAATTAGCGAGTCCCCTCCCAATTCTTCGTTAGAAACTGAGAAAAAAAACTCGCACTTTTGGAAGTCTCGCAGAGCCATGTAAATTGCGTTAGAGCTTCTTTCCCCCCTAGTATCAATCGCGGAGGAGCTGCTGGGAGTATCTGCCAAGTTCCCTCACTACTGAACGCTTTCGTGAAACGTATACACAGCTATCAGTATTTTCGGCATCCACTTGTGCCACAGTTGAACTAGACCAGGGTATAGAGTTTCAGCAGGTAGATCACTGATTTCATTACGCACACGTTGAAGTGCACGGAGCTATAGCTCGTTGGACGCGCTTATGCTCGCGGGATATAATACAAAATGCTCGTACGCACCGTTCTCCTCCTCTTACAGAGCTTGGCTCTCAGTTACCTGCTGGGCAGCAACCTCGCCGTTCCCTGCGTTCCCCAGCCTTCTCTTCTTGAGCACGTTCTCGATAAAGGCCTCTCCTGCTTTGTAGCTGGATCGTACAAGCGGCCCGGATGCACAGTATAAGAAACCCATATCGAGGGCCCGCTGGCGCCATAACTCGAACTTGTCGGGAGTAACATATTCGTGGACGGCCATGTGACGCTTTGTTGGTCGCATATATTGACCGAATGTGACTACGTCGACGTTGTTCTTGCGAAGTTCTGCGTGGGTCAGTGGATGCAATAGCAGAAAATGGTTGTTGAACATACCTCTCAGCGCATCCCAGAGCTGCTCCTCGGTCTCACCCAATCCCAGCATGATGCTGGTTTTTGTGATCAAGGCCGGCTGTGCCTCCTTTGCGGTTCGCAGAACGTCTAGCGACTGCCTGAACTTGGCCCTTCTGTCGCGCACAAACGGCGTGAGGGCCTCGGTGGTTTCAATGTTGTGTGCGTAGACATCAAGCCCGCTCAAAGCCACCGTCTTCACCATCTCCAAGTCACCAGCATAGTCTCCTGTCAAAGCCTCGACAAGCATAGTTGGAGCCTTTTGCTTGATCTTCATGATCGTCTCGGCGAAGTGCCGCGCTCCGCCGTCTGCGAGATCGTCGCGGTCGACCGAAGTCAAGACAACATAACCCAACCCCCATCTGCGCAACGCTTCGGCGGTGTTCTCAGGCTCGTGAGGGTCCAGCGGCGGAGGAGCCTTTGACGTCTTGACGGAGCAGAAACGGCAACCACGTGTGCATGTGTCGCCCATAAGCATGATGGTTGCTGTGGCCGCGCTCTTGTCGCTTCCTCCCCAGCAATCCGAGATGTTGGGACATTTTGCTTCCTCGCAGACGGTATGGAGGTTCAGACCACGGAGATCCTTCTTGATATTCTTGTAGTTCTGGTTGACAGGAATGGGCGTCTTAAGCCATTCAGGCAGTCGGGTGATGGTCTTCTTGCGGCCTTCGGGACCCACTGTAGCAGTCTTGATCTCGTAGGCCTCGGCGGGCGACAACGGGGCGTTGGGGCTCACGAAATCGGCAAAGGACGGCCCGGCGTTAAGAGTGTCACTGAAGGCGGTGCTCGCCCTCTTCGGCTTCGAGGACGTTGGAGCTGCTGGGGGGTTGTCGGAGGTCGTGGCAAAAGTCCGGGCGCATTGTGAAGCTGTCCGCGATCGAGGGACGGCGTGCCGTGCGGGTACAGCGAACAGGCAACGTGAACGGGGTATCGAGGCAGCCATTGTGTGTGCGGCGCTTGAGTGTCGAAGAGAAGAGAGGTGTTGGGAGCGGGCGCTGCTGGCGTAAGAAATGCCTCCCAAAGATTGCGCCTTCTTTTCCCGTTTCTGGCCGCCCTGTCCGCCGCATAACGACAGCGCGCTAAAGCCAGTCAAACAGGCCAAACACGAACACACACGCAGCCGCAGCCGCACCCCTGCACCGTGCACACCGGCCGCCGCCAGGGTGCAACTTCAACGTACACCAATTCACAACACCACGTAATCCCGAGTCCTCGCTGGCGCATCCCTCCCTGGCCCTCCAATCGCTTGCAACCCATCGCAGCGCCAGCCCTGGACACCACCGACCCATCGCATTGATAGGCAGAGGCCACGTTTGGTGGAGCAAGAGCGGGACACTTTATTCCAGTTAAGGGAGAGCTCGCCGATAGAGCTGCAGCTGCACCTCGAGCTACAATATGGACAAGAAGCAGGAGGACATCGGCGGCGTCGCCCAGATCGACAAGACGACTGTTTTCCAAGATGCCCGCGTCTTCAACCAGAGCCCCATCTCGCCGCGGAAGTGCAGAGTGATCCTCACCAAGCTCGCTCTGCTCCTGTTTACCGGCGAGAGCTGGGGACGCCAGGAAGCCACCACACTCTTCTTTGGCATCTCCAAGCTGTTCCAGAACAAGGATGCCTCGCTGCGCCAGATGGTCTACCTGGTCATCAAGGAGCTGGCTGGCTCCGCTGACGACGTGATCATGGTTACATCGTCCATCATGAAGGACACCTCCGTTGGCAGCGATGTCGTTTACCGTGCCAACGCTATCCGTGCCCTGTGCCGCGTTATCGATGCCTCTACCGTCCAAGCCATCGAGCGTCTCGTCAAGACATGCATCGTCGACAAGAACCCCTCGGTCGCCTCCGCCGCTCTCGTCTCGTCATACCACCTTCTCCCAGTCGCCAAGGACGTCGTCCGAAGATGGCAGTCTGAGGCAGCAGAGGCCGCCTCTGGCGCCAAGTCTGGTGGCTTTTTCGGTGGATTTGGCGGTAGCAACCAGAATGCTCTACAGGCCAGCACAAACTACATGACACAGTACCACGCCATTGGTCTGTTGTACCAGATGCGCTCTGGCGACAGGATGAGCTTGGTCAAGATGGTGCAACAGTACTCGGCTGCTGGCGTCGTCAAGAGCCCGGCTGCCACAGTTCTGCTGGTCAGGTTGGCTGCCAAGCTGGCTGAAGAGGACCCCAACCTGCGAAAGGTACGTCCATGTGCTATCATAACACGGGAAATGCTAACCGTCTCCACAGCCCATGATGTCTCTTCTCGATGGCTGGCTGCGCCACAAGTCCGAGATGGTCAACTTCGAGGCTGCCAAGGCCATCGCCGACATGCGCGACGTTACCGATGCCGAGCTCGTTCAAGCTGTCCACGTCCTTCAGCTGTTCCTCACATCTCCTCGTGCTGTCACCAAGTTCGCCGCGCTCAGGATATTGTCACAGATGGCTTCGTTCAAGCCGGATGCTGTTCGCACATGCAACCAGGATATTGAGTCTCTCATTACCAACTCGAATCGCAGCATCGCTACATTCGCCATCACTACGCTGCTCAAGACCGGCAACGAGTCGTCTGTAGACAGGCTCATGAAGCAGATCACAGGCTTCATGGCTGAGATTACCGATGAGTTCAAGGTCACCATCGTGGAGGCTGTCCGCACACTGGCTCTGAAGTTCAAGGCTAAGCAGTCTGGCTTCCTTGCTTTCCTCAGCGGCATCCTGCGTGATGAGGGTGGTTACGAGTTCAAGCGATCTGTTGTCGAGGCCATCATGGATCTCATTCGCTTTGTGCCCGAGGCTAAGGAGGACGCTCTTGCAACTCTTTGTGAGTTCATTGAGGATTGCGAGTTCACGAAGCTTGCCGTTCGCATCCTCTTTGTCCTTGGACGCGAAGGTCCTTCGACCCCACACCCTACCAAGTACATTCGGTACATCTACAACCGCGTTGTACTTGAGAACGCAATCGTTCGAGCTGCGGCCACCTCCGCTCTGGCCAAGTTCGGTGTCGGCCAGAAAGATCCTGAGATCAAGAAATCTGTGCATGTCCTCCTCACTCGCTGCCTCGACGACGTTGACGACGAGGTCCGTGATCGTGCTGCATTGAACCTTCGATTGATGGACCAGGACGACGAGTTGGCTGTCAGCTTCATCCGCAACGATTCGATGTTTGCACTGCCTGTCCTCGAACACCAGCTTGCGATGTACGTCAGCTCAGACTCTCGCGATACCTTCGAGACCGCCTTCGATATTACCAAGATCCCCACCGTCTCGCGCGAACAAGCCGATGCTGCCGATCTTTCGAAGAAGACTGAGGGTGCGACACCTACTATCAAGGCTCCCAGTGCTGCCAAGACACCATCGAAGGCTGGTGCCGAAGCAGCTGCTTCAGCCGCCAACAACGCTCAAAAGTACCAGGAGGAGCTACAGAAGATCCCAGAGCTTGCGGCATACGGTGGTGTTCTCAAGTCGAGCGATGTCGTCGAGCTTACCGAAACCGAGACCGAGTACGTTGTTACTGCCGTCAAACATATCTTCAAGGATCACATTGTTCTTCAGTACGATATCAAGAACACCTTGCCCGACACAGTGCTACTAGATGTCGAGATGGTAGTTGCACCAGAGGACGACGGCGATGTTCAATTGGAGGAGGAGTTCATCATTCCAGCACCCAAGCTTGCCACAAACGAGCCTGGCACTGTTTACGTCTCCTTCAAGCGCCTCGAGACCGAGTCGCAATTCATCGCCACAACGTTCACCAACGTTCTCAAGTTCACAAGCAAAGAAATTGATCCCGACACGAACGAGCCTGAGGAAGGTGACGGGTACCCTGACGAGTACCAGGTTGAAGACCTGGATCTCAATGGTGCTGACTACGTTGTTCCGGCATATGCCGGCAGCTTCGACAATGTCTGGGATCAGGCGAATGGCGACTCTGCGACAGAAACGTTGCAACTGAGCGAGATGAAGAGCATTTCAGGTAAGTTTTCCTTTGCTTGTCGCTGCAATGTGAATACTAACAATCAATCAGATGCTACAGAACAGCTCACAAAGACGCTGAGTCTGCAGCCCCTCGAGGGCACAGATGTTGCACTCTCAAACACAACACACACTCTCAAGCTGTACGGAAAGACAATAACTGGCGGCAAGGTTGCTGCTACCATCAGGATGGCATTCAGCGCGAGGACGGGTGTCACAATGAAGATCGATGCCAGGAGTGAAGAAGAGGGTGTTGCGGCGTTGGTCGTTGGCAGCGTTGCATAGATCTGTTAGAAGCGAGTGTGTATGTGAAAAGGCGAAATGACCATTAACATGAAAGAACTATTGTCATGCTATCATTGTGCCTTGATTGTAGTTGCTACTCATTCCAATGGTTGATATAATTGAAATTACTAAACCCGACGTTGGGATAGCTCGTTGTAGTTCTTTGAAGAGTAGCCCTCACTTTGCTATAGTAATTGCTAGGCTTAATCTACTTAAGAATTGTCCATCTCTTGACCGAGCATAAACATTGCTAGTTATCACATGTTACAGACCTCCGCGGGCAGTGAAGTGGGCCCTTGCATCACTAGTGGGACCCATGCTTCCCAAACTCCGGCTATCTCCCCGCAACGTATAGACCTACGTGACCACCTCCACAGTAACGCGCGACCATGTTCTACGAAGGGACTCTCCAGAGCGGTATCGGCCAAGCGATTCAGCAGCAGAAACTCGTCGCATGTTTCATCACGGGTAGGTACGCCGCTGATACATAGAACCACAGCACTTACTGTCTGCCTAGATGACGGCGCGACCAGCAAGCTCTGGGAGAACGAATGGCTGCGGAGCGGTTGGGTACGTCTGCGAGCGCGGCCGCAGGATCAACATGTAGCCGACAAAGTCCGGTTCTAACTCTCCTAGCTATCAAGTCTCCTCGAGCAGAAAGCTATCCTCCTCCGCCTCGAGAGCGGGTCGACCGAAGCCGGGTTCCTAGCCGCATTCTGCAAGATCGAGAGCGCGCCAACATTGGTCATAATTCACAATGGAAAGCTGCAGTTGCAGCTTGGAAGTGACGTTGGACAGGAGCGGTTTGTGAATTCAGTACGGAACGCCCTGAGTGCGCCGGCTATACCTGGTTCTGCACCCGCACAGGCGAGTACGGCGCATGCGGAAGATGATTTGTATGGAGACGAACCTCCCACAGAGACGACCGCGGCGGCAGCGGCGGCATTACCAGTGCCGGCGCCAGCACCGGCATCAGTACCAGTACCAGTACCAGTCTCCTCACCTGTGACTGCGGCAGCAACTCCTTCTACGGTTCCGAATAGTAAAGGCAAACAACGAGCTGATGCTGCACCACAAGCCGGCATAGCAGCATCGTCTGCGACAACGAACTCCGCACAACAGGCCGCTCGCGCTGCGTTACAGAAGAAGAAACGTGAAGATGCAGAAGAGCTGGCACGTATCAAAGCACGTATAGAGCAGGATAAAGCAGCACGTAAAGCAGAGGCAGAGAGGCGCAAAGCCGAGCGCGAACAGGAGCGAACTGCAGGTGCTCAAGCAGACACGCAGTCTCGGTCGCATCCCTCCACAAGAGGCTCGCAAGCACAAAATGTGAACCTCAACGTCCGCCTCTTCGACGGCCGCACCATCCGCTCTACATTTCCGCGCACAGCTACTCTCGAGAAGGAGGTGCGCAAGTGGATAGACGACGAGTTCGCAAAGCTTGACTCCAATGACCCGAATGTCCAGAATCGGGCTCTTCCTCCATACTTCTTCAGGCACATCCTGGCACCTCAACCAAGTCGCGAGTTGTCGGCTGGTGATGAGAACCAGACCCTTGGCGATATCGATCTGGCACCTAGCGCAACACTGGTCTTGGTCCCTGTCAAAGGCTACACAGATGCATACTCAGGGAGTGGCTCTAATCTCCTTGCAGGAACCAGAACGGGGCTCGTCAGTGGTGCATTCGGGCTGCTATCGTCGACTGTTGGGTACGCTGGAGGCATCCTGGGGTCCTTCTTAGGGACTGGCGCTGCTGCACCCCAGCCGCACCAGGGGCCGACAGCAGGCGGTGGTAGTGGTGGTGGTAGTGGTAGTGGCAGTGGGCAACAGCCCCAAAGATCGCGACCCGAAAGGGAAGAGCAAGGGAATATCAGGGTGAGGACACTTGCTGATCAGCGTGCGAGAGAGCCGGGAAGCCAACAGTTCTACAATGGAAATCAGGTACGTGCATAATTGTGCTGTTTAGATCGCCAGACGCTGATTCGATCTAGTCCAATGTCGAACCAAGGCCTGATGACAGAGGGTAGCTTTGAAGGGTGTGAAATAAAATGTTTTGAGCATGTCCTATATCATTAGCCTATCCTGCCCTGCCTGCCAGGATCCTAAAGAGAAATAAGCATACCACTCGAGAGCGATGCTCTCGGATCCCATAATCACAGCTTGACTCTTGCCCAATGCAATCTAGCATACGCGCCCATCAGACATAATTTTCTTATGTATCATTCTATTGCACGCGGTGATTGTCCCATCTGCAGCCCCACCAACATCGGACCCCCGAGCTCTCCCTCCCACTTCCCCGCAACCCACCCACCACCACTTTTCAGCGGCGCGCGCAGTGCAGCGCAAAAGCAACAACAAACACACCCCCACCCACCTCTCCAAGCCAACCCACCATGTCCGACGCCGACCTCGAGCAGATCCGCCAAGCGCGGCTGCAGCAGCTGCAACAGCAATCCGGAGGCAGCCGCGGGAGTCCCTCTGGCGAAGGCGGCGAGCAAGAGCAGCGCCGGTAACGTCTCCTCCCTCCCTTGCGCAACCTTGTCCAACGAATCCCACTAACACTTGCGCGATGCACGCAGACAGCAAGAATGTACGTCCCTCCACTCTCACCAACGGATCTCGTCTCTCTAGCCCCAGGACTCGAGGTTACTAACACCCCCCACCTCGCAGCCGACCAGCGCGCACACATGCTCTCGCAAATCCTGACGCCGGAAGCCGCCGACCGCCTGGGCCGGATCCGGCTGGTTAAAGAATCACGCGCGACGGATATCGAGAACCGGTTGATTATGCTGGCACGGACGGGCCAGATACGGCAGAAAGTTAGTGAGGATCAGTTGAAGGATATTCTGGGCGCGGTGGCGGAGCAGAGTGAGAAGGAGGAGAGCAGGATTGTGGTTAATAGGCGGGGTGGTGGCGGGTGGGATAGTGATGAGGAGTTGGAGGAGTTGATGAAGGAGGTTTAGGGGGAGTGAGGTTGTGGAGAGGAGGAATGATAGGTCAGAATCCTGTGAGAAGGATGGGGGCGAGTCAAAAGAGTCGAGGGTGTAGAGGATTTTGGTTTCTGGGGTGATGGAGTGGAGTGCTGGAGTGTATGGCTGGCGCGAACGTCGCTTCAGTAGCAGCATTGAAGTTGCTATATGTTACTCGAAAGGTTGTAGGTGCTTCTTGCAATTGAGGGGAAAAAGTTGTCAATACACAGTGACAGTCTGTCACTGCTGTATATGATTCCAAGCATGCGACCTACTTCTACTGCAATGTTGTCATACAGTTTGGCGATGTTTTGCAGCGTGATCCTGGTCAACAAGGGCTGGGACGACTGGTCCTCATCGTGATGAAATCAAGCCAAAAAAACCCCGGTCAGAAGTCGTGTGGTTATCAACTAGGGGCTCAGCACAAGAAAAGAAAACATTAAATAGGCTTGCTATTCTCTTCGTCCAGAATTGAAGGTGGGAGACCTGGCCTCTTGCCTGGGTTCCTTTTTTGGTTGGTAGAATGTGACTGAAAGACAAAAGGCAATGACTACCCGGCTCACTTGGCCCGATAGTTGCATCTACACTGCACCCTTGTGTCCCGCATTTTGTGCACCTCTCACTCATTACATGATTCGAATAAAGTGGAATGCCGAGCGCCGAAGGTGTCACAGAACAGCACATGAGTCTCTTTCGACATGTCTATCCTAAAGAAGATAACATGTGCTTTCTGAACGCGGATCTTTGAACGCCTCCTGTCCGCGCAGACGTACGTCTCCTACGTGCTTGTGCTTCATTGACATGTCGACCTCGTGATTTGGATCTCACTTGTAAGGCACACCTTAGCGGCCACGAAACCGATTCGAACCTGGTCATATGGTATCTGCACCCTGTATCAGTCCTCTAGGATTCTCATTTTTGAAACGTGCACCCTGCATCACGATACCCTGCGTACCAGCGAGCGTGCAGATGAGGTGTCTGTCATCGCATCCGTCCGTTAACATCTCGCATCTGATATCCTCCAGTCTATACGGTCAGGTCTCTTTCCAAGCGATTAACGCTCAGAAGCATTGCGAGCTACACATCGGCTCTCTATTTGCTGACGAGAATCAGCTGCTAGCTTTCGCACTCCGAGATGTCTCATACAGTCGTCGTGGGCATGCCCGAGGTCTGGCGTGGCATTTGCCATGTGAACAACAGTGTCACTGCTATGGAAACTCGATCCGTTCTAGGCTGCGCCATATGCCTTTTGTCATGAATTCAAAAACGGTGAAGGGTACACATACTGACTGGACAAGCTGACCTAGCCCGTCACTGTCAATCTAAACGCCAGCATTTAAGTCATCTGGTCCAGCCAATCTTACGAAACCATTGCTCCAGTCTACAGATGCGACTATGGCTGGATTATAAGCTGTGGAAAGTGTCCAAACAGACCTATGAGGACTACGGGGTCGAACGCCCACGAACGTTTTGGTCTGCATAAGCTCAACAGACCGTCGTCTGCCTTCTAAGTGCTACAGAATCGAGTTTTAAGCGGGACGCATCCGCGTCCCGTCCGGATTGCACCCGCATATTCCCTTATCGCTTATGGATTATCGATGCTTCCTTGCCACCATACTCGGACTCGGGCTTTTGGTTATGCTCGCATGGAACATGGGTCGGATACTTAAACCCCTCAACTTTCTCTTGAAGATAGGGTTCAATGACCACTTCATCTTCCCGAATCGTTCGCAGAACCCCAAATTAGCAAACCGCGACCGCAACGCTCTTCATTGCTCAGTTGACTTCGTTCAATCTTTGGACCATAGCTCGTCAAGGGTCGTCTTAACTCAGACACCCGTACTTCATCTCAGGGAAGCATCCGTCAGGGTCACGAACGTACCTCCAGACATGACTTTTAGAATTTTTTGATGTCACACATCAACTCTCTTCACAGCCCTGCTGCTTCGTAGGGAAACCGAGGTGGTGCGCCTCACGCTACGCCACGTGGCACGGTCCATGTACACAGCCACTGCGTAACCTGTTTAAAGATGTACATCGCCATCAGTCTTGCAGCGACCCTGCTCTTTTATACCACTCCCTCCAAAGCAGCTGTCATACCACAGTATCCACAGAATACAATGTCAACAGCAACAGGATTCAAGAATGTCGCATACTTCGTGAACTGGGTAAGTCAATTCACTGCAACGTCATACCGTACCAAGCTAACCTTGATTAGGCAATTTACGGGCGCAACTACCACCCCCAAGATCTCCCTGCAGAGGAGCTCACCCACGTTCTGTATGCCTTTGCAAATGTCCGACCGGATTCTGGCGAGGTGTATTTAACAGATACATGGTCAGACACGGACAAACATTATGAGGGTGATTCATGGAATGATGTTGGAACCAATCTGTACGGCTGCGCCAAACAACTGTTCCTGCAAAAGAAGAGAAACCGGCAGATGAAGGTATTATTGTCTATAGGAGGCTGGACATACTCCTCAAACTTCGCCCAACCCGCCTCAACCCCTCAGGGCCGAGCAAGATTCGCAAACAGCGCAGTCGACCTGATGATGAACCACGGCTTTGACGGTACTTTGCCTCCCTCCCCTCCTCCCTCACAGTACTAACACCCCCCAGGCCTAGACATCGACTGGGAGTATCCTCAAAACCCAGAGCAGGCTAGAGACCTCGTCTCCCTAGTAGCCGAAACCCGCAAAGCCCTGGACTGCTACGCGGCCGAGCACACACCAGGGACGCACTACCTTCTCACTGTCGCCTCCCCCGCCGGCCCGCAGAACTACAACCGGATGCACCTCGCAGAAATGGACCCACACCTGGATTTCTGGAACCTCATGGCGTACGACTACGCCGGGAGCTGGGATGCCACCGCCGGCCATCAGGCAAACTGGAACTCAGATGCTAATAACACTTCGTGCACGCCGTTCAGCACTGCGCAGGCGCTGAACGATTATATCGCGGCGGGTGTGCCTCCGGAGAAGATTGTGGTGGGGATCCCCCTGTATGGGCGCAGCTTTGCGAACACGGCGGGTCCTGGGTCTGCGTATCAGGGGCAGGGTCAGGGGAGTTGGGAGGCCGGTGTTTATGATTATAAAGCTCTTCCTGTGGAGGGGGAGACTGTGTCGAATGATTTCAATGTCGGTGCGAGTTGGAGTTACGATCCGGGGTCGAGGTTGATGGTTACCTATGATACGCCGCAGATGGTGGAGATGAAGGCCGGTTTGATCAAGGATTTGGGGCTCGGTGGTGCGATGTACTGGGAGAGCAGTGGGGACCGGAAGGGAGATGGGAGCTTGATATCTACGGTGAGTCTTGCCTTGTGTCGGTGGTTGCATGCTGGGCTAACGAACAAACAGTTTGTGAAGAGCATTGGTGGCGTTGGAGCATTGGATCAAAGTCAGAATACTTTGGACTATCCCGCGAGCAAGTTTGACAACTTGCGTGCTGGTTTCCCGGATAATTGACTGTCGCTTAGCGCTGGATATGGAGTTGGGTCCATGTTCATAGCTGAGACAACATTTGCTAGCAATCTGACAGCTTGGATACCTCAACCTTGATACACCAGTATAGAAATTTACAAAGCTATCTAAGTATGTCAACAGTATACATGATACCATAATCTCTCTTTACCCGTCGTTCGAAATACCACAATGACACTCAATTCAGGCCAGGGCTTTCAGGACAGTTATCAGCCTGATTGTAACGCTGCACTAAAGCTTCCACTTCCCGTTTGATGGATTCTTGAATCCTAAGATGCAGCTTCCAGTTTTCTTCCAGCCGTGCAAACAGCCTCCGCAATTCCACAATATTCTCCTGTCCACTGGCGATACGAGCGCGGTGCAGAAGATCTTTAGGTCCGGCTTCAGCGATATAGGCCCCGATTTCCGCAAGTCTTACGTAAAGAGTTTTGAAGTCAACGAACAGCTTGGCCAATGGTGATTTCGGCAGTATCTTCGTGGGTGCTTCTTTAGCGATACAGCGCATCCATCCCTCAGTCAGTTCGGGCAGGCGTGGGATGACATGTGGCACACGCTTAGGTCCGCCTTTACGGAACGGGAACCATTCGAAGACACCAACGAAGGTGGGCCTTGGAATACCGCGGAGGCGTTGAAGAGGCTCAATGAGCAGTTTAGTGTTGTGGAACGAGTCTCTAGCGAAGATATGTTTGTCTTTGATATCCACGGACACCTGCAAGTCACGGAGATGCTCCGCTTTTGCGAGAACGCCAGACACGACTTCTGAAACATAATCTTAGGGATGTCAGTGATGCTTATTGATTCCCAAATCTGACAATGGCAGCATACCGCGAAGCCTGTAAAGTTCGACCTCTAGATCAAATCGCACGAACTCCATCTGGTGTCGAGTATCCTCTCCTGGCCCGACCATGATGTGAATGCTGTAGTTTCTGACCGCACCCCAGGCGAAGTTTTGAATAAATCGGTCGAAATCGATCTCTTCGGATGGCATTATAAGCACGCGGTACTCACGTGGGTACAATGACCGGACTATGAGTGAACCACCTGTGTAGCGCTGATCAGTACACGTATAGAACCCTAAATGTGATATCAGACAGCTCACAGAGTTGAACGCCATTGCCGTTCACCTGAATTACGAAATTGGTGATGTCGTAGAAAATGTCCTTGATTTCCTCGTATATGGCGCGGTCGAAGCTCAGGAAGAGTCCACTGAGCGATATGGGGTACTTCGTGCGCAACCCTCCTGTTTGTTAGTGAGTGCACGATCGAGTGAGTGAGGGCAAGTGCTCCTGGAGTGTTTTGAGGTCACCTGTGCGCTGCAGCTTTCGCCAATGTGGGGCGTTACTCTTGCTGGGAAGGAGCGGGAGGGCAAGAGCGTGATGCATGGGTAAGAGAACCAGGCTCACAGCCTTACCTGACAATGGGCACGGAGACCAAGAATGACGGCATGAGTTGACGTCCCATTTCTACAATCTCTTGCTAACAAACGTAGCGCGTTAGCAAGAAGACCTAAACAACACCACACAGCCTGTAAAGCCCTTACTACCAACTCGATATCAGTCACTCAGCAAGGCTTCCAAGGACATTACACGCCTTCTTGCAGACCATCGACACTTTAAGTGGCCACAGTACTACAAGACCAGCACTCTCCTTGTAAAATATTGGCTGCCTTGGGATCTGGTCCAAGACTTATACAATAACAAGACGCATGAACGTCCCTTTCGTCTGCTCAAGCCACCTAAAGGCAGCCCTACAGCTATTCGAGCCCCACGCCCTGACGATAGCCGAAATCGATACCACGCAAGACCATCAGGGTCATCGCTGCAGCCGTCATCACACCAGGGTCATGAGACGGTATATAGACGCATACGTCCCCCACAGCACTCACTGTTGCGATCTTACGCGCCTGCGCCTACGCACCACTACCAGCCTAACGCTTTAGACCGTTCGCCGCCACAGCAGCGCTCCAGAGCAGAATATAGCCATCATCGTTCTTCGCGGTCTCGGTCGCCAGCGTAAACAGCACCTTGTCAGCTCCTAGTGGCCAGTCGACAACTTTGAAGGATTCAACTAGAGGAGCGCATAAGGACTGGAGCACTAATCAGATGCTTAGCCATCTTGAAAGCTATAATTTTTTAGATGTCTGCTCCAATCAGCTTGGAGGCCTTCAGTATCTTGCATTACGCCAAGTGGCCATTTGGAGTTGGCAAGGTGCTGTAGTCGGCCACATCATTAACAGCCTAACGTTCTATTTACCGCCACTCTAGAGCAGAATATAGCCTTCGTCGTTCTTCACGGTCTCGGTCGCCAGCGTATAATCGGCCGCACCGCTACCAGCCAGAGGGTTCACGCTGGGCGTCACCACCACTGCAGCGTCTTGAGGCGACAGACAGACATGATCCCTCATCGCAGACACATGGACTGCCACAGTCTCGGTCACCACTGATACGCAAGACCATCATGGTTCCATCCACTTCACAGCTGCGCAGGCTGCTCGGCAATATCAATACGGGCCTGCTGCACAGGACGTAGATTCTGTGGCTTTTGGTTATCGTTGCAGGTTCACCTGGCTGCTCATCGAGTTCAGTCTGTCTTCTGTCATCTCGTCGAAGATTAGCAGATATGCACGTAACGGAAGTTGCTAGCAACGGCTGGGGAGGAACAGTCCAACAAGACAATTGGGGATGTAAGGTCATTGGAATTTATATTTGTCTGCTTGTGCTTATTTACAGACCTTGCATAAATAGTAGATGGCGCAATCATGATAACTAGGCGTCATGATAAACGATTTTTGTTTCGTTTCGAACATAGATTCCCTGCCGCCCTTCAGCATCGAGATCAGAGTGTCTCGGTGTTATATCATGCATCACGAAAGTCTTGCTTGAGCCAGCAAGTTCACTGCCAGATATGATACCACCGTCATCGACGAATCCCACTTCCGAATCCGAGTCCAGGGCTTTGCTGCGTTTCACAGGGGTGCTGCCGTACGTTGGAGCCGAACCGGTGCCTTTCAAGTTCTGCGACGGAATGCTCGTGGCTTTCACAGTGCTGCTGAAGTATTGGCCGAACGAGCGGAAGATTGGGCGAAGTAGAGGAAGTGATGCTGATCACTTATTAGACGAGGTCAATCCCTAGCAATGCTTGACTTACTTGCGAAAGATGCAAGATTGACATCACAAACTGCCCAAATCTGGTCTTCGAGGCCGTCCCATGTCAGATCCGTGTTTTTCTTCTTGTCGAGCGCCAATGTGTGAAGGATAGTCATTAGCGCTGAAATGCATACCGTGATGCCTGCACTGAACATAACGGCTACCAGAAATTTTCGCTTCACGGAAAGGTGAAGACTCCAGATCTCAATGAATGGGAGTAGTAGAATGGCGATTTCGATGAACAGGTGTGGTATGCCGGCACCGAATAGCGAGTACATTGGTGTCAACGGACACCTACCAGGTACTTCTGTGTCCCAGAATTTACGGATCGGTGTACATTGCATGCAGATTAGCGTGATCTGTACTCGTCAGCGCGAACACAAGGGCTGTAGCATTGTGATTGGATATATCGCACCCTTGCTACAATCCATCCTGCTGAAAGTCCAAACAGAATCTGGATAGGCAAACGTATTTTCGAGAGAGCGAACATCCTCCAATAGAAGCCGAGTATGACGAATTTGCTTAGACCAACGGAGAACGTGTACAGCCCTGAGCATCCGTCAGCACTGGAGGTATCGCTCGGCAGGACATCCTTACACATATCAGCCCAGAGATCCACGAAGTAGTGGTGCCTGATCTCCTTTTCGGAAAGGTGGATGTCCTTCATTGGAAGACCAAATCCCCATCGTATCTCTGTCGGGTATCAGCCCTGATTTCACATGCTGGAGTGGCGGTCTTACTGAAGAGGCTGATGAATGTAAACCCGGTTCCAATTGCCTGTACAAAGATAAGTATTTGGTTGCGCCATAGAGTACTGGGACTCACGAAGGCCACAATAGAGAGGTAATCTTCCCAAAGCATGACGACTCTCGTCTGTCGTCTTGCAACAATTCGCAGTACTATAGCGATGGCTGCAGCAGTGTATGGTATCAGAGCGGCCGCGAAGAGTTCCGGCCGACGGTCAGAGCCTGCCATGATGCCTTGACCTGAATTTCGTGGAACTGTTACATGAGAAAAAGAATGTCCGTTGCGAATTATACGGAGTGCTGCATTCACAGAGGTCGAAGGATGCGTCTACTCGCAGCGCGGCGTTTACTTTCTGGGGGCACCTGACACGCGTGATTGTGAGAGCGAACGTGAATGTGAACGGCTGTTTGCGCCAAAGTGTACCTGTATTAGAAAGGAGCGACGGAGGACCGCCAATAGATAAGAGTACAGGCGAGGTGTGACATGATGCTGTACGCAAGGCTGTGTAATGATAGTCAATGTTTCCATGCGTCTGTGAGCTGCTGCTGGGATGTACCTGCAGCAAGGGGTTCCCTAGGCGGGCTGTGTGTTTCGTAGCGCTCCAATCAGTGAACGTGAAATGAATCGATTAGCAGCTGGCGCCGACGAATGCAGTAGTCTGTGACATGCTGGCAGCTGAAGGATGAGTGGAGATACTGCTGTTTCTGGCCATTCCCGCAGGTCGACGTTCACTTCACACAGATCGAGGATCGTCTTCACATTCCCGACTGGCTGAACGACAAATCTTGTTCTCATAAATAAAGGCAATCGTCCTGCCGCATGGGCGGATACGCCGTAGCCGATCCCTCGAGAGTCATGCGAGGTGTGTGCGGCTGTTGTGCGACCTTGAATCCACACGTGTTACTTGACTTGTCCGGGTCGGACCGGTAGCGTGCTATTGTGCACTCACTGACGGACGATATAATCCGACTGTTGTATGTCTAGACAATCAGCTTCGCTGATGTTGCCTTCGAACTTCAAGGTATACGCTGGTCCAGACTCGTAGTGAGTATACTCGTGTGAACATTGGAGGCATGCCGCGTCGAAGATGATGGCATAGACCCCCTTGCATAACATCAGTCAGCTTACGCACAGTTCGCGGAAAAGGATAACAGAACTCCTGTTCTCTGCAGACGATCCAGTTAAGATTTGCAGATGTCCTACTTTGCTTTGAATACCGGCGTAGTCATGGGCCGTTCAATGTGACCCAATAAGTGAAGAGCGATTGTCCCTCAACGGCTCACCTTACCCATGTTCGATATTGGTACTTCTTCTAGACGCATCGGCACGCAACTTATTGGCCATCGTCAAGTGCATGCATACCCCGGCGAGTACGTATGAAGTATCGTTTGCAGGTTAAATCGTCGTAGTGACAGTCGTGACGGTAAGGCGAAGCAGTTCGCAAGCCATTGGTAACCTCTTCGCACACCGTTTGAAGTTGGCAGCTCAAGTGTCATTGCTTCATTGGAGTGAGTGGCACGGTAAAAGATAAGAAAGCTCACAGGATATTATACAGTCAGTTATACAGCAGCTCGGCCCATAGCTTCTTTTGCCTCCTTCTCTTTTCTGCGCGCTTCACGCGCTTCCTTGCGCATTGCGCGCAGGTCCGGCGGCTTTTCGATACCAAATCTTGTCCGCAACTCATTGATATCTGTCTCTAGCTCCTCTTCCCAGTAGATGTTAATGACATCGTCAGCACGTGCGCCATTCCTTGCTGCCCAAGGACCATATATGTCCAAGAATCTCCTCCATTCGCCCTTCTTCAGTGTAAGAGCGCTGAAGACAGCGAGTCCAGTCATTGGGAGCCCAGTGTTGGCGAATTCAAAAGCCTTGAGGGCAACTTCCCCTTCTCTGAAGACTGGGAGTCCGACCAAAGCATGGTAGAAATCGTGACATTCGCGGTATCTCTGCATAACGTATGCGCATTCCTCGTCGTCTATGTATCGCACTTGTGCCCGTGTATCTGGTGTGACGCCCTCCGCGTCCAGCCATGCAGCATAGTTATAACCAACGGTATTTGGTGGAAGTGAGCGTAGACGAGGGATATCGAGAGATTTCGACGTCAACCGAGGCCTGTCGCGCAGTATTCGTCGCCCCGTGGGGTTCATGAGCATGCGATCGCGGAGCTTGTATATGAAGTATGGTTGCGCCGTCGCCTCGCCGAAGTCAGCGATTAACTCTGAGGCATGATTAGTTTGTTTCTTCAAGACGCAACAAGCCGCATGTACCTCCTTTCCTTGGATCTAGGAAAGCCCCGATTCCGGAGCTGATTGCCAGACCCAGCCTTCCCACAGGTGTTAATGGCACATGTTCTTCATAAGTCGGCTTTGGTCGAGTGAATAAGGAGAGGTGTCGCTCGTGAGCTCGAACACCTCGCACCCAATTGACGCGGTGCGAAAGGGCAGAAACCTGCGGCCGCAATAATCGGACACCAGCCGCCATGTGGATTTGTAGAAGGAAGATCGCTGTAGATGGTGTGACATCAACAAGCGCAAGTGCTCTTCCCTAATCGATAAGAACGCCACACTTCAGCCACAGCACGCCTTCTACACTTTTTGTGACTCGAAACGTGCAACCCTTGGACGATTCATCCACGATTGACAGAGTACAAGACCACTGTTCGACTAAGGCCAGATCTCACACGTGGTCTGCGGGAGTTTTGTATGTGCCCGATTCACGTGTTTCCTCCACAAAGCAAGGATGAGCAACAAAATGGCGGCGGCATTAGATCCGGGCGAAGAGCACAGCAAGTTTGTCGAATGGGCTGAAAACAACGGCGTTACTATCGATGGGATTGCACCCGCCAAGTTTGTAGACCGTGGTATGGGCATTGTTGCCGCACGGGATCTTGAGGTCAGTACTGAGGCATCAGCAACAACAGTATTCACAACACTGATCAATTGGACAAGAAAGGAGAACGAATAGTACATGTGAAAAACACATCGCTCGTACATGTTGCTTTGCCATCTGTCAAGGCTCTTAAACTACCGGAGAATATCACAGTGCACGGCAAGCTTGCAGCTTCTCTGGCGCTTTGGTACTCCGACCCCTCACACGACGAATACGCTCTCTGGCAGGCTGTCTGGCCTACAGAAGAGGACTTCCGGAGTACCATGCCCATACACTACAACAAGAAACTCCAGGACTTTCTCCCACGGGCGGCAGAACTTCTCCTTGCAAACCAGCGCATAAAGCTTGACAAGGATTGGGCCGATCTATCCCCTCACCTCACCAACATTTCGAAGGACCTCTTCACATATACCTGGCTCATCGTTAACACAAGAACTTTTTACTGGAACTACCCTGATCTACCCAACGCGCACCCGCGGCTCCCCAAGCGGAAGACGAAGCTAACAGGTGACGACTGCTACGCCATGTGCCCGTTCATGGACTACTTCAACCACAGCGATGTGGGCTGTGATCCGCGCGCCGACAGCAAGGGGTACAGCGTGACTACAGATCGAGCGTACAAAGCCGGGGAAGAAGTGTTTGTCAGCTACGGCGCGCACACTAACGACTTCTTGCTTGCTGAATATGGTTTCATTCTCGACAGCAATCTACGCGACGCCATTCCACTCGACCATATCATCATACCGCTACTGGATAAAGAGCAGGTACAGGCGCTCAAGGAGGACGGCTTCTACGGAAATTACACCCTCTTTGCGAAAGGTGGAAATGAGACGATCTGCCACCGAACACAAGCTGTCCTGCGGTTGAAAGTGCTCGATTCAAAGCGATACTCTGCGTTTGTAGGGGGCGATGACGACGGCGATCGAGAGCAGGGAAGACTGTATGGCTATCTGGTGGATCTGTTGACGAAATATTCAAGGCAGGTCATGGATATCTTAGAGGAGGTCGAGGGGTTGAAGGTCGACGAAGTGGATGAGGAGGGAGGAAAAGCGCAGAAGAGCAGCGAGACTGAGCCATATGTCACAGCAGGCCAGAAGGGCACACTGTTGAGGAGATGGAGACAGATTCGAGATATCGTAAACAGCGCCATAGAGGAGTTGCAAAAGTGACGGTCACCACGGCACGGATTGCACAGCCTAGTTACTGGGTTGTTACAGTCGTTCTAACGAAAAAAAAAAAAAGAATATTATTCAAGCGGGACAAGAAAACCCCTGTACATCTACTGCACTTGCGCCATGTTAGCCTGCATGTGCTCACTTGATGATTACTATGAAAGATACCTACTAAGAAAACGGTGTTCGTATCTAGGAATAGTCTATTCATTCAAGTCGTCCACACGACAGAATGTTCATTCGATCCGAAGCAAAATACGTACAGCGGAAACTCGAAGAACACAATGGCAACAGCAACATCTGATGTTTCGGCGGTAAGCAACAGACACGCGGTTTTAATACGGCGTGATTGGTTAACCTCTCGTCAAGTCTCGCGCTGATGTTGTGACATGACAGCAACGGCGGATCAACAAAAAGCTTGTCCTGGAACCATCTGTAGACTATGTGGGGAAAGTCTGAAGTCGCATCACGCCGAGAATGCACAATGATGTCAACATCGGATTTGCTGCACCAGTGAAGAGGCTGGACGTGGGCACCTGCAGGGGACCAAGGGATTTCGGCACTTGGTTGATAGCTGCGACTTTGCAATTGGGAGATGTAAAGTCATGTGAGGGGAGGCTGAAGACGCTCCTATGCTTTGCATGTAGTATCTTTGCTGATGATCTTAAATTGCGCATGAGGCTTCACCGCTAATCGGGCGAACTTCAGTGCAGGCACTTTGATGCAAGAAGGTTTGAATTAGGGATCGAATGATCTTGGATACACTCACTGTTGAAGGCAAACAAAAACTGCAATGCAATGTCGTCGATGCAATGTGACGAGTTAGCGCCTATTTCTAGGGTGAGGCTGCAGTGCAGCGACGGCATCCATCTCCGATAGTAGGGCAAGGCGCTAACTGCCGGTCGCAGCTGGAGGTTGTCGAACCCCACGGGGCCGTTGCACGCTCGGTGGTTGATCTAGCGGTGAAGATCGAACAAAGCCGAAGTCAGTATGCCAGAGCTGTGTCACCGCGCGGGACGCTGTTCAAGCAAATGTCATCCAGATGCAACGCACGAGTCCAGTCTCCAAGAGTAACGCCTACGACCAATCATACAGGCCGCGAAAATTCTGCCTGTTGGTGTGGTTCGCAGGATCGTGTGATCGCGGGTCTAGACAGATGATATGTACACAGAGTGAGATGCCCCTCTTGGTGTTGAGGGGCAATCAGACATTCGGCTAGGTTCGATATGCGCCACTGTGCTGGGATCTGATTGCTGATTTCCAACTGTCATCAGAAGAGGCAAGTGGGGTTCCCAGGAAGTTTATTGAAACGTGCTCTCCTGAAAGGGTGCTCACATCGATATGGTCTGAGGTACGGGAACAGACATGATGCGAACCATGCGCGGAGGCACGGCGATCCACCGCTCATCAATGATTTTCAGGCGTTGGGCAACATCCGTCAAAGAGCTCTGAAGCTGTAGCCAGCTAATCTGAGAAACTGCGAATGGGCGCCGCGAACACCCTTGTAAACAGTGCAAGGTCTGTGCACACCGAGGGCGCAAGCCATCAGAGACCTTGAGTGGTGTCGGTTGACGGAGAAGGATTGTAAGGGTCCGGCGCTACCTTGATGTTTGATATCCAAGCCTTGTGTCACTCGATTCGCGTATCAGCGTGCAGCAGCGCGGTAGCCGCAGGATTGTAAAGCTTGACGGGAGTCAGATGAGCAGTCTCGTGGATTGCCTGTTACGGCATGTCTGGAGCGCTCTAGGAGTAGCGAACGAGATGCGCCGCAATCTTGCAGCAGTCAGCGTTCCCCAGCGGGCGAGTGCGCGTTGAAGGACGCGAAGGACGCGGCGGACGCGGGTCCACCGAACTGAGCTGATTGCCTCATATGCTTGTGATGCGCGGCCTGTGCAACGATAACTTGACCATGGATGCGACACACGGTCGCAGAGATGTTGAGCCCGAAGTGGAGCGCAGCTATTTCGATGTGCAAATGCTTTGCGGCGCGCAATCTCTTGTCGAGCAGTGCGTACGTTAAGGGTAAGCACTGAGCAGCATCGCTGTCGTGCCGCCGTCTGCCGTCAGGCTCGCCGCTCGAGCAGACTAAGATGGCCGAGCGGAAGGCCTCGTATCTGACAAGCGGCTAGCGCTAGCCTTTGCTCGGGGCAACCTTTCGAGGGCCACCAGGCATGGCTGGGAATCCAGCACGACATCCATGATCCCTCAGCGAGCACCCTCTGCATGCCTGTTGCAAAGCAGCACAGCGGCGCAATGCCTTCGTCCGCCCACGCTGGTCGCGCAAGCAGCGCGACGGTTAAGAGGCCATAGTCTCATATAGCAGCTACTCTATGAATTGATGCCCACGATACCTAACCATGGAGTGCGAGATCCAAGCGCAGAGAGTTGTGGACAAGGGTGGTCAGCTAGCGCCGCATGGCTGCTTTGGGGCCCAAGCACAAGGGTCTTGTTTATCGACGGAGGGCCTGCTCGTGGTGATGCTTTTGGGCTGACCTGTCGCTCGTGGTGTGCAGCACTTGCTTTCACCGCGGCTCATATTGCTGCCAGCTTGTCTTGGGTTCATTTTGTCACTCGGAACCATCGTACGTTATACGCGACCCGGCCGTGTTGCGCAAGCCTTGTCGTTGAGCCCCTCCAGATCGCCCCGGGAGGTCTGAAAGCAGCCCGCTGTCCGAAAAGGCATCTAATTTCTCGACATACGGCCGCTCACCAGCGCCTTCCTCAGTTCATATTGTAAACAACGCGGCACCCCTGCGCTGCTCCAGCGTCGCCGCCCTCAACTTCTGGCACCCTGCTGCATCGGCGAGCGCGTGCATCAGATTGTCTTCTTTTTCCCTGACCAGTGTTGTGGGCGCAGTCCGGACTCTCGTGCATACTGCCTGCACGAGTGCTGCACCTCTCTTTGGCCTGCCGCTTGCACTCGCAGCTTAGCTGCACCGCCTGTGCAACCCACCGCCTCCAGTGGGCTGCCTTTCCGTGCGCCGCTGCTGCATATTATCTGCCTGTCTCGCCAGAGCATTCTGTCCGCAGGTCTCCTTGCCTAGGGCTTCACGACGAGGTCAAACGGTATGTACCTCACCTCGAGTCCACTCCACCCCACCGCGATGCCAAGGCCTTCCAGGACAGCAACCCTACCGCCCATGTCCCACGCAATCGGCGCCTACTCCCTCTGCAATTATTGCCTGCGCTGACAGTCCGACTAGCATTCAGGTGACTTCGTCTCACGACGTAGGCGCTCTGTGAAGGCCTCTTGACACGACATAACGGCCGAGTATCGCTTTGACGACCGAGCCCATCCCAGCGGCCTCCTCAACAGCGGCCGCCCCTTTGCGCCCCTTTGCACCAAGACATCGGTAGAGCTCTATATGCAGTCGGCGCCTGCTAGCTATAAATCATGGACACAGAGGATGGACAAGTTTTCATAAGAGTGAGTGCATATTGGGAGCGCTACTCACAAGCATCGCACTGATAAGCTGGCAGAACTTGGCGTACTTTGTACGGACACACGAAAAGGCACTTGCCAATGCGTTGCAGCTGCAGCGACAAGCTCCCAAACATGGCCAGAGCAACTCAATCTCTGCGACTTCGCCGACGAGCCCGTCCAGCCCCCCGGCCTCTTCCTCCTCTAGCGTCTGGGCCGCAGCGCTCTCATTGCCTTCCCTGACCTTCACTTCACCGACAATCAAGCCGGCGAAATTGACCTTGACACCGCACCACCTATTCTATTTGCTTTCGCGCTTCGAGGAAACCGCTATTCCAGTCGGACCCATGAATGTCCGCCTTGAGAACATTCATACAGATGCATCACCTACCAACTACGTATCTTTCTTGGGCAGCTCTCAGCGTCACAGGCAAAAGAACTCGGACGGAAATTCTATCCATTCGGTATCGAGTGTGCGCAGTGTCATGTCAGGCATGTCATCACTTTGGTCGACCTTGCGCATCGGCTCCAACAGCGTAGCTAAAGCTGAAAAGCAGAAGGCTTTGTTGCAGGAGGATCTACGATACCTCTA
Source organism: Curvularia kusanoi (assembly GCA_011058905.1). Taxonomy (NCBI): domain Eukaryota; kingdom Fungi; phylum Ascomycota; class Dothideomycetes; order Pleosporales; family Pleosporaceae; genus Curvularia; species Curvularia kusanoi. Next base: position 430,802 of record SWKU01000023.1, read on the forward strand.
TTCTGCATTCACCAAGATTCCATGCCTGCGCCTTGCTCCTGATCACAAGGCTCGGTTGATTGCGGGGTATGAGGAGTTTCCATTCGACACCGCCGTGCCACTGTTTGCCTTCAAGAACGTCACTGCACTCGAAATCTACGATGTAGATTTTCGACAATTTTATGGCTGGGACCGACTCGCAGAGAATCTCCGCAGCCTCACTGTGAAGCGAGCAGGTGTCGACGATCCCGCGGATCTCATTATCAACATCGTGCTTGATGATATCGACAAGCGCCGTAGAAGATCCGCGAAAGCACCTCATTCGCCCTCAGGGCCTTGGCCCACAGCAAGTCCTACGGCGAAACACGCACACCTGGCTCGATCTGACGAGTCGCCGCCACCTTCGCCCGCTAAACATGGACCAAGTCCTCGCAATTCCGATTTCACACGGGACTATAATGGTAAAGCTCACGGTCATCAGCGCCAGCGAAGCTCATCCCCTTCTCGCCCTACCAGCTCTCGGCATGGCTCCAGTCACGCTCATGGCCACTCGCGAAGCACTACTGCACCGAACTATCGACGCTCCTCTGGTAGCTCTGCCTCGAGCGTGAGGTCCAATACACCAAGAGGTAGCTCCTCGAACCTTCTGTCTCTGGGCTGGTTCCCTTCAACAAAGTGGCGCTTCTTGCGACATCTGAGCTTGGCCGACAATGCACTTACGAACATCTCTGCAAGCAGTCTAGCACCGCTTACGAACACACTGCAATCCCTTGATCTATCCGCCAACCTGTTCAGTGAGATTCCAGACAGTCTAGCCACTTTGACCTGTCTACGCGCCCTCAACCTCTCGAATTGCATGATTGAAGGCGTACAGTCGCTCGGTCGTAACCCATTACCGGCGATCACCACACTCAATCTGCGTTCAAATCGTTTGTCTTCACTTGCTGGCATCGAGCGTCTCCTATCCTTAGAACGAGTCGATTTTAGAGATAACAATCTGACGGACCCTACCGAATTAGCACGACTGACTGTCATACCTGACATCACCGAGATATACGTCCATCGCAACCCTTTCTGCAAGTCGTACCCCCACTATCGTGTCACTATATTCAACTTGTTCCGACGGACACCTGGATACACTGAAGATGTCATAATCGATTCCACAGGACCGAGTAACGCTGAGAAGAAACAGCTCGTCGATCGAGCACCTGAACTTCCTGGCGTTCCTGTCGTCAAACCACCGGTAGAAGATGAACTGCCTGCACCGCATGTCCCACCAAAGGTCGTCAAGGCAATTGACTCTACAACAGAAGATCCCGATAGGCTCAGACGATCTGGCTCCCTGCAACGCCAGAAGAGCGGGCGCAGCTCGCAAGCCAAGGAGAGTTCTCGATCAAAGAAGAAAGGACCCAAAAGGCGGATTGTCGAACTTTCGCAGACCGAAGCGGCGCAGCAGGCAGCAAGCTCTGGACTGACAGGATTCTCTTACGAGGACACCTCGGCAAGGACACCGCCCAGAATACAGAAGACTGCGTCCACGATCGCCACCCAGGACAACCATCGTTTCGAAGAGCCTACAACGGGGCAGATCACGGGCGACCCAGTGAAGCGACCATCTCTCGACGAGCGGGCCGTTATCGACACCACTCATACGACTCACCAGCAACTGCCGCCTATTGATACCTCAACCGATAGCAAAGCTCCAAAAATCCCTGAGCAGGAGTTCGATGTCAGTAACGACCTCTATAAGAAGAAAATCGAGGCACTTCGACAGGACTTTGGTAATACCTGGCTGAGTGCATTGGGCGACGAAGCATGGGAGCCAACAGAGTCAGGTCTCTCTCCAGAGCGAGGATACAATTCACCACCGATGCGACCCGCGGTGCCCCGGACACCCAGTCAAGGTATCGTCTCAGGAGGTCGCACACTCGGCTGATCTCCACATCACCTTGATCTAATTACTTTTGCGATACCCAGAAGATTTGTTGTTTCTCTCCAGCGATCTGCGACTGCCTGCTAGCAGGTATGGTCGGGCCAATTTGGCATATGCTGCATCTAATCTGTACTTTTTCTTCTGCGCGAAAATCTCTCTTGCATGGCGTTGGGTGGGATTTGCTTTTGAAAGAGCTGAGCGTCTGCGTTACCCTCGTTTTTCTGCTTTTGTCATACATCGATACACCGGCGGCATTCTCCTCCTCAAAAAGGTTGGCTGTGCTTGCATTTCTGCGTGGTTCAACGGACCTTTTATCACGGCCTTGCTTTTGTATCATCATCTTACGGCGTCATTTGGGTTTGGAAAACTCTCTGCTTTCTGATAGTAACGATGGCTCATCTAACGTGGCTGCAAGCAAAGAAGGGGCATTGTTTCACTTATTGCATAATGAGGAGCGCATAGTTGGACACGATCTTAGGTAGCTGCACGGTCGAATGTAACGATGATCCCCATTGTGCAGTCGGTTCCCCTGTATGAGGATTTCATGCTGCCGAACAGTGCACGTGATGTCTGTCCAGAGCGTACCTAGGTAGGTACCCAAGGACCTAGCCCTGGAGGTATCCATGGATCGCCCTGAACGCTTACGACGTGGAACAGACGCATGGTGGCCCAAAGGTAGCCAGTGACGAACATGTTTGGATCGACATATGGCAGAAGGGTGCAGCGGCTGTCTGTAAGGTGACCTCACTGCGACTGCATTGGCGCATCAGGAAACTCAAGGTGCAAGGGAAGGCGCCGAGGTTGCCTGCACAGGCGGCGCCCAAGGCTAGAACGACACGCAGAGCTGGACGTGTCTAGGGTGCTGCTAGACAGCCGCAGTGGGCGAACGTGACTTGCAGGAGGGCGACGGCAGTCTGTGAAGAGAACAAGAGCACATCAAGCCTTTATGCTGTGCTTGGTGAGGTGGACTCGTGAGAGCACAAGAATGCACAGGTCGGGGTTAGGTTGAAGCATTGTGACGCGCGTGAGTGGGCAGTGCATCCAGGATGATGACAGAGCGCTTGAGGGAGCCAGTGTAAGGCCTGTCCCAGAGCTGCGAGGCTTGCATCCTTCAGATGGAAAGCGTCTGCACCAGTCCTCTGTCTCCGCTCCCACGCAGCCTCCAGTAACTTGTCACTGCTTACCCCGTCGTCGGCCGCGTCTTCTCAGTTGAGCCTAGCCGCACATCTCTGCCAAGCGCTAGGCCAGGACGAAACTATCCAGGCAAAACTAACTACACAGCGACGCTCTACCACTGCACCACCCACCTGCCCAAACTCTCGAGTAGCAAAGCATTTTGACGCAGCCCCTGCCGTGCCGCATCGAGCACCACCACGCAGTCCAGTTTCGCCCTCTGACCCCGCATCGCCCGTCGCAGCCCGACGCTGAGGTCCGACCCTTAGCATCCCACTCGACACCGTTCGGCCACAACAACGCCTCTTGCGCCCCGCTCCCATCGCGCCCTCAACCGCCCGCCGCAGCGCCCGCACAGGTATTCGCTCAGGCACGTGCACCATTGACCACTGCGACCCGCGAGTCCTTCCAACGTCGACTCGACCCGTGTCTGCCGCAAGGCGTCTCTGAGGGGCTTCGAGCCATTCCCCATATCGCGCCCACTACTTGCGACCAGTGCCTACAAGGACCGGCCCATCTGCACTCGAGGTACGTTGGACTCTTGCTCACTGTTTTTGCCGTGGTGCATCGCCCCATGCGGGACCTGGGCGCTGCTGCTGCTGCCGCTGCTGCTGTTGGCAGGACACGCCGACGTTGATGCTGTGCTGTCTGCGACGACGCGGCTGAGCTGGGGGTAGAACTGAGCCACGCATGCTGACAGAACGGCTTCAGGGACAGACACATCCGAGTCAACGCGCTCCTTCGCCCCGACCCACCCGCGCGAGGTTCTCCCTTGCTCCTCTCAACCCCCTACACCAGGCCGATAGCAAGTCACAGCTATGGCGGAAAACGAGGTAGATCTCGACTCTATCATAGACCGTCTCCTCGAGGTCAGGGGCAGCAGGCCCGGCAAGCAGGTCCAGCTGCTCGAGACTGAGATCCGTTATCTGTGCACCAAGGCCCGTGAAATCTTCATCTCGCAGCCCATCCTCCTCGAGCTCGAGGCACCAATCAAGGTCAGTAGCCTCTGGCAACCTCCACAACCCTGCTGACAATGCACCTTCTAGATCTGCGGTGATATCCACGGCCAATACTACGATTTGCTCCGACTGTTCGAATACGGTGGATTCCCCCCTGAGGCCAACTACCTCTTCCTCGGTGACTACGTCGACCGTGGCAAGCAGTCGCTAGAGACAATCTGTTTGCTCCTCGCATACAAGATCAAGTACCCCGAGAACTTCTTCGTTCTCCGCGGCAACCACGAGTGCGCCTCGATCAACCGTATCTACGGCTTCTATGATGAGTGCAAGCGAAGATACAACATCAAGCTTTGGAAGACTTTCACCGACTGCTTCAACTGCCTGCCCATTGCTGCCATCATCGATGAGAAGATCTTCACCATGCACGGCGGTTTGAGCCCTGATCTGAACTCCATGGAGCAGATCAGGCGAGTCATGCGACCTACTGATGTAAGCCTCCTACATTTTTTCTTCTTTTCGGCAGATTTCAAGCTGACCTACCATAGATCCCTGATTGCGGTCTTCTCTGCGATCTGTTGTGGTCTGACCCTGACAAAGATATTACCGGCTGGAGCGAAAACGACAGAGGTGTCAGTTTCACATTTGGTCCTGACGTCGTTTCACGTTTCCTACAAAAACACGACATGGACTTGATTTGTCGTGCTCATCAGGTTGTTGAAGACGGTTACGAGTTCTTCTCAAAGCGTCAGCTCGTCACACTGTTTAGTGCGCCGAACTACTGCGGTGAATTCGACAATGCAGGTGCGATGATGAGCGTCGACGAAAGCTTGCTTTGCTCCTTCCAGGTATGTTGACTTGAAGTCTGACAGCAGCATATGACACTGACTGTGTATTTTTAGATCTTGAAACCTGCCGAAAAGAAACAGAAGTAAGTGTCCATATTTGGGGATGCAGGATGACAGTGTTGAACTAGTCTTGCGGCCTCGATCTGCTCTGAAAATGATAACATTCGGACCATATGCTAACACCTTCACAGCAGGTTCGGGCGCCGATAAGCATCGACTTCTCGATAGTCCTCCCGAGTCCCGACACCGAATCCCCTGTGCGAGTCCGACCCTAGCATTCTAGCAATCGCTTTCACGCCCACGGCAACCTGCTACTCTTCGACATTTGTACACCAACACCCATTCCCCAGTCTTTGCAAGCGGAACGTGCGCGCAACATCCTGTAATGAGTACCACGATTGCGGAATGCCTCGGCACTCCCCACGGCGCTTTAGACGGTCTGATGCGCTTCGCCTTGCCTCTCGTGCTCGCCGGCGAAACAAGAGGTTGCTTCATCTGAGATCGTTTGCTGTGCTCGGATGGACAGAAAAGAGGACATGACTTACGGCTGCGCTACGATCACGGTTGTCATCTCGGTTACAATTTCGCTTGGTTTCCTCTCGATACGTTGACATTCTTGGTCTGGGTTGCGTGGGGTGGGAGCATATGGGAGTCTCGTGGGTGGGCCTCATCAGCGGGCTTGTTTCTTCGTTTGGTGCCCACTCTGTTCTGGGCGGCGGATATGGTCAGGACGCTCAATATGTCATGTCTGTCTGTCAGTGTTTTCTTTGTCTTGTCGCGTTTATCAATTAACCAGCAACCCTTTTGCGATGTAAGCTATGGAAGCGGTTCTCGTGTATCCCACCCGCCACATGACATGCACATGCTGCTTGGTCTCTCTCTCTCGCTTTTTGTCCTACTGATCAGCATGCATAACCAGAAATGAACTACATAGGTCTCTCAGTCACAAAGGCGTATCGTAGGTTTCGTTCGAGTGATCCACGTAAGCGTAAGTAAAAAACCAATGTCCTTCAAACTCAGCCAATTCTACTTCAATCCACCCAAACCAAGCCGGCTCACAACCAGGCCGTCCACACCTACCCCACCAGACCCAAATCCCCCTTCAGAACACCCCCCGTTCCCTCCCGCCATGTCTCAAAGGAAGAAGAAAAAAGCCAACTCGCTATCTGCGTCCTGCCAGCCGCGTGGTTCACATCATTCACACACGGCCGTTTCTACTTCCGTAGCTGTCTTTCCATTCGTTGACCCTGGGGTTCCTGTGCTTTGCACGCACTCCGTCCTCGCCCGGAAAGCACTTACGAGCTGGGTGCCCTGGATAGCTGGGACGCCTTTGTCCAGTTCTCACATCTGCTGCCTGGTCCTCAATTGCGTCCGGCGATCCCGACTGGCTCGGGCGAAAACTACATGCTCACGGCTATGAGGCGGTTTCCCAGTCCCCGATTCCCAATTTCCACGATTGGGGCTGTTGATGGGCTGGCACGTGGACGGCATGTTGCACGGTTCGGCGGTGGAGTTGATGACTTGGGTGTATTTATAGGGTAGGGATAAGGCTGATGCGAGCAGCAATACATCATCGTGTCTTGAAGGTTCAGCGGTGGGGCGCGGGGGGACACATATTTGAAGATTCGAGCTCAAACGCTTGATTTACTTTCTATGCTACTCCATCTATCTCATCAACAACTCTATCTACGCTCAGTTCCTACCGGGTCTAAGCACTCAGTCTCCACGCCCTCAATGGCAGTGCTTGAATCCGCATGACCGCGGGCTTGATGTAGCCCCAGAACGTCAGCACGCCAATGACGATGCACAGGATGTTGACGATGTAGTAGCCGTCGGTGGTGACGTTGCAGACGCCGCCGCCGTTGAGGCAGCGGTGCTTGTCGCCCTCGAGTGCGCAGGAGAAGGGTGTGGTGACCAGGGGACCCTTGAGGAGGTCGGCTTTGGGTGGGATCGAGGGGGGTGTGCAGGTTGCTGAGGTGAAGAGGTCGACGGCTTTGAGGACGAAGAAGCGCGGGAAGGTGCCGCCGAGGTTGGAAACGCTGCGGGGGGATGTTAGGAGGGATGGGATTTGGGGGAGAGGGGTGGGGGGACATACGTAGCTAGTAGTGTCATGTAGGTGCCGCCAATGACGGGGTCGGAGATCTTTGCATGGAACGCGCTGACGGCGACGAACATGACTGTGTTCATGAATGTGGACAGCACGTGTTCGGCGATGACGACAAGGAGGAATCCTCCTGTCGCGCCGCCAGTGGGGAAGATGGATACAACGAACTGGGCGAAGCCTGCTGCGACCAGGCGGCCCATGAAGGACCAGCACCAGATGTGCATGGGCGGGTAGGTCTGGCACCACTTGCCGATGTAGTAGCCCAAGAACACTTCGACGGGGAAGTCAACAAGGATGACCAGGGAGAGCTCTTCTTGCTTGAGGCCCTTGTCGAGAAGTTTAAGACTTGTAACCGCATCGTTTGCCTGGAAACCGATCTTTGCGATCAGGTGGATGATGATGAAGGACTGAATGTTCTTGAGCTTCATGATGCCCCACATTGTCTTGTAGACTTCCTTGATACCATCCGTGTTGCGGTCGCGGTCTTCGCGCTTCATGAATGCCAGACCGAGAGTCACGACGAGATATGCCCAACCCCAGAAGGTCAGATAGCTATCGAGCTCGAGAAGTCCAGTATCAGCAGGCGCGCTGGCTGGGCGGAACCATTTGTTTGCGAAGTCCTTCGAGTTGAAGGCGAGGAAGACAGTGTAGGAGAGGAATTGGCCGGCGGTAAGGCCAACAGTTTGGGCGGTCGAGGCGTATGCGAGATTCTCCTTGGACAGAAGGGTAAGGGCCCAGCCTGTCTAGATTAGCATTTCCTCCTAACATCCCGTAGCGTGAGACTCACCATCCACAGCGATATCCTGCGTCGCGCAGAGAAAGACCAAGGCAAACCACCAATAGGTGAAAGTCCATACGCTAGAGTCAGACTCGCCAGCTGCTGCCATTATCCTATTGATGTTCTTGCCTAACCAGATCATGGAGAAGCCAGAAATTGTCTGGATGGGCAGAATCCAGCTCTTCCTGCGGCCCACGTTAGGTGACCATACTGCATCCACGATAGGACTCCAAAGCAGCTTCAGCGAATAGGGGTATGCGGCCAGTGAGAAGACTCCAATGGCTGAGTATGAGACGACGTTCTTCAGGAGGAAGGGTACTGAGCCATGCGCCAGGCCCATGGGAATACCCTGAAGGAAGTAGAGCAGCACAAGCAGGAGGAAGTTACGCTGGTCCTTCTTGGACAGCTCAAAGAAGCCTTTCGAGGGCCCCTCTTCAGCATCCAGTGGCGGCACATCGTCGTCAAGGGTAAAAGAGTGGCTGCTCATGAGGCTGGCTGCCTGGCTGGAGGGCGAGGTGCCGTCGATGCTCGCATGCTTGCGGCGGTGCTCGAGGATGACGCCGTTCATGGTCGCGCTGCTGTTGGCATGTCCGTTGTTGCTGTCCTTGCGTAGCGAGTCGGTGGAGCTCTTGCGTGGTACAGAGCCGCGGTTCTTGGATCTTGACGCGCGTTTGCTCATTTGTAGGAAGCTTGGGTACCCTTTCTGGAGGGAAGCTCGGGGATCGTCTGGAATGCGCCGGGTAGACGGTTATGAAAGTGGAGTTCCAAGTGCGATGGGCGTCAGGGTCGATGCAGGGATAGATAGGCGAAAAAGTTTCGAAAGAGCGACTGGAAGAAACAGAGAAAAGTGAGGAAAATAGTAGCAGTCGGACGCAGGCAGCTCTGGTACGGTGCCGGTGCTGCAACCCCGGCACAACCGTGTCCTCTGAAAGGCGGCGGCGAGCGGCGATCCACACGTCAACCCTGGTCGGCACGTGCCGTCGCGTTCGGTCGTCTATCAACACTGCCGTTGTGTGTTTGCGACAACCTCCCCAGGTCCCCACGATGGAATCCGCCGATCAGCTGGACGCTGACATCAGCGACCTGCACGATCGCATAGCCATTCTGAAAGCTCAGCGCGCCAACCTGACCTCTGTGCTCCTCTCACAACCCCACCTTGCGACGCGTCTGGGTAGCAATGCGGAGGCTAAGCGCATTGTCGACCAGCAGCTCAGACGCAACCTCGAGAACACATACCGTGCCTGCGCAGGCGTGACTGCGTATAAAGTCAAGGATCCCGATCCATACGCCGTGCACAATGGCGACATACTCGGTATAAGTATCGAGGTGCCTGTCAATGGCGCCTTCGTGGACACCTACCACGTTCTTCTTACAGTCAAGCAACATGAGGACTTTGGACGATTACGGATTCACAAACACACAATACCCACGTGCATCCCTCTTCAGCAATTGGCCAGCAAGTGGTTACCACAAGGCGCGAATGAAGGGGACAGCGTGAAGGATACCGAGCAGAACCTGGTCAAATTCGGGCGAACCTTGCGGAGGGAGCTTGTGAGTTGGCACATGCGGCTCCAAGCCCTCCAGGATTTGAGGACAGAGGCTAAGCTGCCAGATGCTGACGCAGATGTCGAGGACGACACAGCAGGCTTAGTCTCTGGCGGCAAGGTACTGAACGCATTCGTGAGCGACGACAGCTCCGAAGCCGAAGACGACGATGGGGAAGTCCCAGTACACATTCTGGATATCGAGGCAGACGCAGCTGTCCGATCCGTTACCATCACCTGGTCTGATGGGCGCACTGCAGGATTAGTCGTCACTAAGGACGGCAGAGTCGAGAAAGCCATTTGCAGAGCGAGGGGAGGTGCACGAGATGGCACGTCAGGTACGAAAGCCATTGGATCGCTTGGCGGCTTGCTACGCAGACTATCGTCGTAGGAGAAGCCGGTTACTTAGTTGGTCTCACGGCAGGCGTTAGTGATGTTTATGATACCCAAATTTTTGAGCAACCAATATACTTCTCCCACGTGCGAGCTACGTGTTCCAAGAGACAGATCAGAGACAACACTCATTCGTGAACAGCTGCTCATGCTCGGATCCCGTCCCGGACCAGTGAGGTACTCACAGAGCCGTCATCGGCATTCTACCATTACGGGGTGTGAGTCAAGGAAAGCAGCGGAGGAAGGCAGCAGCGTCTCGATTGAGTCGATCATGTCCGAAATGGTTGATAATCCCGATCATGTCTTGATGAGCAGCGCGAGGTTTTGTGAGGGGACTAGACCTCAGACACTTTGTAAGAATTCCATGACTCGGATGCCGAGAGCTTGGCCATTTGCAACCCTCCAGCATCGATGGAAGTTCTTGCTCCACCGAACGACCCTCATAAATGTGCAAGGCTAACGGAGATGGTGCAAGCGTGGGAAAAGCCGGCAAAATAACGAAGGCTCAGGCGATAATCTGATAAGAAATTGAGTTTGGTTCAGCTCGCGTCGACTTGCACGTCCGTGGCGCGCAGCCTCGTGATCGGCGAAGACGCGGCGCTTCTTCCGTTGCTCTTCCACGGGCTTTCATGCAGGTACCGCCGTTATATTGAAGCGCAGTAGACGGCGCCACACTGGCTCTGCCCTCGAATGCTCGCTGCAGAGCCGCAATGTCGCAATGTCATGGAAAGGTGGGCCGCAGGCCTTATCAGATGCGGCTCTAGCAATGCGCTCAATGGACTAAGTGCAGATAAGTGGACACAACATTGCGACATGAGCTCTTACGAAGCAGACGTGCCTCGAACATAATGCCGAAGTCGCCGATGACGAGTTTTGTAACGGGCCGCTGCACATGCTCGTGGTATGACAGCACTGAGCGCCAGCACTGCCTTTAATAGACTGAGACGTCCCCTCTCTTGGTTGACTATTATCATTATTGCAATATCACCGAGCCCGCCACACCGACATCCGATCGTAAGTACCCTATCTTCGGCCTAACCCAAATTGAGCCACGCGTTTTACTATGTTAGTATGTTGTCACAAAATATCCGCTGATACCTTTCGAGCAGTTTCTTGTGAATTCTTTACCTGAAACTTGATCGTCCTTTAATTACTCGACGCAGCCGCTACCATCTACAACTCTCTAAGCGACTGTATCTTGACATCGGACCTCCGAACCCATCACACTACTCTCCAACGTTTAGCTCCGCCATGTCTTTCCCCGCCTACACCCCTAAGGCCCGCGTGCAGAAGCCTGCGCCCGCCTTCTCTGGCACCGCTGTCGTTGACGGCACCTTCGAGGGTGAGTTCACTCCCCAATACCAGCCAGCATAATTTTAAAAGAAGCAATATGCTGACAAGCTCAGACATCAGCCTTTCTCAGTTCACCGCCAACAAGCAATGGCTGATCCTTGGCTTCGTCCCCATGGCCTGGACCTTCGTCTGCCCTACCGAGATCCTCGCCTTCAGCGACCGTGCCGCTGACTTCGAGGCGCGCGGCGCCCGCGTTGTCTTCGCCTCGACCGACTCCGAGTACTCGCTGTTGGCATGGACCAACGCCTCGAAGAAGGAGGGCGGCCTCGGCAAGATCAACATTCCCCTGCTGTCGGACAAGAACCACGTTATCAGCAAGGACTACGGCGTGCTGATTGAGGAGGAGGGCATCGCCCTGCGCGGCCTGTTCCTCATCGACCCCAACGGCGTCCTGAGGCAGATCACCATCAACGATCTTCCCGTTGGCCGCAGCGTCGACGAGGCTCTGCGCCTCATTGACGCTTTCCAGTTCACCGATAAGTACGGTGAGGTCTGCCCGGCCAACTGGAACCCCGGCATGGACACCATCAAGGCCACCCCCGAGGGCATCAAGGAGTACCACGGCCGCAACGGTGACGAGAAGATGAGCGACGCTAAGGTCACCAACGGCGCTCACTAAGCATCTTTGGCTCGCATGGGTGGAAGCGATACTGTTTTGCATTACTGTTTGGGCATTGCGGACGGCGCTAGTATAGACTTGATTGAGATGGCCAGGATGGTACTGCTTGATGCAGGGCTGAGAGTGGCTGTTTGTAGACCGTAGAACGATATCAATAGACTCAGACTTTTACGCATTCACTGTCGCACATCTTGAAAGTCTTTGCAGTAGGCAAATCGTAATGCCACATAGAATTCTTTGCTTCTGACCCTAGCCTTAAGTCTGTCAACCGGCGTACACATCCCTTACATTTACTGCTTCTCGGTGTGCTCCCATCCCAGCACCTTCCTTGCCTTATCTGTCGTCCAAAACGCTTTGTTACCCTCCAAGCCCTCACGAATCTCAGCATCAGGGTAGTACTTCTTTGCGAGCTCCTTTGATGGCGTCTCTTGCGTAGTATCGGGCGCAACGACGTTGAAGACCTGCGCGCCCTCATAGTTGTCCGCCTTCTCAAGAGCCAAAAGGCACGCGCGCGCTGTGGCCTGCGGATGGACCCAGCCCCAGAGTTGACCTGGAACGACTTAGCATGACTCCCCCGGCTTCAATCAAAGATGAAGATGAATACAGATAGCAACATACCAACAGCAGCGTCCTGCCAATTCTGATCGTGCTCCTCTCTCACTTCCTTCTTCGGCGCAACCTCATGGATCCGCATCAGCGCAATCTTTGTCCCAGGAAACCAGTTCACAAACGCCCTGGCCTGAACCTCAGCCTCGTGTTTGGCCAGCGCGTAGGAATCTGTTGGGTTGACAGGGTAGTCCTCGTCGATGGGGAAGTAAGGAAACTTCAGCGGCTGATTGGCATACGCCAGGCCGATAGCGTTGACGCTGGAAGCGTAACAAATCTTCTTGATGCCGAGCTCGCCACACGCACGGAAGCCATTGAACGCGCTGTTGACGTTGTTCGAGTGCACAACGTGGTCTTCCTTGTCTACCGGGTTTGGGATTGCAGCGAGGTGGATGACGGCGTCGCACCCTTCGAATGCTTTCACCGTTGCGTCGTAGTCTGATGCTGCGTCTGCAGTGCGCATCTCGGTATTAGAGATGCCATCGTTCTTCTCTTCTGTGCGGTTCACTTGCACTGTAGAGTAGCCAGCTTTTGCACAGAGCTTAACAACTTCCTGTCCTACTGTGCCTCGTGCTCCCGTGATGGCGATCTTCATTCTGCTTATTCGAGTTGCCGAGGACAGTGTTGCGTTCGACTTGGTTAAGAATCCGGAGCGATTTCCGAGAAGTTGGTTGAGACTTTTGAGCTGTGGTTTCCGCATTTGTATATTCACGATGTACGAATCGAGCAGTGACGTTGCTATGAGGTGTAGCCCAGCGTTTCTATGTCAGCGCAACGCAAGCGTTATTCATCATCTATCTGGCCAGTATGGCTCTTCTATAAGTGATATCAGCCTGGATGATTGGCCAAGGGACCTGTGGTGGCTTCATGGCAGCATGAAGCTTCGTTTATAATGCCGTTCTGACTACTGACGTCCATCGAACCTTAGTGTCTTGAGCGAAGACACACAAGACCATGGTAGGACGCTGACGGAACTGCGCGGAGCGCTCCTCGGCGTTGCCCAACAAAAGCGCATTAGTAGGTAGCTCCATGCAATCAAGCAGGCTTTGGGTGTGGACGTCGGGAGGAACCGATTGGGCGACACAACGGCGGTGGTGCGGCTGGAGCAGCTGCACACCACAGCTTACTGCAGACTCAAAGCACGTTGCGCATCAACGCGCTATGTAGTCGCTTATTTGATCCCAATCACATGCAAGCGGTATTTGTGACGGCTTTTAAAAGTACTCTCGTATGGTTGCGGCTCCTTGAGAGGTTCCACTCCGAGCTAAACTCAATTGTCAAAACGTCATGACTTGGTGAATTAGGATGCATGCGCCACTTGTGACAATCGCGTAAAGTCGCGTCCATGCCACGCGGTGGTTCCTGACCCTAAGATCGCCATTCCCAGCTTCCTCAACATGGGCAAACAAGAATTCGATGCACGACCCAGCGTGATTGTTGTCGGTGCTGGTGCTGGTGGTGTTGCGACTGCCGCGCGCCTTGCCCAGGCCGGATGTAAAGTCACGCTTGTAGAGAAGAACGACTTCTCTGGAGGGCGGTGTAGTTTGATACATCGTGACGGCTACGTATGTGAACATGGGCTTCAAGAGCGAGCTCAGGCTGACAGGATACAGCGATTCGATCAGGGACCCAGTCTGCTTCTCTTACCTGACCTGTTCAAAGAGACATTCTCAGACCTTGGCACAACACTAGAAGACGAAGGCGTTCACCTGGTCAAGTGCAATCCCAACTATAATGTTCATTTCCATGATGGGACGAATTTCAAACTGTCGACCGATATTTCGGTCATGAAAGAGGAGGTTGAGCGTTTCGAGGGAAAGGATGGATTCGAGCGCTATCTCGGGTTCCTGCAGGAGTCGCATCGCCATTACGAGTTGTCTGTCATCCACGTGCTCAAGAGGAATTTCTACTCGCTCTTCAGCATGGTCCGACCGAGCTTCTTGCGCCATTTGATTGCTCTACATCCCTTTGAGAGCATATACACAAGAGCTGCAATCTACTTCCGTACCGAAAGATTACGGAGAGTTTTTACGTTTGCAAGCATGTACATGGGAATGAGCCCATTCGACGCTCCTGGAACGTACAGTCTGCTACAGTACACCGAACTCGCCGAAGGAATTTGGTATCCCATCGGCGGTTTCCACAAGGTCGTTGAGGCGCTAGTCAACATTGGTGAACGTAATGGCGTTGAATACGTGTTCAATAGCCCCATTTCAGGGATACAGCTATCAAACGACGGGAAGCGAGCAACAGGAGTAATATTCCAGGACGGCAGGCCGCCCCTCACAGCAGATCTAGTCGTCTGCAACGCTGATTTGACATATGCTTACAACGAACTGTTACCATCATCCAGCTATGCGAAGTCTCTGCAGGGTCGTAAAGCGTCGTGCTCAAGTATATCCTTCTACTGGGCGCTCGACAAGCAATTCCCTGAGCTTTCTGCACACAACATTTTCCTCGCAGAAGACTACAAAGAGTCTTTCGACAGCATCTTCAAGAAGCACCTAATCCCTGACCAACCCAGCTTCTACGTTAACGTACCATCCCGCGTTGATCCCTCGGCAGCACCCAAGGGCTGCGACTCCCTTGTCGTGCTTGTTCCTGTCGGCCATCTCGAAGACTATGGATCGGACTTGCACAAGGGCAACACCGATAACGGCGGACGCACACAGGACTTCAACTCCATGGTGCAAATGGCACGCGATACGATTCTGAAGACCATCGAAGCTCGCTTGAACATCAACGTTGGCGCTCACATCGTCAACGAAGTCATAAACACTCCCGTCACTTGGAAATCCACATTCAATCTCGATCGTGGCGCTATCCTAGGCCTCTCGCACTCATTCTTCAACGTTCTTGCCTTCCGCCCCAAGACCAAGCATGCTTCGATTGAGGATCTGTACTTCGTCGGCGCGAGCGCTCATCCAGGAACCGGTGTTCCTATTGTGCTTGCAGGTGCCAAGTTGGTCAGTGATGAGATTCTGGCAAAGCTGAAGATGCAGTCGAAGAGCATGGATCAGGGCGAAGCTGCGACGATGAGGGAAGAATACAGGGTCATGCGCAAGTGGGGCGCACCGCTGAAGAGTCATTTGGATGCGCAGAGCAAGACGGCTTATTCGATTTGGTTGCAGTGGTGGGTACCCGTTTTCCTTGCGCTGGTGGGGATCTACTTGTGGAGTGGGACTGGTCATGGTCTCAGTATTTTGTCGTGAGGGAACGAGGTTGAGTGAAATTAATCAGATATCATAATGGGAATAGCAGGGGGCTAAGAGCTATAACTATAATTCACCGGAACATGAGTGATATGCCTAATCTTCTTCGAGAATGTCCTCTCTAGATACTAAGCCTTACCAGGCAAGCTGCAAGGCTGAACAGGGCTAATTGAAGAAAGTCGACTCCCAGAAGGCTCACGAGCGTGGAGCCGTTCAGGATAACCAAGTAGGTTGTTGGAGTTTCCCCCCAGACGGCTGAGATGATATTGAGTTGCTTCACAGAGGTGGCTAAGGACAGTACTGCGCCGCTTCTTCCTTCTTCTCATGTACAGGACATCAGCATGCTTCTTGATGTGTTCAATTGTCAGAAGCAGATGTGATATTTCTATGAAATGAGCCTTACTTGACACGATCGTCCAACACCAATCTAAGTGTAAATCTCGACGCATCAGAAGCAGCACAGACACCTTATGAGGATGAAGTGACACCAGTCTCGTCCAATGTTTGATTGGCTCTGTTACAACCGTTTTATAATGACTGCATCAGAAATCCTTTATGTCTTAAGTCTTCTTCGGAAAGATGAGTACAATGTGCCACTGCATGGTGTTGTCAGATAGTTGGAGTGTTGCTGCAGTCAATCACAAGTTGGGCCGAAACGACGCTAGCCTCGCCTCCGCCTTCCCTACGTCGTCAGGCAGACGACCACCTCACTCCTGACTTCATGGAGCCTCGAATACCAACACTACTAGACGATTCGCCGTATAGCAAAAGGCTTACGCTTGATCCCTCGCTACTGACCAACTCTTCATCTAACCTGACACGGCACATCGAACCCACAGGCAGTGTCCAGGCACCACGTCCGAGTCCTGATTCTCACAGCAATCATGATCGAAACGATACCAGGACTAGCATCTCATCGCAAGTCCACTCAGGCGCGCCGCTTGCTCGGGTATTAAATGACCCTGCATCTTCGTCTCACGCACTCCATCTTCCGTCTGGACGCCAAACGCCACAACATGCAACATTCCGTGATGGCCATTTTCCGAGCCCTTCCACCATCTCGCCGGATGCACTCAACAGAGAGGACCACTATAGCTCTGCTGGGTATTCTGGGGGTGATGTATCATTAATACAGTTGCCGAAACCTCCTCAGGTCCCACGAAAGACCGCAAAGAGGCCTAGAATTCCGCCACTGCTACAGGGTCTCCATCAACCCCCTCCACTTCCACCCAAGAATCGATTGTTTCCACCTATCACTAGCGATCGAAGCGCGCTAGGTAGTGATGTCGGTGATCGATTCAGCCTCGGAAATACGTTTCCCATAGGGAGCGCTGAAGAACTAGCGAGAGTCAGGGTACCGCTGCAGAAGGAGACTGAGGACGAAAGTAATGATACGCAACATGTTGTGCACGTAAACAGTGGTAGCAACGATACCGAGGAACAGATCTCGCGCAAAGACTCTCCTACACATCCACCACCACCCATTCAGTCTTCAAGTCTTGTCCACGACAAAGTCAAAGCATCGCGAAAGCGGACGAGGTGGACTCAGAAAGAGACCGAAGACTTATTAATCGGGGTCAGCAGGTTCGGTATCGGCAAATGGAAGAAGATTCTCGAGTGTGAAGATTTCCAGTTCCAGGGACGAACCGCGGTAGATCTGAAGGACCGTTTTCGAGTATGCCGTCCTGGTGAAGGACTGAAGGCTAGGAAGGTCGCTCCACCAGAAGCATCTACAACGAGCAAGCAAAAGAAAGATGAGCTGTCTGTGGTAGCTCTTCCAAGCCCCGGAGCTCAGCTATCCTTGTCGGACGGTCGTAGAGTTTCCGTGGAGCAAGAGCCCGTTAGCGAAAGCGCTCCGAGTAAGACACAGGTGTACGGGCCATTCCTCAAGAGTAAGCGCCGAGAGCGCCGTGAGTTCAGCGAAGAGGATGATAAGAACCTGCTTAAAGGATTCAAGCGGTATGGGCCCGTCTGGCACAAGATGCGCGACGACTTCGAGTTAGGCTTTGGGATGCGTCATCCGACCGACTTGCGCGACCGTTTTCGTATCAGATACCCCGAGCTTTTCGCTCAAGCTGGCCGCAAGTTGAAACTAAAAGAAGAGCAGGCACTGAAGGATCGAAAAGAGAAGAAGAACGCTGAAGAAGAGCTTGCGGCAATGCAGTCTGTGGCGGGTGCAAGTCGAACGATGGATGGTGGTGACAAGCCTGCCACACGTGTCAGCCTGTCTACCATAGTCAAAACAACTTCTACTGCGGCACATGCTCCTATCATTACGACCTCCAAACCAACATCGACTCGACCCATATTTGATCTGAGTACCGATTTGACATTTGATGATGACGACGATGATCAAAGCCCTATCGTCCTGAATCGCAATATTCTACAATGGGCTGATGAGAACTCTGCATCTGCTACGTCGTCATCAACCAACAATCAGCTACCTATCCTCACCACGAACGATATCCTGTTCAATCCTTTCACAGCAACAAGCGACGGGCTCCACATCAACCCACTTGCTACACTCAAGCTATCGTCGACAGTCCCCTGGAATCACACGAATCTGTCAACGGTAGTCACGCCGCCTTCACTGCCACCTCCCGGACCATTGAAGCATTCATTGTCTGCAAGCACCGCAAACACGTCTGCATCCCGGGCCCAACAAGAGATGCGAACACCAAACTTGCCGAATATAGTGTTTCCGTATGTTCCACATGCGAGTGCAAGGAACGCCGTACACAATCTTCCTGCGCCCGCCGACATTCTCTCATCAGGACAAACAGGGTCTTCAGATGGCTACGTGTGGATAGGATGATGAGAAATGGCGACATAGGTCAATAGCAACATCTATACATTCAAACTTACCTCATAGCTATTCTCTGTCTTGCATATTCTCACGTCACCCTTTGATGCACAGGAATGAAAGTAGAGAGCTGAGTAAGTAAGACAGGGTGTGATTGGAGTATCGGAGGGTTTATTACTTGCGAGTACAACATTTGTGAATATGCAGTAAGAGGCTTTCAGCAATATAATAATGCTGTAGGCATTCTGCTTACACTGTAAGTTTGAGCGCTCAACGTACACAGCTCCACAGTTCACATCGTGAGGGGTACTTTTGAGGGCTTTACTTTGACCTGCTATAGTAGTGGTTCGTGGTCTGTCTAAAGTCGTGTACTGAGTGTTCACAATTCGTCAGCAAAAGCTTTTGAACGCTCTGGCATATGCTGTTCTGACATCTCGTGCAGTGAAATCGAGGCCGAGGCCGAGGCCGCAGGGGGGGGGGGGGCTGTAAGGCTGAGGCCGGTGAAATCGGCGTCCAAGCTCCGGGCGGTGGTTGCCGCTGTACATCATCGAGCCGCAACTCCAACGCCCCAAACATTGCTGCAGCACCGTCACCATCACCCGTACCTCTCACAATCACTCTTCTTACCGTCCCCCATAAGCTCAGAAGACGCCGTAGACGCCGCAGCCCCACACGCAAGGATCACACGACAGCGCCGCCACCATGTCTAGCGGAGAGGTGCTCAAGGCGGAGAAGGACTTCACGAAGGAGGCTGATGTCCAGATTCCGGAGGCTGAGAAGCTTGGAAAGGTAACGCTGCAGTCTCGAGAAGTTCTGATCAAGCTAATACGGTTCTGCAGAGCAACCCACAAGCTGCTATCGACCAGCTGCTTCCGCTCGAGAAGAAGACACGCCAGGTACAGATCATCCTAGGTTACGCGCTCTCGATAGAGGACTCACATATTCTAGGCTTCCGATCTTGCGTCCACTTCCCGCGTCATCATCGCCATCGTCACAATAGCCAAGAATGCCAATGACTGGAATCTCATGAACGAGCAGGTGCTTCTGCTCTCGAAGAAGCATGGGCAGCTCAAACAGGCCACCACCAAGATGGTGCAGAAGGTCATGACCTTCCTCGACGACACTCCCAACCTCGAGACGAAGCTTTCCGTCATCGAGACGCTGCGGACAGTGACTGAGGGCAAGGTAGGCGACACATGCATACGGTTAGAAACGCGAAGGCTGACGTTGGTTGCAGATCTTTGTCGAGGTTGAGCGTGCTCGCGTTACCAGGATATTGTCCGATATCAAGAAGGAGCAGGGCGACATCAACGCCGCTACAGACATCCTCTGCGAGCTTCAGGTAGAGACGTTCGGCTCCATGACCCGACGAGAGAAGACCGAGTTTATCCTCCAACAAGTGGCGCTTTGCATAGAGAAGGGCGACTGGACACAGGCAGGTATTTTGAGCAGGAAGATTAGCACACGGTACTTCCAGCGCCGACCGAAGAAGACACCCGAGCAGCTGGCAAAGGATCAAAAGGAGCGCGAGGAGAAGGAGAAGACGCGCAGCGCAGACGACCCGCCGATTGAGCCTGAGGATGATGTCACAGACTTGAAGTTGAGGTACTACGAACAACAGATCACCCTGGCGAAGCACGACGACAAGTACCTCGAGGTGTGCAAGCACTACCGACAGGTGCTGGACACAGAGGCCGTCGAGGAGGATCCCAAGAAGCTGCGAGCGGTATGTTCCCATACGGAGTATCTTGCATGTGGTTGACCATACTAACGATTGCCACAGATTCTCCAGCGCGTCATCTACTTCATCATTCTCGCGCCATACGATAATGAGCAGTCCGATCTCATTCATCGCATCCAGCGCGACACACGCAATTCGCAGATCCCACAAGATGCCCAGCTCGTTAAGCTCTTTACCATTCCCGAGCTGATGAGGTGGCCCATGGTTTCGAAGCAGTTCGGGCCTCACCTGACCGATACAGATGTCTTCGACGCAGAGAAGGGCGATTCGGATGACGAGAAGGCGCACAAGAGGTGGCAGGACCTGCGCAAGCGTGTCATTGAGCACAACGTCCGTGTTGTTGCCAAGTACTACACTCGCATCCAGATCCCTCGTCTGACTGAGCTCCTGGACTTGACCGAGGATGAGACGGAGAAGTACATTAGCGAGCTGGTGACGGCGAAGACTATTTACGCCAAGATTGACCGACCAGCGCGCATCGTCACTTTCTCTAAGCCGCGCGACTCCGACGACATTTTGAACGAGTGGAGTGGGAACATGAAGAGTCTGCTGGGACTACTGGAGCGTGTCGACCATCTGATCACCAAGGAGGAGATGATGGCGCGCATTCAGCCTACCAAGATTGACAAGAAGGCCGCCAAGGGTAAGGCGAAATAGATGAAGGAGATGATGTGATGAAGGATCATGATTAGTCTAGATATTGGCGGCTGTCTATGCTAGCCCCCGCGCATTCTTTGCGCATATAATATAGACATCCAAAAGACAACCACCTCTATTTTCCCCATCTAAAAGTGAATGCGACGCCACCAAATGCTCGCTCAAAACGGCACATCCATATCCTCCACGCTCTCCTCCTCCTTCTTCTCCCCCTCCGCCTCATGCAGAACCTCCTTGATAAACCCAATCAACGCATTCACACTCGCCTTCTGCGTCGCGGGCAAGAAATGTCCACCAGGATGATACACAACCCTCCCATCACTCCTCTCACACGCCTGCACCAACGCAAGACTCCTACTCTCCTCCACCACCGTATCCAAACTCCCCAAAAAATGCAACACCGGCGTCTGAATCTTGGGCTCGTAGAACGCCTTGTACGGATTCCGTCCTTGAGCTGCAAACCCACTGTAACTAACCGCGAACTTCATCTGGGGATGGACGCCCTCCCATCCCTCAGGGAACTCCATCCCGCCATCCTTCTGGGCCTCCTCAAACGCGGCCTTCCTCCCAGGTTCCAGCAAGCTGGCCACCATCCCCGCTGCCGCCCCGCCCTGCGAGAACCCCACGACCCCGTCGAACGGACCCTCGTCCCGCAACACCTGTGCAATGCGCGCCAGCCCCTCCTCAAGCCCGGAGTACGTGTACGGTTCTCCGTCGCCCTTGCGGCGCCACCACGCCCACGCATCTACTTCCTCTTCCTCCTCTCCCGCGGCATCGCTGCTACTGTTGTTGTTGTGCAAGAACGCAACGTCCGTGGGCGCGAGCCGCAGCGGCGCAGTGGGGAACGACAGCGTGATGCCTGCTGGAAACGCCTTCTGCAGCGTCTTCCGCAGCGCGCCGCATTTCGCAGCAAATAGCGGACCCGATTGCGTGAAGCCGTGTAGGAAGAGCAGCTTTATGGGGCGTGTCGGTGGGGGCGCGGCAGACATGGTGCGCTGGAAGTGCCAGTTGGTGAGGAGGTTGGTGAGGGTTAGGTGACGTGGTATTAAGGGCTTTAAGCCACGGGTGGGCATGTAGCGAGGGGGCTGTTGTTTGGATGAGTGCGGAGGATTGGTGGTGGTGGTTGACGGTGGTTGTGGGGGCGCCTTCGGAATTGGGAGGGTCGGAAAGTCGGAATGAGGTCATGTTTGAGAGGTGCAGTGGGAGATGTATCATAGCCAATGTAGCCCCCAGGTTCCTGCGATCGACTCTGCGGATTTCTGGTTGATTTGTTTGATGGCGAACACAACTTTTTTTCTCTTCATTTCTACGAGGCTCTGAATCGCCCGTGTACATAGCAAGGATATGTTTCAGTAGTGAGTCAAGACAAAAGCGATACATCATTGCGAACGCTGCAGCCACAACTGTCTCTCGAGTTGTGCTGGCATGTAACCATGTAATCTTATGACGTTCAGCAGAACTGATATTGGTTGGATGCTTCTGGATTTTGAAGGCGGCTAAACCCATAGAATTGTTCTGTAGGATAGATCAATCATGAAGTGTCGATCGTGCTCCTCTTCGTCGTTTGGCTCGTGCATCTTGATATCTATTCCGAAGTTGAAATACCACTTTATCCATCCATCACATGGAATTGCTATTCACCTGATTCGGTCAAGTCTCCGTTCATAGTATCTATATACCCTCTCATTACTCATCATCGTGCTCGCGTGGATCTATATTCCAAATCAACGCGACATGCTTCCACGGGTCCAGTGCCCCAGATAGCCACTCATACTTCTGCTATATGTACTCAAAGCGTGCGTATAATAACGCAAAGGGGTATATCATATAAAGAAATGCCATCTTTGGCCAAAAGGTAAAATTGCGTTGTTTGCGACTCTTCAGCCTGACGATCAAATGCGATGCCAGAATTGGAAAAAATACGCTGGACGATGACGCAGAGTATGGAACGCCGCGCTATGCACCAATAGAAGCCGTCTCAAAAGTGGCAGAGTAGAAGTAAGAAGGAAAGGATCACGAGGTGCGATGTCGACATGATCCTGGTAATCGTCGGCAGGGTTCGGTATCCAAGTCGGCATTGACGGGGTTGTTGAGGGATCGATGGAACGGTCCGGACTACGCCGCAGCGTGGATGGGCGTGGTCGCCTCACTTGACTCGGGTATGCCGCAAATTGCGCCTCCATATTGAGTTTTGAGCGGCCAGTCCACGTTCGCGAACTGTACGTGGTTTTGGTTCTCCCAGTCTTTGCGCCAGACCTCATACTTAAGATCCCATCTGTATTGTAGCCGTTTCCGCCGCGCCTCTATCACTGCAGTGAGGCGCTCAGACTCCTGCGCGTGCTGCCACTCCTCAGCCGCCTTCTCTTTCTCAAACTGCGCATCCATTTCATTTAGTTCGGTTTCTTGCTTCTGTATCTTCAACTTTGTTGCACGTTCTTGTCGCGACCGCAGGACATTGATGGCGCTTTCATGTTTTCGAGGCAGGCTTTGTTGGATCGAGCGTTGACGATCTAGTTTTTTGAAGTCGTCCTCCGTAACCGTGTGTGCAAGATCTGGGTCTGGATTCGAAGAAAGGCAGTATGCCTCCATATGTTTCAGTGCAATGGCTACGTTCTGGATCTCCAATTCCTGGGCCTTCCGCAAAGTATCTTCTGCGGCGATTTGTGCATCTTCGAGATCTTCGAGCTCGGCAATATGCTGTGTAGTGTAAGCAGATTAAACAATATTACTTGGTGCGACCTCGCTTACCTGCTCTCTTTGCTCGTCTTTGTTGTTCTCATGCTGAGCCTCAAACCTCTTTAACGAGATTCGATGATGAGCCTGGAGCGCCTTGCGTTGGTTGCTTTCGAACGCAGCTACCCGTTCGAACTGCTCCTTTTGCTGATCCCTGAAGCTGTTCAAAGCTTCAGTCATAAGGGAGGTGATGCCATTGTTGTTATAGGGATGCTGCAGTGAAGCACGCCGTGGTGGTGTATTGGGCACTGATTTTGATGTCGTCGGCAAGGATGATTTCCGATCTGGTCGTGGTAGGTCAATGGACGACATGCCATTCTCACTGTACCCAGAGTCCCGTAAAGAACTTAGTTCTGGTGACTGTACAGCTCCTTCTAACACTTGATCCGTCTCTTCCTTGGTCAACACCAACTCGAGGGTGTCTCGTGGCAACGGGATACCGCAACAATTTGGAATCACCTTCTCTTGCAGTGCCTCTTTGATGTGAGCTCGGATGGCGGAGGTGGACAGGGAATGGCCGCAGTCAAGTTTGGGCCCGCGAGCCTTGCCATGGTATCGCTGATGTGAGGGAGAAGTGCAGGCGCTGGATACTTGGTCAGCGATGTCTGTAGTTAGGTTAGCACACCCGGCTTGTCTCACCTTGAATTCCTTCTAAACATGGAAAGGAACGATGCGCGTTTCTTTCTTGCACCCGTCTTCTGCACCGAAGATGTACTGGAAGACATGGAGGGAGGAGCTGAGAAGGCTGAGGCAGTAGAGTGGCGCTGCTTGAAATTTGTCGGGAAGTAGTCCATATTAGAGTCGGCAGCAATGGAGGTCCGGGCCAGTGTAGGCGTAGTCTGCTGTACTCCTAGTGGTGGCGGACGCTTAACATAAGGTTGCTCCCTTGAGGTCCTCGAAGGGTCTGTACTCGTAAAGCCTGTAGACTGGGTCTGGTGTGAGTGCACAGATAGCGAGCTGCTCTGGGCACTGCCGACAGTGGTGGTGGACAATGCTCGCGATATGCCTCGCGCTGGGCATAGGAAACGGTACGGATCCTCGATGCCCGACTCGCGCGCCTGCATCACCAGCTGCAAATCGACGTCGTCCTCAGTCTGGTTCAGCGGCAGGCGCAGTGCATCTCTCAGGTAGGCAGTGTCGTCGAAGATGTGCATCATTTCAAGGGCATCATCCCTTGGTGGTGGAGGCATCGCGCCGCAGCGCGCATGCAGATATGGCAATGATGTCAGGCAAGAGTCGAGCAATCATGCGGGTGTTGGTGCGTTGTTAAGGTTTGAGGACGAGGAGCTTAGCCTGGCGGTTTTCAGTCCAAGGTTCGGGACGCGCGCATAAAAGAGAGAGAGATCGACAGCGCAGACAGCCAGCATGCAGACAGATAGCAGGCGCGAGTGGGATGGGGGCAAGCGGCGGTGTGAAGAATGCCGGCTGCTAAGCGCGCTTCGGCAGACGCACTCGTACGTGTACGTGTAGTCAACTCTGCATTGGGCCTTTGTAGATTTCGGGAACGTACGCCGACTGGGCGCATTCCTCACGGCGAGGCCAGAGTCGTCGGTGTTTGGCCTGGAAACCAGTATTGGAGGCACCAACAGAATTGAAACACCAGAGCCCGCGGCCTCCCTCCGGACGGCCAGCGTCAGCTTGGAGCGCCTCTCGACGCCGCAGTTGTAACATCGCTGCAAGCTCCCGCCGAGGTTGCGCCTTGCCTGAAAGAGACCTTTCTCCCTTCATCATTGCGACGCACTCAGGCGATCAGCATCCGGACCTTCCTTACCCGAGCAGAGCATCATGGATCACTGTGACAGCTTTATTGTTACTGGGTATGGTATGGTAATGGTTATTTGCGCCTACCTCGCCATCCCACGGCGAGACCCTGAATGCAGTGACTCTGCCGCTTTGTTCCTCCTGCGCTTTCCGCTTTCCGCTGATGGCAATGTCAGAAGGCAGAAAGCGCACACCGGTGTTTGTCTCGTGATGTCTTTACCGGCCAACCACGGTTTCGACCTACTCGACGTTTCGCTAGCCGCCAATCGCTGCGAATGCGCAAGCCTCACCGCCTACTTGTGAATCAAAGCTCGATGACGCTACGCAAGCGGATCTACGCCGGAGTCCTGTCAATGTCCGTCATGCGGCAACGCGTGACGATCCAGCAAGGGAACGGACCTCCTGTTCGCCCATTCAGACGCTATTGACCGGAGCTGATTGGGCAGAAGGGGAGAATTAAGCCACTTTCCCGCCCATCATTCGATGAATAATGTATAACTAAGCTTGCAGAAAGGTTGCTGTCGGGCTGAACATAGCAACGCTCGCCTAAAGGCTTGCTTTTTCGTGGTAATTTTGCTAGTAGTTTGACATCTGGTAGGTGATTGTACGCCATGTAGCTGATAGATCTGTATACCATAACGTGACCAACTGCCGCTCTTTGTGAGGTGTTGTGATCGAGCATCACCGCTGCAACGGACCATTTGTGTTCCTTGGATCCGCGGTGCAAGGGGGCAATCCGCTGCACGGTAATGGCTTTGGGATGGTACAGGAACCGCTGTTTGTGCGACTAGCCACCCGTTCAGACGGTTCGTCGGCGACCTGTGCTTCAAGACAGCAATACTACACGGCAAGGCATGTTGCGTAGACATCTGATAACGGCCCGGAATGGCTTTCAACGGTAAAGTAAATATCTGTAGTCTGACCCTGTTTCTTATTATTGGAAACTGTCAGCAATAAGCATTTCGGATACTGCCGCTCGCAGATTATACTCTTTTCAAAGTTTGCGTACTACGTCTCATCTACATCGTATCGCATCGGTACCGCTCCAATAGGTGTGCATGTTGTACACATGCAGCCAAGGTCGGATACCCTAATGCAGGGCGTGCGTTGCTCAACCACCAGAGAGAGGTCTGTGTCTCTTTACAGCGTCCGTGACACAAAAGCTTGTTTGCAGCCGGAAAATTCGGCTACCCACGAAGATCCGGCTGAACATGCCATTAAATTAAAGAAAAGGTCTATTACAAAAACTAGTGGTGCGGGACGGGTAGCTCCGGTCTTTTGAAATAATCGAAAGAATCTGTGCAGGCCCTGTCCGGGCGAAAAGGTTTAGAAATACAAATGATGCGGATGTGCAAGATACATGCTGTATGCAACGAGCGCAAGTCATTGCAGCAGACAAAGGCCAGCCCAGGCTCTACTGGCATTGATATGAGACCTATCTTCCGGAACGCCGAGGGTTATGCAAGGAATACATCAACAACATAAAAAGCGTCTATCCTGATATAAGGACCCACAAAAGGAAAACTGTCATGCGTTAGTCGAGCAACAGGAGGGAAAAGGGATGAATGGACACTTACATATCATGAGAACACCGAACATCTTGGCTACCAGCCATCGGTTGCCCTGAACACGACTCCAGTACTTCATGAGCTCTCGCTGCGCGCCTTCGACGTTGTCAACAACGTCCTCAGTGTTGGCATCGATGCGCTGAATTTGTTCGCCCTGCTCAGACACCATCTGCGCTAGCTGGCTGAAGATGCCACCGAGCTCTTGAATTGTAGACTCAATTGACTCTATCGCACGTCCACGCTCCTGAATGTATGCGTTTTGTGGTTGCGCCTCCTCCATGAGCAGCAGCTGTGCATCTGATTGCGGTCCACCGCGTGTAAGAGCCGATGACCCTGATGGCTCCAGGGAGAGCAAGTCTTGCTGTGCAGCGCTTGTGTTCTTAAAGCCACCCGGCGAGCGGCCACGCTGCGGTGTCTGATAGAGCGGGGAGTCGGTTCGGCCAGGGTCAAGCGAAGACGACGATTGCGCAGTCGAAAGAAACTGCTCTGTCCGCGAGCGCGATGCCTGCATGTTCTTCGTCCGCACCTCCAGGACATCCTTGAAGTTGGTGCCCACATTCTGCAGCTTGTCCTTCAACAGCAGAACCACATTGCTGTTGTGCTCTCCCTCTTGATCAGCGCCAGGCTTTGCCTTGGGATGTAATTTTGCGTTCATCTGCTGCAGCTTCTGGACCTGCCCGGACAGTGCCGTCATATCTTGCTTGATGACGAAGGTAAGCTCGTCAAACTCGACTGGCCGGTCGTCGAACAGCGTCTTGCGTCGAGCAAGCTGCGACAGGCGCTCCAGCTTCTGCATCGTACCCGCCACCCCCCGCGCGACCTCAGCGGCATTACGCGCAAACTCGGAGCGCTGTCGCTGCGGCGAGGGGTTGGCCTGGGCCTTTTCCTGGGCTGTGAGGAGCGACTGGCGCTGCGCCCCGGTCTTGGACTGCGCCTGACGTCGCTGGGCCTGGGCAAGGATTGAGCGAAACTCGTCGGTGCGGTCCTGGATTGAGACAGCCATGGCGGCGGTATTGGCGGTGTTGGGCGCAGGCGCGGATCAGAGCGGGCGGGTGTGGACAGTTGTGCTGCTGAGGATAGGGTGCAGCTTCCGGGTGCGTAAAAGGGGTCTGACCGTGGCGTGCCTCAACTGCGTTGGCGTGGAAAATGTTGGAGAAACTGGAGTGCGGCGCGTTTTGCCAGTGAGATAACGTGTCGTGTCGAGGATGCGACGTTTGGTTTCGGTGGAGAATGGTCGATTAAGGGCTGAGGCCTTCCCCAGGCCCAGTTACGTGGCCCGGACCACAATGATGTGAAGTGGCGCAGGTGGCTGCGAACCCGCCTTGGTTAACGTGAAAGCCAAGTGCCTGCGGCCCAGCCATGTCCTGAGGTGTGCTGTGTGCATTTGCCAGCACATCTCGCGGACCGCTGTAGTCGTCTAGAATCCTTTACAAGCGCTGAAGCCAGTGATCCTTGATACACTCGCATTCGTGTCTGCTCTTGGTTCCTGTTCGAGCGCGACGTACAGGCTGCTGCTGACGTAGTCCTTCGTGCCGGCTTCCCTGCATATCCGTTGACGTCTGACTGACTGAGCTCCACCTCGACCGCCCACAGCACCACACGTCTCCACGCTCGTTCGTGCAGCAAGCGGGCACCGCCAGCTCCCTCGGCGCCGCAACTCACACGGCATACGCTCATTCGCATGCGCTGCACCCTCCAGCAGCAATAGGGCGCCAGCCCCCGCGTGAACAGGGAGATTCCTCGGCTTCTGCAGGGCCTGCAGCCTCAGGACCACCATGTCAGGCCCATTCCGCTTCAACCAGCAGCCGTCAGCCCAGTCGCCGCTGTATGTGTCCCAGCGTAGCGGGGCAGCCCTATCATGCTGACACTCACACAGGGAGCGCGTTGCGTCGCCCCTCTCTGCCGGGCAGCCGGTATCATACAAGACTAATGTTAATCGCGCGAAGACAAAGAAGTGGGTAGAGGCGAAGAAGAACGCATATGATGGCGATGACTGGGGAGACTACGACGAATATGACGAATATGGGGTAGACACAACGCCGCCGCCAGAGCCTGCCGCTGCTGCGAATCCACGATACTACGGTCAGCGACCCGTTTACGACACGCCGACACGAAGCTTCACCGACCCAGCCCAGCAATTACCGCTCCCCAAGGCGCGTAGGAACTCCTTCGATGCTGGCGAAGAGCAGCGATCCTTCTCGGCCGCCGTGCCTCAGGCACAACAGCAGCCTTCGCCGCTGCAGACCAGCGGCATGGGACGTGAGATTGCAGACATCTCGCCACAGAACCAGCAATTCAGCCCGTCTGCTACTGCCCAACCGCTGCAGTCACACGTTCCAGCGGGTCTTGCCGACACCCCCAGCTCGCCGCCGAACTCACAATTCCCACCACGCAAGAGTAGCATAGGCCAGGGCAGCGCACCACCAGGACCGATTGACTTCATTCCAATTGCTACCTCGCCGAGAGACCACAATGGCAATCAAGACAAGCCTTTGCCATTCATAAGGCCCGCGGACATCTATAAGAGAGTGGAAGAGGAGCGCCGACGGGAGTCGATCGAGTCACAGACGCGGCCTAGCCTTGACTCGCTTTCGGCTCGCCCAAATGACGAGCCACTGTCGCCCGTTGGAGAGAGAAGGAACCTGCAGCCGCTGGAGACCGTTGCCGAGCGGAAGAGCGAGTACCTGGGAGACGTAAACGTTTTAGCGCAGCAGCAAGACGACAAAGGCAATCAACAACAGCCGCAACACGGACGAGTACCATCCGCCCTCAAAGGCATATCGACGTTCGATAACGATTTTTGGTCGAGTGGCCCAGATCTGCAGCCGGCTAGCCACGCGCCTGTCGTGTCACCTACCCAGGACCAGGGTCTACGCTCGGTGGTCGACCAGGCTTTCACTCGCAGCGACGACCAGCGCTCGGTGCCGCCCACACCTATATCGAAAGACTCGGATTCGGATCTCAACAGGAGCAACACTGGCAGCACATCTGGGATAAGTCCTATTATGAGTCGCGTGCCCAGTTCTGCGACAGCTGCGTTGAAAAATCGCGGCCTTGGCGACGGTAGCACACCCGCGATTGCAGAGGAACCACACGAGGCAGGGACCTCAGTCTCCAGGCCAACCTCCAGCCACCTAGGCCAGGGTCCACAACTTTCTCAAGGCCACACGCGTAACGTTTCCAGCACCTCTCTCCCACGTAGTGGGTTGGCGACTCCAACTCGTGGCGACAGTCCTGCACGCTCGCCAGTCTTTGGACCGCAGAAGCACCTTCCGGAGCCAGAGACTGCACAGATCGCGACAGACAGCCCTGATTCTACAGATGCTATGGCGGGTGGCCTGAGCGGTCCCCAAGCTGCGTATGCTACACGCGAAGCAGATATTGCAAACGCCATGCTGAAGAACCCGGCCCAAGCAGCTCCTGAACTTGGTGCCGCAGAGAAGCAGTCGCAAGATGCCTTCCTCGAGTCACACAAGGCACAATCGCCTATCAGCGACGCCATGCCGCGAGATCGATCCGAATCACCAAGTAAAGGCCGTGTACAAGCCTTGGCGGGCAAATTTGGCGATGTCTCACATTCGAGACGTGGCTCGACCCAATCCAACGTGTCACGGAACAGCGTTCAATCGTGGGAACGGAGTCGCGATCACTCTCGTACACCTTCACCTTCCAAGGGCAGTCCTGGAAAGCCTGGGAGCCCCAAGAAGGAGTTCAGACCACATCTGCCTGGTGGATGGGAATCCTACGCTATCACAACGCCTGCACCTCTTGATCGAACTGAATCCGATAAAGGTCTTAGTCTCGGAAAGGATGTAGCGTCTTCAGCGCCCACCCAAGTCAGTTCTGCGGGACAAGCAGAACAGGGCCTCAGGCGCAGCATAGATCACAATGACAATTCATCTGCCCTTGGTGAGGTCGATCTGATGCCGACAACGAAGAAACATCAGGCTACGGAGGTTCAACAGCCTACCTCCGATCCCATCTCGGCGCTTCGATACGCTGGAGCTGCTATGACTGACTCACTACGTACGACGGTTGGATTAGGTGGGTCGCCTCACACTGGTCAGGAACAGGACCGAAAGCCTTATGGTGATGTATACATGCCACGACCGTTGCATATGGATCGCACAGAGTCTACAGCATCGAGCATTCCTCCAACGCCACCAGAAAAAGATACTCCCACATCGGAATTTCCACCAACGCCCCCTCTGAAGCCACATACTCCAGATACTGTTCTCAGATCTGAGCGACCTCCTGTGACTGCTCAGCTCAGCACTTATCCGTCAGCAGATGATCAAGAGAGCGATCGCCTGAGGAAGGAGATTGTTGCGAGTTTGAGCCCATTGCGGATGTCCGTTGTGCCCTCGTCCGAACCAGACCACAACTCGCTTCGTCCAGGCAGCAAAGATGCAGATCGTGCTAGTTCTATCCTTGACAGCTACTACGCCGAACTTGAGAAAGATTCGCCGAGAACTTCGAACGACATTACCCGGGACATTCCTGAGCTGGCGCCGCTGAAGTCAGTGTCTTCGGCTCAATCTGCATCACCCCAAAAGCCTGCTGCACTCAAGCGTTTTAGCTGGGAGGCGAATGACTCTCAAGCAACGACATCTGAGAAGCAGGCTGCCGCCGTACCTGAACCCACAAAGGCAGTCCAGCCAGAGGAACATACCCCTGCGACGATTGAACGGGCCGTGGAAGAGGAACAGCAGCAATGGAACGAAGGTATCCCCGAGGATCCTTATTTTGGGCCTGGTCACACATTTACGGTTACGAAACCAGAGCCGATGAAGGACATCGATCTCGCAGTACAGACGCCAACTCCTCCACTAGACACTGGCGCGTCTCTCGCAAGTCCTCCAACGCGCGAGCAAACCAGGTCGCCTGGACTTCACATTGTCAACTCAGCACAGGACCCTGAAGCTGTCGACCTGCCCCCACGATGGAGTGCAGAGCATGCTCCCGAGCCACCGAAAGCTGTCGTAGACGAGGCCAAGGGTATTACTCCACCTTCACCACAGCCCAAAGAAGAGCAAGACGTGAACCCGGCAATCTCTGCCAACACGGCTCTCACAGGCTCCATCGAAGCACCGGCGCCATCTGCGATACACGACTCCGAGCTGAAATCACCCACGTCACCTACATCTCCGACAGACAGGCCCCTGGGCGCTCGTGAGATTGCGACGATTGGATCTGCCGCTGAGCGAATCGCTACTTACAACAAGACCCGGGAGCAATGGGCCAACACTAACCATGGGCTTAGTGACTGGGTTGCTGCCGTTTTCGAGTCAGACCCAAGTCTTGCGACGCAGAGTACACAAGCTCCTCCTCTTCAGCAAAGACCCCAGTCAGGCGTGTTCCGGCACAAGCATACTGCATCTCTTGCTATGCTTGGAAAGTTCACAAGCTCGGGTAACAATCAATCTTCGGCTGCTGCAAACGAGCAGTATAACTCAGCAGGCGCGCAGGTCCCCGTTCTGTCGAGCTCACCAACTACAGGACCTTCGAAAACCGGATCAGGATTCCTTGGCCGTACTGGAAGCCACTCAATCCAAACTCAGCAGATGCAAGCTAAGGGCAAGGACCTTTTGCACACCGCAGGCGTGCTTAGTGGAAAGGGTATGACCAGTGCTAAAGGCTTGTTCGCCAAGGGCAAGAGTCGTTTCAATCGTGATAAGGTAGAGAAATAATCCTCTTTTTGTTCGCTCTGCTTCTTCTTCTTTGGCGATGGTATAAGAGCACGAAGATGAGGATCGTCAATTCAACGCTGGAAGTGCGACATGTAGCTGGATGGAGTTGGTTGTAGGATCTTCGGTTGGAAGGCGCCATTTTCATGGGCGTTTGCGATATCATAACATTATTTAAGCGTATATGCCCCTTCTTGTTTGTATGGGCTGCCACTTCCTTCATTGGGTAGCCATAATGATTGAAATGCCAACGTACGGTTCTCTCACCTATAGTCTAAGTGCTGATTGTTGTGTGATGTAGGACCCGGTGCACCCTCGCGGAGCTTCCAAAGAGCT
Organism: Curvularia kusanoi; assembly: GCA_011058905.1. Taxonomy (NCBI): domain Eukaryota; kingdom Fungi; phylum Ascomycota; class Dothideomycetes; order Pleosporales; family Pleosporaceae; genus Curvularia; species Curvularia kusanoi. The sequence goes on from SWKU01000023.1 coordinate 463,586, forward strand.
CGAGTCGGCGTCGACCCCCGCCGTGGACGCGACCCCGACGACACGTCCTCGTACGACTTCGGAAGATACCGAGGAGCCAAAGAGACGGCGCCGTTTCTCGTCGCCGTTCCGTCGTTCGAGGTCGCGACCGAGGTCTGTCAGTGCTGCTGCTTTGTCCAGTACCACTTCGTTGGTGTCTAAGACATCATTGACGGCAATTGCAAACGATGTGCCAGAGTTGCCGAAGGCTTTTCAAGATCGCCCTCACTCTTACCATGCCCCTGATCTAGGGATGCATCCCGCATACCGAGGCTCGACTGACCAGTTGGACCCTGCCTCTTCGTTACACGATCATGCCCGTGTAGGAGCGCAGCAATCGCCAACAAGATCAAGCTTCGTAACAGAGATAGCGATTCAAGACAATTCTGTGCCACCGGTGCCTCCCATACCAGCCGGGATCAGTGGAGAGAAGCGAGGACGCCGCAGCCGTAGTTGGGGGAATGCGAGTCTCATGCGTCAACCTCCAGAACGACAAAAGACATCAACAGAGAAGAGTTCGAGAAGCTTGGGAGCCAGTCCAGTCGTTCCTCAATTTGATATTCGAGACAAGACGAGAGGGACTGCGCCCGCTGCGGAGGCAATTGAGGCTCTTTCACAGGTGCCCTGGAACGGCGATGAACCGGGCAGGAACGAGTCATCATCAGCCATGCACAGCTCGCCAGTCACAAGGGGCCTGTGGATGAGTGAACCTTCTCTGAAACTATCAGAGCGAACGCCGACTGAGACTTCTGAGTCTACAGATGATAGAATTCGCCAAACGGTGCTGCCTAAAGACACTGACGGCACTCTAGCACCAGCAGATCTTGTCCATTATGATGCTGGCTTCAATGCTGAAGCGCCAACAATGTCTACCCAGCTCAGGGAAAGATCGAACGCGTTTTGGCCTAGCAAACTCGACACCACTGGACATCTTGGGAAAAGAGAGCAATTCGTGCCTGCTAGTGAGGAGGCGCCTGTGCCGCCCGAGTTCTTCATGCAACTCTCAGATGACATCAGTCCTCTTCTCCACTCATCGAGGGCATCAATCCAAATGGTATCTGACGATGAGGATGGAGGATTGAGCCCTATCTTGATTGGCAATACTTCCACTTACGTTGCTGATGTTTCAAGCGAGTACCCATCACCTCCAAAAGATCTCTCGAGCAGACAGACGAATTATGAAACAGAGACAGTCGGTGCTGGCGATGTTTCCCCAACAAATGAATATGCAGACGCCTCTGTCGAAAGAGCATCCATTCGAGCGTTCGATATGCAATCTGCGCTTGAAAGCAAGGTGGTCGGAGCTGGTGACGTGTCGCCAGTATCAATACGATCATCTATTCTCGTCGCTGCGTCGCCCAGACAACCTCAGCATGAGCTGCGCAATGACCAGATCGCGACATATGCTGCAAATTCACAAGCTGAGAGGCTCCACTCTGCCGATGCACCTTCCGATCCAGAGACTCTGGGCAGTGAACCATCGCAGCCAGATAATGATCAAGTTGCGATGGAACGTCCTCGTATCGAGAGATTCAAGACTGCGCAGGAGGAGCAGGGGCCAATTGCAAGCGAGCTTACGATCCGCAGCATCAGGCAACCAGCAAGCCGTTACGCAGCTGTCCTGGCTTCAGAGCCCGTGGTGTCGTACAAAGAATACACCGGAAGCTCGTCCGACTCTAGCGACAACGTGCTTGAGGTGATCAAACCTCAGGCCTCGAGCGGCGCTCTGACCCCGCAGCGAGCTGAGCTTGCACCTGAGCGGGCTGACGGCGGCCCCATGGCGACGCGTCGAGTCAGGTCGGCGTTGCAAGTCGTCCACGCCGTCGAAGAGTATGCTGCATCCAATTCGTCTTTCGCATCAACGGACCAGGACAGTATCTCCGTGGATGCGAGCACCGAACCGGACGCCGCTGTTCAGATGAGAGACGAGAGTGACCTTGTCACTCCTGTGGCGCAGCCGCCAAGAAACACTGATCACCATGAACAACAGGCCGACCAGGCTGGAACTCATAACGACACTGTATCCCACGCGCCATCCAATGGATACTTCAACGACCAACTACCAGCTATGGCCGTGCATAACACCCGGGAGGACACATCCGCGGCACCCAATATGACGTCTCCGGAGCGTTCGAAGTCGCTACTATCTATCATATCTTCAGCCGTCTCGAGTGTACCAATTTCGCCTGCGTCTAGTAATGCAGGGAGGTCTACACCTTCTACGATACACCGGATGCAGCGTGACTTTTCCAATGCTAAGCGGACCAACCTCACAGATACCAAGATTGTTGAAGAGCCTACATCGGCCAAAGACGAGCAAACACCTACGGCCAGGAATGAAGACTACGACCTGTATGCCGATCACAACGGACTAGTCAAAGACATTCGCGACGACAATGGTCAGCCATTACGGGTTGCTAGCCCTGCTGCAGCAGCAACTGCAGCACCTGCAGAACTTGCTAGAACAGTGACTACTGCTTCCTCCATCGGGACTGCGCCAGATATCCATGATTCCCCCGGTCGAAGATATAGTTTCGAACGGCCAATGAGTTTCGTGTCTGGGTCTCATGACGATGATGGAAGACCACAAGATCAGATCAATCAGCCCGGTTCAAGAGGCGCTCCGACGCCACATCAGAAAAACAGATCGCAGCAGTATCCACGCGCGGCCTCGGGCGCTGTCTACTCCACTTTTGAGCCAGTACAAGACACACACTGGCCACCGGGCGAGGTGGTTTCTCAGCCAACAGCACAATCTATACAGCAATCTGTACATGAGCCAGTGCATGCAAAAGTTGCGCGCCACCCAACCCGATTCGTACCTCAGATGCACGTAGACGAGGACGACAGCGATGACACACCTGCACCACAGGCTGCGAAGACTCAATCCCACCAAAAGCCAACTTCATTCTCCACAGCGCAGCCTCTCACTCACGGGATGCCGTCACCCAACGGCCGTCCTGATGCAAACAACATTCAAGACGGTCGCACTTCTCACACTCAACATAGAAGTGTCTCTGCTCCACTGCAGCAGTTGACTCTGCCTAGCCAGGAAACTCGGGTCGTTAGTCAACCGCTCTCAATGCCGCCTTCGGAGCCTCCGGCAGCCCCGAGAAATGACTTCGAATATCAGCAGCAGATGATGCATCTGCAGGCCAAATATCCGCGCTTCCGAAGTTCAGAAAGCCAAGCACTTGTGCAGCAACCAGGCAGAACCCAACAAGGTTCTCACAGTCCCGAGAAGCCGTCCACGAAACCAAGACTAGCAGCGGCTATCAAAGGCATCGTTGGCAGGGCCTCGCCGAATGTGCCAGTCGCTAATAATGCACCGCCGGCGCCCTCAACTTTGGCTCCTACTGCCCCGTCACATGACCCTGCTAGAGCTGAATCTTTTGTATCCGCTGTCAGTAGTTCTTCTCATGAGCCGAACGGCTCAGCACCTGGAGGGCAATCCAGTTTCGCCACAGCCCCGCAACGCCCTCCCAGCCGTGGTGCAGATTCGCAGTACAGTCATGTCAGCTATGGTTCTACGCAAGTGCAACCAGCGCAGTCTCGACAAAACCTTCTAGCACCTGTAGTACCCGCCGGAAACCGAAATCTGCACCCGCATCAAGAGTCTGTACAGCAATCGCACCTGGCGCCACCGCAGCAAAATGGACAGAATCAAAGTTTCCGGGCTTCGACAGGAACAATGGCGGATGTTGGGAAGAAGAAAAGATTTTCAGCAATAACTGGTCTCTTTAGCAAAAGCAATCCCGCTGCAGAGTTACAAGGGAAATTTAAGCTGTCGAGAGAGGAGAAGAAGGCCCAAAAGGCACAAAAACATGCCAGCCAGCCTATTCTGCAGTCTCCGCCCACCCAGCAGTGGCCTCCGCCTAACACACAATTTATTAGTCCACAGCGGATCGATGACCCTCAAAGCCAACGCTTTCCACAAGCCACACAATTTGCACATCCTGTCAATCCTGCGGGAGCAGGCTTTGCATCGTCAGGAGGAGCGCCTCAAACACATCCTCATGGCATATTGGGCGCGCAATTGCCACCAGGTCCAGCACAGGTACAACAAAGGATGCATCAAGATCAACAGACCCAGCAGCAAAGACCTCAAGATGAAGGCTCCGCGTACTTGAGGACCAGGCAAATGGCTGAGGAATACCGCGCACGACAAGCAGCTGACCAGCCACCCAGACCAGTATATGAAGATCCTGCTTCGGTAGGCTCTGGCCAGCGTCAGTCAAACGAGCAATTCCATCAGGCAACACCACAGTCACAGCAACAAAGGTCTCTCCCACCGTCCAATGGCTACTACTTCCCGGATAAACACCCACAGGATCAGGGCGCGTATGTTTCGTCCCGTGAAGAACATCAACGAGTTCTGCAGATGAGGCAGCAGCAGCAACTCGAAGCAGAACGACGACGTAATGCAGACCTGCCGCATTCTCCAGGCGAGCAGGCAAGACAGCAACATCAAAGGGTAGCCTCTGCAGAACATGGCGCATACGGTGCTTCACAGATTGCTCGTCAGCAAGCATTGCACCGACAGCAGAATCATGGTCTGGAGCAAGGCGCTTATGGTGCCACACAGGAGGAAAAACAGCGCTTGCAACAAGCCGGGCATGCTCCTCTGCCTGGGCCGGAGGCTTTCGGGCGCTCTCAGATACACTACGATCAAATACAGCATCACGAACCACCGCAGCGCACAGCTATTCCTCTCCTCCACGGGCGTCAACAGCCAATGTCGAATCAGCTTCAATCTGCTATGACCAGGGAGGAGTATACAAGACATGCGCAGGAAGAGTTGGCACGTCACAGGTGGCAGCAGCAACAAATGCAATTGCACCAGTTCCACTTGCAGCAACAAGCTCAGCTTGCGCAACAGCAAGCCGCGAACCGGAGCGTTTCTGGCCCGCTACTTAGTCAAGCCTCTCCTCCTGCGTCTCCCGTTGCGCAACGACATGTCAGCTCACCCGAGCCTCAATACGAGACTCCTCCCATTCCTGAGGCATACGGACACGTTCAGGGTGTTTTCGTGTCCCCCTTTGATCAATCGCACGCGCACACGAAAGCGCATGGTCAGGCTAGCCGGCAGGAACCACACCGTACCGAGTCAGATGTTTCGATGCAACCAATCTCACCTCAAGTGTCTGAGCAGTCCCAGATGCCATCCAACATGCGTCACCACTCGGATGCCAGTAGCGTTTCTGTCATCTCACCGATTTCTGGTCCCAATCCAGAGCCTCCTGTGGCTGGGGCAGCGGTGGATCAGCGGCCCCAGAAGCCCAGAATGCCTAGCATATCGGAAGTGCATCAGCAAGCACCGCCCGTTCAGGACCTGCCTTGGCATATGAATTTTCCGGCAGGCACTACAGAACAAGATATTGTGCGAGCTCGCCAAAAACAATTCTTGCAGCAACAGTTTGCTTCACAGCAGCAGGCGCAGGCAGAAAGGCATGCATCTTCACCTTCCCCACGTGTATCTCCTGACAAACAATCGCCTCCTTTCTCCGCCCCCCTCCAGCAGCCTCAAGAACAAGGTGGAGGCTTCAGAGAGGTGTTGCCGCGCCAATCTCCGCAGCCGTATCCCGCGCCACAATCTGCACCACTCGACCGTCGCAGCCCGCATCAGGTACCTACCCATCCACATGGGGCTACGGGACGACCGACACACTCGCCAATTGGCCACGAAAGCTCTGCACACTCACCCGCAGGGTCACAACTACTTATGCAGGAGCCACACACTCCCAGGCATGTGGAAGAGGCTAATCAACGTCCGCCATACGCCCAAGAACAGCAGCACACTGCCTGGAATGACCGGTCAAATCACGAAAGCCGCAGGGTACCTCCACCCGAACAGCAAGATCTGTATGATGAGAATGTACCTGATGAAGCACCTCCATCATACGATGGCCCTGGGGTCCCACACGACGGGATGGAGAAGAGCAACCCCGAACGACCTCGACCACCCAACATCATAACAACGCCAACTGATCACGGACAAACTCAAGACGGCCGACCACGTCAGGCCTCTGTCGGGCTCATGCAGCACCCTCAGCCTGCCTCTATGGCTGCGTCTCCTCAACGCACAGCCCCCGACATGGGCGCTGAGTCGCTCCGTCGTCAGATGCTCCAGCAAGAGGAACACGCGCGCATGGAGCGGATCCAGCGTTCACAGATGCAGGCCTTGCAGCGCCAGCGTGAACAACAAGAACGAGAAATCGCACGTGCGCGTGCTCAGGAGCTAGAGCGCAGTGTTTCCGGCGGAGGACGAGTCGGTAGCCTTCGAAGTGTCAGCGGGAGTCGAAATGGTGGCACGCCCGGGTGGGAGAGAAGGGGGCCGCAGAGTGGAAGTCGCCCCATCTTCGAACTGCCTGCGCTTGAGGATGACGAGCCTGTAATGCGAGCAACCTCGTTCCCGGGACAGGAATGGGTGCCGCCCATGTATGGTGAGGATTGATTAAAATATTCAGGTCTTCTGTTTGCAGCGATTTTTTGTTTATATAGCAGAGTTTGATGGTTCCTGTACTTTAGCGACGCATTGCGCTTTTGCATTTCGTCTAATACCCCTTTCTTACGCATATAATTGTTTTGCATATCTGCTTCCATCATATAGCTGGACTACTGTCTATCCTAATATGATCCAACATACAATGCAATCATATATCAACACGCTGCAAAGTAAAGTTTCTTGACTTTTAGTAGCATCTCGTGGGTCCAGTGAACATTGTGAATCGTATCGTCGGGGCAGAAAAAGGGCTGTAATCAAAATGATAGGTATGCGCGCTTGACATTGTAGAGTAGTGTTACCAACTCAGCTTGACCGCATTAAACCAGTGGAGGCTAGCCTCTGCTCGCTCCCAGTATCCACTACCACCTTCGCATTATAGACGTAGTTTCGGCAATATGAAATGAGAGAACCTCGTCGTAGCAGTAGCGTGGTCAGTTGATGGATGTCAATTCCGACATAGCATATGTTTTTACCATACACAGTTACATTGAACGGCGTGAAGGTGGCAAACACTGGCAGGAGAGACAGGCTTTCACCGATTGGTACCATGCAAGCCGAATTGGTAAAAGCTGCTCTACATTGTGGAGGGTGAACCAGGTGGTGAAAGGCAAAGTCCGGCACACGGAGATATACACCCACCTCCTGCCATTTCATATCGATCAACAGAGCTCACACCAGTCTCAACGCATCAGTTGCCCAACAAACCCACAATGTTCGACACCTGCCTTATCATCGCAAAGCACTTGCGCGCGCGCACTTCACGTCTACCATTGCAAGAAGTCATGGCCTTCAAGTACCCCAACTTCCACGCGATTAGGCGACGAACAGTGGAGTGGGAGCCCATCTTGCCCTTCACTCATTCGAAGAATGACATCACAGATCAATCGCTCGACGACAACAGCAAGCGCCAGACATTGGTGGTCACCTACAGCACATTTGATCCGGGAGCTAGTCGCCTGCTGCTGCTGAGCAGCACGTTGCCGATGTCCGGTCCGTCATCTCAGCGCCGTGGCTCGGTCACCTCCACATTCCAACAGATGAGTGGAGTCGGAGGAACTGAGTCGCATAGGCCATGGCCTTACTCTCTGCCTGTGCTGCTGCAACCGCGACCTGGCACTACGTACGACTCGGTGTGCGCTACACAAAATGGTGTTGACGTGGTTAGGAATGGAAAGGCTGGGTTCTTCCAGAAGGTGCTCTATGGAAATCCTGACCCTGATGGTAATGTGGATTGCGAGAAGGGCCTGTAGGAGGTCACGATATATGACAGATGGTGGTGCCAATTTAGAGAGGCGGGACATTTCTTCAGATGACACTGAGAGGTTACTTCCCTGAGTGTTCAAACGTCATCTATGAATCTAATACCTCTAAACAAACGCGTGTGTTAATTGTGAAGATCGCGCGATGCAATAAAATATACAAAGCATACTTCCCGACAAAAGTAAATCTGGTATTTGTAGCACGGATCAGCGTTGTGGCTGGCACAGCCCCATTTTCCTTGTGATCTGTGTGTTTGTGTGATTCAGTCTCACCTGCCGCCCAATCAAACATGGCAACCACGATGCGTGCCACGTGATTTACAACGTCCCTCCAGGGCTGCTTCCAAAGTTCCTTATCTGACGACTTCCCTGGTTGTTACCCTCCTTGGAGTTGCCGTGATTCACTAGCATGTAAACAGAGATTCAGCGCACTGCGAGGCTCAGCCTTGTACACGTGCCGCATGTTTCACTCACCAAGCCGAAGTGAACGCAAGAGTCATTCTTTATATATTCTTTACACAGTACTTCGACCGCTAACAACGCCCCGCCTCAACTGGCCCGCTGCACGCCCAGACACAACACAACGCAGAAACAGAACGCAGAATCATGAGCAGTAAGGGGCCCAACGACACTCGTGATCGGTCAGCCTCCCCTGATCAAACAAAAGATGAGGACATAGATCACAAGTACGCTATGGGACTGTCAGCAATGCTCAATGCGAATGCCGGTGACCACGCTGAAGCTGCTACCTCTACCGCAGCTACTTTCTCTGCTGCTGCAGCTGCTGCCATGGCCGCAAAGCTGCGAGCTGATCGCAAAGCTCGACGCGATGCCGACTTGGAGCTCGCTGTCCGAATGCAGTACGGAATCGAGCATTTGACCGACCAGGTTGCGTTGAGGACATTATTCCCGTCCTTGCCAAACACGAGCGGACCTTCTGGTGCAGGAAGGCCACGGGAAGGCGTCAGCAACAGCGAAGATGTGATCATTGAGACGGCAGATTTCGAGGCCCTTAATCTCAGGTCGCTCTGGGACTTCCAGAACTACATCAAGGCAAGCGCGTGCGTAAAATGCGGATACCGCCTCTTTGAGCGTGAATCGGATCCTACGAGGCTCTTTATGAGATGGTTTGACGAGAAACCGGAACGCTTTACATTGCTTGAATGCGGGAACTGTAGAGCGCCATTCTGTACGGCGAACTCATCCAGCAAGTCTTCGATAACCTTCGGTAATAAATCAGCGTCGTGGTGTTGCGAGAGTGAGTATCTCTTGCTTATATGGATATTACTTTATGGCTTTGATCTTTGTTACTGGGAGGTCGAACGCCGCAGCGCACAAGGGGCGAAGAAGCAGGCCGTGGGACCGCTGACGACACCAGCCTATGAAGGCAAGGGAAAGGGCAAAGCTCAAAGCTACCAGAGCAACGGCACTGGTTATGGTGGCAACGAGGACATCGAACAATACGTGTCGGCGACTGCACATACCCCATCCGAATTCGACGACTCCTGGAAACCGTATGAGGATATCATGCTCTCCATACCCTCATACGCCCAACACAAGCTAAATGCGACCAGGAAAAATTCAGGGCGCACCGGACTAGGGAGAGTTGACAGTAGCGGGAATTCGGAGAATGTCGACCCCCGGATCGCTTTGGACAAAGTGGCATTGACAGTCCTACGATTTCTCCAGTATCTACTGCCATCTCTTGACCGCGGCCTGTCCTTCGACATGCACCCCTCGGCGATGCTCACAGACATGCTACTTGAAAGCAGGATTCTTGACTATTGCGCCAACTTGCTGATCAACGACTCCTTAGACGATGTTGCCTCGCGCTACGTAGTTTACAACGTAGTCTTAGACTTCGTGAAGGTCATCGGGATGCATCCCACCACAGCGAACTTGACAGTCTTCTCGAGGAGACCAGAACAGCCTGAGTCGTGCAACTTGCTAAGCAAAGCATACCACAATGACAGAGTTACTACAGACGTGATGGTACCCTCTATCGCAGAGAACCTACAGAGCTTGAGTAAGCTTGGTGACCTTTTATTGGAGAATGCCAAACACCAAGCGATGATCTACAATAACAAGGGCGACCAAGACCTTTTGTCTCTTTGCCGCAAGATCTCAGGGCTACAGAATACCCTGAGCCTCTCCGCACACGTGTCGACGCAGAATCCTGAGGTCGTCCCAGCCGCTCTCTCCACTGGATCGGTAGCGAACGTTGATGGCGTCGCCGACGATCATATTTACGCTTCACACTCATTCAAGACCAAGGCACAAAAGCAGGCTCGATCAGCTCCTGGTCGTTTCAAACGTTTGGTTCACGAGCTCAGCATGCTTAAAAGCAGCCTTCCATCCAATATTTTTGTTCGCCACGGCGAAGCTCGATTAGACGTGATCAAAAGCATCATCATCGGCCCCAAGGGTACACCATACGAGAACGGACTTTTCGAGTTCGACATCTACTGTCCTTCAGAGTATCCGAACGTCCCGCCTTCTGTCTCATTCAAAGGTACCGGTAGAGGGAGGCACGGGATTAATCCAAATCTTTATCCTGATGGTAAGGTCTGCCTATCATTGTTAGGCACTTGGCCTGGAAAGTCTTGGCAGCCTGGAGTATCAACGCTTCTCCAGGTGCTGGTCTCTCTCCAGGCGATGGTGTTATGCGAACAACCATGGTACAACGAACCAGGCAGGGAGCACAGTCGTGGAAGCCAGTCAGAAGAAGCCTCGGAGTATTACAATCGTCGAATCCGAGAGCTGACAGTCCGACTTGCAATGCTTATGTGGCTAGAAGACGTACCTCCATTGTGGAAGGATGTTGTCGATCAACACTTTAAATCGAATGCAGATGATGTACTGCGCATAGTCATCGAGTGGAGCAAGCAGTCAAAATGCGACAAGCCTCCTTCCGCAAAATTCACTGAATACCTCGGAGCAAATCAGGGCCACGGGATGGGCTACCACGAGATACTTCCCGAGCTGCATAAGCGCCTGCAGATGTATGGTGCTACTGTTGTACTTCCAGAGGAGACAGCTGAGCCGGAGCCTAAGAAGCCACGTATCGAAGGCTCCAAAGCAAAGAATTACCAGTCCCTATTTGGTTCGGGTCCACCAGATGAGGTGCTCGCGTTAGAACAGCAATTCGTATTGGGCTTTAATAGCCAGTACATCGGCAAGAACAACTACACTCCCAAGAATAAGGACACACCCAAGAGTCAGGAGAAGGGGAAGGACAACGAGCTCCCGAGTCTCATCCCCGATAACTCTAGCATGATGTCGACATCGCTGCCTTCCATCGGTGGCTACAGTGGCCGTGGCGTTCATCACGCGTCGAACAGCTTCCGTGGTCGCGGTCGCGGGCAGGCGCTCGGTGCAGGACCCAGTGGCATCCCACTGCCTCCTTCAGGCTTCCCGCCAGGCTATCCTTCAGGCTTCCCGCCAGGCTATCCTTCAGGCTTCCCGCCAGGCTATCCTTCAGGTTTCCCGTCGAATCCTCTGTCAGGTCCTCCTGGTGGATCACATGGCGGACGAGGGGGACGAGGGGGACGAGGGCAAAAGACAAAGGAGGGATTCTGTTCTTGGCTCACTGACACACCCATGCCCGATCTGCCGCCGCAATATTTCTTTCCCCAAGATGCAAAGCATGATGAGGGTAAAAGGCTTGGTGATGATGACGACAAAGACAGGCGTGGAGGAGACGCTGCATTCGGCGGTCGTGGTCGTGGCGGTGGCGGTCATGGCGGTCGTGGCGGCCAGGGTGCTAGTGGAGGTGGATTGACATGAATGTGGTTTTGGAAGCCAGTCCAAGAGTCATTTCAGATGGGACATGGTGGTGTGCGCGGTCGGTCCATGTTATTGCAGAGTAGTCAGGACGTTGCCTCGGTGAACAACGCATATAACTGCATGTGTCGTATGCTACAGGCGCGTGTGATATCACGTAGCGTAGAACCAGTCACAGCAAGAGACACGCAATGGAAATAAATTTGGTCATTTGGACAAACTTCACACTGTGCCTGGAGGTGAAGTGCCTGGAGGTGAAGCTTGTGAAGACGCGGGGGTGGGGAAATGGCGCTGCTCGAGCGGCCCACACCGCTCACCTATGACATCAGCCCTGCATTTACCGGCAAGCCTCAATTTGGCTCAGCTCCAGCTCCAGCTCCAGCTCCCGCGCATAGCTACGTTCTTTTCCAGCGCGACAGACGTCGACTTGTCGGTGCCGCCGCGATTGTCGTGCCATGCCTCCACCCAGCCGAGGCGGGGCAGGCCTGCCGTGTGCAGCAGGAAACCCAGTGCGTCTCCCTACTCCAATCTTGCCAATACTTTATAGCCGCTAACTCCATACCCAAGCTCGAGAGCCTCCCCGAGGAGCTCCTGCAGCTTATAATATCACACCTCAAGACCGCCGACCTGAAGAGGGCCGCCCTCAGCTCCCGCACACTACATCGCCATGCGAATGGCTATCTTTGGCAGCACGTCTGCTTGGTCGACAAGCGGAGGTCGCGCTTGAGCGACGACTTTGACGACCTGCTGCGCCCGGGAGGCAACGGCATAGACGAACACGATGACACGCCCATAATACAGAAGCTGTACATATTGGCCAGAAATCCCAGCCTTGCCGCCAATGTCCAGACTTTGACCCACCGCTGCCATTTGCCCACGCCGAATATCTTTTCCGAGCTACCGCGCATGTACTTCGATGCCAGCACACTCTCCACAGACGTGAGACTCCACAAACTGCTCACCAGAGCCATCCGGAATCTGGTCAATGTTCACACGTTGCGCATAGTATACGGTCATTGGCACCTGGTGACTGCCCTGATTACGGGGTTGTTGCGGTTCGATCGGCCGCGCGAAGTCCCTCTACAAAAACTGTGGATAGAGAGCTGTGCATTCGATATTCGAAACTTCGATTTTCTTGGCGATGGCAATGGCGATGGCGCTGCCACTGGGCTCGAATCTATTCGCATGCGTCGACTCAGATTCGAGCCAGCCATCGCTACGAACAAACATGACATGGCGTGGTTAGACATGAGGCTGGCTCGTGGAGGTCACTGGTACCAGTTCCACAATGGAGCCGGTGGTTGGGTTGGTACCACCGTTGAGTTTTCCGAGAAGGATCTCCCTCTCCAGTTCTATGTTCCAACGCCTGAGGCCATGACAGCGGTTGGGCAGGCATTCGACAACATGATCTGGAAGGAATTGTGGGAGGTGAGTCACTACGTTCACACTTTGCCTATGGATAGTCTCCTACCACCCTCGCCGCCAAGAAGTCCTTTCCAATGGCTATTCCACTCCTCACAATCGACGCTCACACGGCTTGATTTGGATTGGGTCCTGTGGCGTCAACGGGAGTATGACGATATGTACGATGGGTCGAAAGACTTTCTGCAAGAGCTCGCTGCAATGAGGTTCCCACATTTGGTCGCGTTTCAGATGCGTAATGCTGTGATGCCACTGACAGCCCTACCTCACGACATCTCCCTCTTAGAAGATACTTTCCTTACCTTCATGGAAGAACACCCCAAGATCAAGTGCCTTGCGTGGCCGCTTGACAAGTTCTACGGTCATACCAGACCTTCAATTGAGACTCAGGGCAGATGTCGACGTCTCATAGCACATCTGGCCATGATCCTCACTGACATACGCCTCGATACATATTACATTGGCAGCGGTGAGCCAAAGACTGATCACGGGACTTCTGTCGAGGCTGCTTATCAACGAATCCGACGGAGGAGATTCATTGCAGAGTTCGCCCCGCACATGCGAAAGATCAAGCAAATCAAGCTCGAAGGCGGGATACCACGAGACGAAAAGCGCGAATTGATACGCGCCTTGCACCATTGTCCTCTCCAGAAAGCAGTCTTCATCGGTGTATCCTTCCCGGCAGGTAACACCTGGGGTGCTGGAGGCTCGCACCTAATAGCTCTCGACGCCGGCCACACGGACTTTACCTGGGACCTGGAAGAAGAAAACACGACCGCCATGTTCAAAGCCTTCCGACGATGTGCCTGCATTACCGAACCCTTCACCTTCACCCCAGAATTCGGCTGGCACTCCGGAACCCCTCTTCTCCACACCCTCAGCATCCACCACGCTCCCACCCTCGAAGAAATCAAAATCTGCGGCTACAACGGCAGCCCGATCCTCTCCAACCTGACTCCGGAAACCACGCCGCTCCTCGCCCCGCTCCTCCAATGCCACAACCTGCGCCAAGTCGTCGTCAGCTTCTGGCTGCTGACCTTCTTCGAGGGCGCCTACCGCGACGCCGAAATCATTCAAAGCTGGATGGACACGCGCTCGCCCTCCAGCACCGCCCTCGTCGTCGTCACCCCGCCCCGCAGCCCGGAGCCCGACCACCCCGTCGACGCAGCCATGATGCCGGACCCGGAGCCCACAGCGCCGCGTCCCTCATTCAATCGCTGGGCCGTTGCACTTCGGACGCGCTTCACGCCTTCCGCTCTCGCGTACAGGGTTGCCTCCGACCTCGGCCCATTTCTGAGCCCCGTGGCTAAGGCGCGAGATGGGGGTGTGCGCGTGCGCGCGAGTTTCTGTCTTGGGGCTAGGGAGGAGAGGAGGGTGGCTAATGATATTTTTGACCTGGATATCAGAATTGGGAGGAATGATCAGGTTTTGGAGTTTGTGGGGCCCAGGGAGGAGGGCGAGACGGGGAGGTGGTGGGCTAAGATGGAGGGGAGGCAGTGGTTTTAGTGGGTGGTGGTAGTGATGATGATGTGATGTGATGGCTGATGGACTGGGGTGTGTGTGATGGTATCACGACGGGGTCTCGGGATGTATGGGACAAGTTATATGATGACGACAGTGTCATCAAGGATGTCCATGGAAGAACCTTGCCCGATTTCTCACAATGTTTGTATCTACGTGAGGGAGCTTCGGAGCGTTTGTACTGGAAGTATGTGTGTGTATACCAATGGCATAGTATCTACCTCCATCAATTGCAGCATTTCCAAGCCCAGAAACCAGCACAACCATCCAGCCCCCCCCCCCCCCCCCCC